>JALBCR010000194.1:0-310000 GCA_030710515.1 Abscondita cerata
GGATCCACTCCTCTTCCGATTATGCTCACGATAAGAAAACTCAAAGGCACCCTCGCATTTCCACCCCGCGAATGCAACACAAACTATTCGACTGGTATTGAAGTGTCCCAAAAAATATTTTACAATTTTATTCTATTCAAAATAGGTATGAGAACACTGAGGAATCAAAAACTAACTATATAATGGAGTTTTCAAGAAACAAACTTTGTTATTACTTACATCCTTCTCCAATATGTCTTTCGGAATTTTGGCCCAGGCCCAGGCCTCATCTAATGATGATCGTCCCGCGTATTGTCATACAGACAGAGATATGTCTGTACAACGCTTATAAATGTTATGTTAAATTTGTGTACGTCCCGCATGTTGTTAGTTTTTTTAAAAAATTCACAAGAAAAATGCAAAACACACTTGCAAAATACCACGTCATCGCTTTGATAGCCGCGTCTTCATTTGTTGCAGGCTTTAGCGAATCCACTTGCCATTTGGTCATCACGCCGCTACCACGTCACTTAAACTGACTACTACAGTGCTCGCCTCTTGCCTTAGATATATATGTGTTTTTAAATAAATGTTTTGATAATAATTTTGTCAGCCTTCGATTCCATTTGCTTCTGTTTCCCAGTCTGCTTCTTTTAAACCTCTGTTTTCCATCTATTTTAGTTTTCCACGATCTTCGGGTCTGCCTCTCTTCCTTCTGACTGTAGGTCGCAAATCCGTCACCTTCTTTATCAGTCTATAGACTTCAGTCTTTCTTACGTGCCCATACCATTTTAACATCTTCTCTTCTTCTGATTTCCTTGTTTTTCCATTTGTGATTTTGCCTAGCCGCGTCAGTATACAACATCTTCTCCAACACTCTATTTCTATCGCATGAGAATAGAATCTTTCAGTGCCGCCGGTTCATCGGCACCATTTTAAATGCTGTAATCTCATTATATTTTGAACATCATTTGTTTAGCCAAAAGACCAGTTTATTTATAAATAGTCAAATTTAGGTTTGCACGAGTTTGGTTCAACCATTTTTGAATGGATTAAGAATTACGTAAACACCGATGATTTCGTAGCATTTTTGTTTCAACAATACCTTCAACGAAGTTATTCGAAGAAAGTTACTATAATTATACTTTTGCGGCGACGTGGCCACAAAAACAAAAACTTTTTCGACTATTTGTCCACAGAAACATTTTCGGCGTTTTGCCCACAGAAGCGTTTTCGGCAATTTGCACACAAAAGCATTTTCGGCGTTTTGCCCACGGATTGAGTTAGATTTCTGGGACGACGCCAGATTACGACCGCTAAATCGTCGTTTTCTACTTTTCGATGTGTTGACCACATTCGACGATTTGCCCACAGCAGCATTTTCAGCAATTTGTCCCCAGAAATGTTTCAACGATTTGTCCAGATATTCGGAGTTTTGTCCGTTCACTCCAGGTCGTGGTTCTTTCATCGGCTAAGAATCGTTTCATACGTTTACAGAACCTGGGTAGGTATATGTTAGTTGAAAATTCTCTTTCAGTCAATAAAATCAAGCCAAGTTCAAGTTGCACTTAACGAAAGCTAGATGAAACATCAAAATTGTAAATCGCGACGATTTCTTCCAGTTTTACTTTACGTTACAAAACATTCGCTCTTCTTTAATTTCGAGGAACTGAATGGGTGATTCTGAAATCCTTGTACTCATTATCTGTTCTAATAAATAGTAAGTAGTAAAAAGTTGAAAATATTTACACTCCCCACATACGTTGGGCATCAAATAGTTACCCAAAAATATGTAAGTACAGGTAGATATAAATGATTATAACCAATTTTATAATCAATATAGGTACCTAATAATAATGAAATTAAGTAATTGAACAAGAATGAAAAAAATAAAAGTTTAAAAAAAAACATAAATGAAAGAGTAAAGGATAGATCCGAAGAAGAAGAAAAAGAAGGTATAATATGTATCAAAAATCAATCAAATTAAGAAAGAAGTGCAACAAACTTCTGTTAATTAAAGCCTGTTGTTAATTTTCATTTATTTATAAATCACAAACACATTGCACATCAACAAACGATTATTTAAAAATCCTAAGTTTTATAAAAGTATCAAAATCTTAAAACTATAAAGTAACACAAAAAGTAAATGACCTAAATATTAATAGAATGTAAGGCACATACAGCAGAAAGTTACCGTCAGACTATATCTCTATCACAAGTTTCATCTTCTGATTGTTACGGAAACACTTTGGCAACTTATTCTGATCCACAATCAAATCAACCGTAGAATTTACAGTATAAGTTTTTGATTTCAAGTTGCAATGCGAATGTTCAAAATAGACCTTAGCAGTGAATTTACACAAACCACCAGGCGAACGTACAGACAAAGTGTGGACGTTATTTTTCGAAACATGTTTGATTACAATAATTTCATTGTTTCTAACCGTGACAAATCCTTTGATGAGCGTATCGTCAAACAAGAATTTGTAGGAAGTTCGATTTTCAAATAAGATCAAACCATGGAACACGGCCAAGTGAATGAATAATTGTTTGTAGATTAAAGAAGCGTTGCAACCCGTGCTTGGACACGAATAAGCATAATATGCACAGTTGAGTTCGTGCTTGCGAATGCGATCACCGGTGTCTACATGCGAGCATTTTTTCCAGCGACATGGAAACGCAGCATTAACAACTCTTTGTTGCAACTCTAAATCTTGCGATGGTCTGCTAGTGCTAGCATTTTTGGAGCACTCGCAGCACAAATGTCCAATTGCAGAATCAAAAATCGGAAGGGAAAGGTAGTTATGACACTCGTTGCATCGTAACGATTCTAAAGTATCAAAGTTTACAGTTCGCTCTGGTCGGAGATACATGTGGTTTACTAGAATTGTGAACAGAACTTGAATTACTGCAGGATTGTCTAAAGCACCTATGTAGTTACCCATATTAATTGTACGATTATTAGTATGTATAGGATTAAATCGCAAGCATTGAAATGTTCGTAAATTGGTGCTTACTTCTATGTTTCGATCATTTCTTAATTTAATAGTGTAAATAGCCGATACAGGATCAGTGGAAAAATAATTAAGTTCATATGTCAAATTGCGAGTATCTTTTGAATAGTCGTACTTTAAGAAAAATGGTGTTCTTTGTTGGCAATGTGAAAGAGAACCGCTACTGTCAGTGTTTATATCGATGTTAAATTCAGAAGGTACATTATGATCAAGATGTTTGCTTATAAAATGTTGATACACTTGTTGTTGAGATCCATGCCATTCGCATTGCTTTAAAGGGCATCTTAAAGGCACAAATAGACAACTGTCTTCATGAAAAGCAATTGTCTGAAATGGTAATCTTCTTTTGCAACCGTAAGGCAAGAAACGACAAGGGAATATGATATCTTTTAGGATAGCTTCGAAGAGCACTTCGTGAGTACCACCTTCAGGTACCGTACACCGACCGCATAACGTGCCAATCGATGTCAACTTTATAGGTCCGCATGACAAATATAGGCTGCAGCTTGAACAACGAAGTTTGTCTAATTCGATCTTCGAAGAAGGGCCCTCCAGCAGTTTAGTTTGACAAATTCCCATTTTAAACTAAAGATTAAGTTGAATTTGAGGATATCTGTAGGAAATAATAAATGGAAACTTACCTTAAATTTTAATCACAAAAAATTGCAAACATGACAGTACACAAAGACCAACAAAGACAATAATAAATTAAGTTGTTTTGATGGTTCAAAGAACTTCACAACAATTAAACGAGTTCCGATTGGGTATGGCTTAAGTTGCCAATTGCTTTCTTTGATATAGGTCACGTGCCTACACTGTTAAGAATTTAGGAAGTACCCAAAAATACACTTAAAATATTCATACAAGATTCAATGAATATTTTTTATACCTATATGATCGTATCGTAACCGAGGACACAGTCACACTTACTAACGTTTTGAATTTATTTACAAAAAATTCTATTATTGTTACACTGTTAATGTTACATCCTCAAGAATAATTCAGTTATTAGAGTTGCCGAAGATTCTCAAGAGTGATGAGATGGAATAAGAAAAATACTTTCCGTACAATACAGCGTAAATTTTTTTAGAGTGTAAATAAAAAAATAAGATTTCTTCTCGAACCAATTCTTGGACGTTTTGAATGTTAAATATACGAAGATAGGGTAATATAACGAATTCTACATAAATATATGAGTTTGATTTAACTGCATGTTATAAATATTTTGATTACGTGCATTTCTTTGTTTGGCGAGAAAACGGTTCACTGTTAATATGGAATTACAAGAATATATAAGATGCTTGACTTTAATATTAATTTTGGCCATTTTGAGTAGATAACTTAAAATTCTACTGTTTTAATTGGAAATGCATAGACGAATGATTAGGATTGCAATATTCTGTATCGTAACCATTTTTTGGAATTATATCCTAATTGTCATGTATTTATGATAGTTGATCATGTGATTGTGTAAGCGCATGATCCAAGCAGTCTGATGCTAATGTGCACTACGTGTGGTTCACATGTTCTCATTAGAGCTCATAATACTAAATACGTGTTACTACCGAGTATTATAATAATAACTTGTTAGTTAGCCTGTTCATTACTACCCGAAATAAATTGTCTCTTTGTATAAGTGTTTCAATTTATACGAACCATCGCTACCTAGGCAATTCAAATATTAGATACAAAAACATAACACTAATGATGATATTAGTTGAGATTAATCCCATACCTACTGATGAACGGTTTCCAACAATGATACATTTATTAGGTATTTTCATACATGTTTTGTTTATGCTGTCTAAGCTCTGTTTGTTCAGGTTTGTTTAGTCGGAGATGTACTTGTTGGCTTAAAATAGGCGTAGCGAGGGTGTGCCGCGCCCGGGGGCAAACACAGTCATGGCGCCCCCCACCCCCTCATAAAAATATTGAAAATTTCATTTTAAATTGAGTTTATTTTAAATTCAGCTATGTAAAATATATATTAGTATTACTATGTCTATTTACGAATTGAGTTCTTCTTCTTAGTCTTAGTCATATTTTTTATCATTTTAGTGAAAAGCATAAGGAAAAAAAGTACAGTTTAAATATATTTTTATTCTATATTATATAATCATTGATATTCATAAAACAAATAAAAAAATACATATACATGTACAATTTATTTTAAAACAAATTTTCCTAGCCTTTATTGCTGCAAATTTTTCGATGACTTTATCAAAATCTATGCTGTCGGTAGTCTCCCTTTCTATACTCAATAAAGCTAGTGCTGATAACCTGTCCTGTGCCATAGACGATCTGAGGTAAGACTTTATTAGTTTTAATTTGCTGAAAGATCTTTCACAGCTGGCAATGGATGTACAAATTGTCAACAAAATTTGAAGGCCCACTCTAAGATTTGGAAATACATCTTCCCCATATTGCACAATAAAATGAAGCAAGTCTTGTGGTGTTGAAAGATGCACATCACATCTCGCATTTAAAAGCATTCTGCAGTCTATTATCTCATTAAATAACTCTAAAGCGTCTAAATCTGAATCGTAAAAATTTCCAAAATTGTCGCATTTTTGTTTTAATGTTTCGTTGTTTGTAGATGTACCCATCAAACTATTTATATCAAGAAGGAAACCAAAACTAGAATCCAGTTTGAATAAATTATTAAATCTATCTTTCAATTCCGTGTGTATTTTATCTAGCACACTTTTCATAACCCTTATAATTTCGCTTTCGGCAGTTAGCGCTACATCCTCCGACATTTCTCCAGGCATTTTTTCTTCTTCCGTTGACGTCTATATACTTGCACATCATAATAATCACATAGCTTCTTTGCTTCTTCAGTAGATTTTGTACAAAGGACATTTCTCTCTTGAAGAAAATACTCATCTAAAGCCCGAATGTCTTGAGCAGCATTGTGGAAGTTTATTGTGTGGTCTTGCAATCTTTTTGAACTCTGTCAATTTTTGCAAGTACAATATTCCAGAATTGAAGAAGAACAAAAATTCATATTTCAATAGTCCATGCAATAACCGATTTGCATCACCTCTTGTATCGGCATTTTCGTTATGATCCTCTGCCATATTTTCTAGCAGTTCAATTAATTTGTTATGATGATTATATATTGGTTTAACAGCTTCTGCTCTAGCACTCCAGCGAGTTTCTGACTCTGACTTTACGGAAACACCCAAAGCATTTTTTAGTTTATCCCATCGTAAGGTGGATCTTGAAAAATAAACATACGTACTTTGAATGGTACCAAAAAACGTAACAGCTTCTACTTCTTGACTAGCTGCGTGAACGCCTACTAAATTAAGTGTATGGTTATCGCAGTTTACAAATATCGCTTTAGGGTTAATTGTTGCGAGTCTTTGTTGCACCCCTGACTTATAACCAGACATTACAGATGCATTGTCATAACATTGTGATCGACAGTCTTTAAAAGACAGTTTATCTTTATCCAATTGTTCCAATATAATATCTGCAATGCTGGCTGCATCTTTTTATAGGTTTGAATAAAGCCTAGAAAAGTCTCTTCAATAGTTACTGTTTTATTCTTAAAATTAATATTTACATATCGTACAATTTCTGATATCTGTTCATTATGAGCATTATCAGGAGTTGAGTCAAACATTATGCCATAGTATTTAGCATCTTGAATGCCAAGTAAAAGTTTTTCTCTAACTGAAACTGCGAGGTATTGAATAAATTCATTTTGGGTAGTTGGCGAAATGTAAGTGACCGACCTAGGATTTTGCTGTGCGTACATAAGATGGTTTTTATAACTGGGTCAAATTCTGCCATAAATTTTAGCAGTTCTAAAAATTTCCAGGGTTTTATGAGTTTCTACGATGCTTTCCCTATGACCTCGTAAAGCCAAATTTTGTTTTGCTAAATATTTAATGCAGCACAGTAATCGCTTAAGTACTTGTCGCCATTTTTCTTTGTCTGTATCAATTTGCTTTTGTAATTGGTCATCTATAAAGCCTACTTTTTAATTATCTTCATTTCCATTTCTTTCCATGTTCGAAAAGAAATTCGATGTCTTACGGAATTTTCATGCATAGTCATTTTTTCTGTTTTTTCCAATGATTAAACCCAACTTCCTTTTCTAAACTTGAACAGTTTTTAGGTGAACCAACTGATGGAAAAAGCAGACATGGAAAACAAAACGCTGCACACTTTAAAGGAGAATATAGCAACCAAGATCGATTTACTATACCTCCTTCTCCTTTTCCTAACTTTTTGTAAACCAAGAAGATGTAATAGATCTATTATTTGTTTGGGCAAAAGGCCCAGCACTGTTCTGAAAATAAATGGATCCTTTTTCCACAAGTTCTAGGCGTAATGCATCTGATATCATTGCTTTTCCTGTTGTTTGGTCAAATTTTAAATAGCCAAAGTCCCGATGGTGAATTACATCAGTTAACAAACGGATTTGTTCAGTCGTATTATCGTTCGAATCTTCAGATTTTGATAAATTTTGGTGTTCAGTTTCATTTAAATTGGTTTCGTTTTCACTTTCACTACGACTACTGTTTAATTTTTCTGTCCTTTCCTGTTCCATATCATTGTGTTCGGTTGTTACATCTTGTATTTGTTTTAATTCTCCAGGTTCAACATCAAGTTTTACTTTTAAGAAATGCCGTCAAAAGTTCACTCGATTTCGCGCATTCTGTATCATGCATTTTCTTCGTTTTCTACTTTCTGCCCCACTTAATTTTTTCTGCCGAATTCGTTTCATTTTATTGAAAGTCTATAAAGTACAAAATAAAAAAAAATTGTTGGCAAATAACGATTATATAAAAGCCACCAAAATGGCCATTAAGTTAAATCCTTTAGTTTATTGTTAGTTTTAGTCAAATTGTGGCTTATCATGAAATAAACCCTTTTATTACCAAATCAGAGATTTCAAAACTGTGTGCCGCGGCCGGTGCCCTGGATAGGGCCTAGGGGCGTCTCCTCAAGCACACTATATAGCAAAACATATGATATATAGAGGCACCCAGGGAACGTATAAAATTTATAACTTATAAGGGCGCCTCAAGCCGAAAAAGTTTGGAAACCTCTGACCTACTAGAAATATTTTGATTTTGTAAAAAATATGATTATGTTACCTTAAAATCGTTTTACAGTACACAAAACAAAATCACTACTTGTTATGCACATACACAGACAGTACTTGTTGCAGCGCCGTAGCTAGAATGGTACCCTGGGTTCGGTGGAACCAGGCCCGCGACTTTAAAGGGCCTGCAGTCAGTGCAGCAATTGGACTTTGAGTGTCATAAATAGTAGATTACCATTTTTAATAATATTATATGCTTCTAGTTATCTAATATCTATCTAAACGGTTGTCAACCAAATTCCAATATTTTTCAACCACACTGATTCGTTGTTTTGTAAAATTCGTAAACTCGGCGGACAATACTTATTTAGAAATTTTAATAACAAAGCACATAATCCTAAGAAAGAATTAAGTATGAAACACTGAGAGTGGCCAATATTTACTTAAATATTTTTAACAAAGCACATAATCCTAAGACGGGATTAAGTATGAAACACCGAGTACCTGCTCGATGCTCGTTCTTTTATTTTACCGTAAAGTGAAAACTTTGCATTCTTGAATCCAAGTTTCACAGTACTGCATAGATCGGTATTGTTTTTCTTTTAAATATATTTGATAGCATAGCAGATAGCATATAGTATTTTGTTAGTTGTTTGTTAGTGACAATCTCTTAGAAATTGTAAAATAAAAATTAGTTACAATTACAAAAACATATCAGTCAGGTGCAAATAAACGAAAGAAGAAAGCGGAGTTTGAAGAAAAAGTTTTAAGTTTATGTAGTTAGTTCTTCTTCTTCGTCTACTTTAATTGATCCTATGATTAGGAACAATAATGAAATTACTGACATTGTCACCACCTCTACGTCTGAAATTGTGTGTGACAACGGTAAGTAATTAAGTGCTATCCAATTATTTAAGATTTTATTTTATTAAAGGGTTGCGGTTGCCAATATTACAATAAAATAAACCTTTAACTATAGCCAAAATTTTCTATACATCACATTATTTTTCAAATATTGAAAACAAATTTTCATTTAGTATTTTTATTTTTGTTCTACAATGTTTTACATTTTACGAAAGTCAGGCACTTTCAGACATTGCTAAATTGTCACCAAAACCAAAACTAAATATAATTTTAAAAATACATATTTGACAATATATAATAATGAAAAGTACAAACGTCAATTTGGCGCCCCCTATGGTGCGCCGGGGCAGTTGCCCCACTGGCCCCCCTCGCTACGCTGCTGTTATTTACAAAATTTTTGTAAAAATTTAGTTTTCTTATATTTAAAACGAATTAATGTTTATTCAACTTATTTTATTTTCATGATTGAGTTTATTAACTTTACTAAATTTATCACAGCACTCTGTGGTTGTTAAATAGAATTCTGTCGACGCTGACGAATTAAATAATTTTCTTTAGACAGTCAAGGTATTCCTTTTGCTAATACAGATACCGTCTAATTTTGAAATATCAAAAAATGATGATGACGAATCAGATGTTTTTCTTCTGGCAATGCAAATGGTAGTAGATTTTTTTAAATCAATGCAGATAATTTTAAAATTTTGCTTAGATGTTTTTAGTTTTGCAATGCAGATGACTTCCGAATATTGAAAGCAGCTTAGATTTTTTTCTTTTGACAATACGAAAAATTTTGCAAAATTTAAAAGGAATACTGTTTGCAAGTTCTTCTTTTGTCAAACCCGGCAAAAACCAAATTTCCAAAAACAGGCGGCTTGATATGTACGAATAGGGTGTCCTACAACGTTTTGACAGTCAACTATTTCAAGAACTGTTTGACGCTTTTCATTTGCAAAATTAAGTAATTCCTTACTTATTCTCAGTTTTCTGATTGGTTGAAATTCAAAACAACCAATCACAGTTTTGGAATTAACTGAGGAGAAGTGAGGATTAGTGCAAATGGAAAGCAGCTATACTTATGTTTACATCTAGAATAAAAGATACAAGTTATACACCAAACGTATGTGGTTTTGTCAGAGGGGTAAAGATCAACAACATTTCTCAGGTCAATTGTAATTTAAAATTTGACAATAGTTTTATGGTATATTCTAGTTTCTACTTCATTCGATGTAAGTTGTTAAATCTGACATTCAACGTTCCACAAAGTAACAAAAAATTCCACATAATGTGCAATGCCATCGTGCAGTGACGTTACGAGCTATACAATGATGTCTTTCTTTGAAAAGGTTCATTAAAAAGCACAAAGTAAATAAAAAAATAAATAAAGTAAATGCGTTTGGTAAGGATACTGTTTTAAAGGCATGATAAGGTTTCCAACGAGAAGTTAGACAACCCAAGAAAGTCTTGGAAAGCGGGAAAACTCTGGGCCGAATGAAATAACCCCAAGTAGGTAATTCTGCGTGTAACTTATGGAGTTATCGTTGACGATTTCACGTCAATTTCTGAAAACAATTCTAGGCAAAGACTTAGAAGATGAACGGAAGAACAATAAAGTTTAGAAAGAGAACAGCAATTAGAGGTTTTCAGTATTGCAGATAAAGTTAAAAAGTTAGCAGTCGGGGCCGTTCCCAGTGATAACTCTGGAGGATAGGACCGCATTCAATTAGGATAGTATGGACGGTTGCGGGAAGTACCGGAATCACGTTCAGAACATAAACGATATTAAAGTCTTAGAAGTGGATGGAGGAGAGATATTAGAACCCACAGGGGGAGTTCCTAATGGGTCGGTTTTGGACTCGTTCTTGTAGAACCTCTACTGCGATAGAGTATTTAGAACTGAACATGTCCGGGGGAGTCACACTGTTAGGATGCGTGAATGATTTGGCAATGGTAATACAGAAAAAAGGAAATGAAGTGGAATTTCCACCGAGATACAGCTACCTGACATTTTATTTATTCAAAATAACACATAAACTATTGAGAAGAAATCGCTAAAATTTCAACTGGGAGAAAGTGATTAAAAATAGTTTTTTGCTACGTGTGTGGGAGGATACTACTAGTTGTCCCACCCACGATACCGCAGCTAGTGTTTTCATCCGAGAGGAACTTGGTCATGAAATCTGTTGCTGGATCTCGGACTTTACAAGGTTAAGAAAGCGAAAAAGGGATGGATGAGTGTACTGCGATGCTGGTGGATTGTAGGAACATCGGACGTGCTGCTGGTCCACCCGATCTTGTCGCGCTTCAACTCTCAAGTTCCGAGATCGGGGTTGGCGGTTGTGCTGATACTAATCACATATCGGATGAGTATGAGAGCGATATGGCTACTGGTCGTGAGGGTGTTGTTACTATACACCCGAGGATGGCCTACGGCTATTGCCCGATGCTGGAAACACCCGGCAACACTTAGAGTGAGTGTCTCGAGTACGAGGGCTGAAGAATTCTCCTTTCTTCTAAGGTTCTTTAATTTTCTCAAGCATTCTGGTTTAAAGTTGACGAACTACAGGCTAGAGCTATTCGAAGAGCAACGACCCCTTGAAAGAAAAGCCTGAGGTGCAGTCTGCCAAATTTTAGGACCGGCTCTGTTAACGCAGCTCTAGAGCTTCCTCATTTTCTGGCATATTACCGTAGGGGGTTTTAGCAAAGTTTACGAAAAGACTCGGGCAGTTTGATAGTGATGCATTTAGCGGTTGATCTCTGAACGTGCCACCCTAGACTTGCAATGGAAGTCTTGGGAAGTAGGTGGGGACTTGCTAACTGGGGCTATTGAGGTTCCTTTACGGCTCATTGACGTTTAGTCTTTTACAATAGCCTTCCTATGACACCTATCACATAGTTGTCAGTTATTGCTCATATGTGTGAGGGCTCTATCTTAGGTGAGCGCTTTGTGTCACCGGGCGTTACCTGTGTCTCCTCCCAAAGACCCGTTGATAATGCATCGTTGCTCCTTGAGTTACCAATTAAGTATGGAGTAATTGCATTGAAGGTAGAGGAGTGGCCTCCTGTCGGCCGATCGGACACTGGTCAAATCTATTCCCGGATGGGTTATTGTCTGATCAGAGAATTGACATTAGTGGACATATACATAACGGTAGGGTGAGTGAGGGAGATTTTAATCCTACATGTGTCCTTTCACGTCAATTTTTGGAAACAATTGTAGGTGTAAGACTTAAAAGATAGAGGAAGAGCAATAGAATTTACAAAGGAAAGATCTACTCTAATAGCAGTTTCAGTACTGTAGATAAGGTTAGAGAGGTTTGTTATAGCAATCATCGCTATACACTCTCTGAACGTTCGGAACGCGTTAAATTCTGAACCTTCCGAAAAGTTACAATAAGTTCCTGGAAGTAGAAGAGGAGATATTAGAACTCACATATGGAGTTTCCGAGGTCGGTTTTGGATCTGCTCTAGTGAAACCTCTCCTGCATTAGTGTTGGAGCTGAATATGTCTGCCGATGTTGTTGGGATACGTGGATGATTTGGCAATGGTAATAATAAGAAAATTAGCAGACAAATAAAATGCAGGACAGAATGATTATAGAGGGTACGGAATTGTCCGGAAGAAGACGGTCTCGGTTGCGAGTAGAATGGAGGGAAAGATAACGTTAATATAGTTATCTATCTACATAGCTATGTGAGAAGAATAGAAAGAATGTATGTGGCTTTTCTTTGAGATCCCAGACTGGAGTTAAAGCACCACCTCGATATGCTACAAAGAGTGTATAACGTACTGAGAAAGATTGCAGTACCAAAATAAGTCGGATTCGGAGCACAGAATGATGATAGAATAGCAGGAAGATAGGAGAGCTTATTGGTGAAGTGGATGAATGGGTAAAGTAAATAGTTCTTTCATGACACCTACTACTTAATTGTCAGTTTTGTTGCTCATGTGTGAAGAGGTCCCCGTTCTAGCTGATGACCCTTGTCGAGCAGGGTTAGATTCGGGGGAATAGTAGGCTTTTATGTGTAAGCACTGTTCAAGCTGCTCAGGACCCTGGAGCTCAAGCGAGCGACGGCCCTGGCCGTTAGGGGCCAAATGTTAAAAAAGCGAGAAAGATATTGGTGTGTGCACTGTGGTATCGTGCTTTATGCCCTACAATCTCATAAGTAGGAAACGGTTTTGAGCAGAATAAAGACGCAGTTGGAAGAAAGGTTTATGTGGAAAATTTTGGTAAGTTGATAAAGGAGAGACACTAATTTACCAAGAGATAACAAAAATAGTGAATAAAAAAGTGAAAGAGGAATAATTAATAATACGGTATGAATGTTGAGTGTATCTAGTGCTCCTAACCTGAAGTAATAGTCAAAAGATTCTCTCGGGTGAGGGATCAAAGTAGGTGAGGAAGAAAGTGATGTTAGAGGGTATGTCTGTTTTATAGGGCCAGCTGACTTCATTTCATTTATTGTAGAAAATCACCGTTATTCCTAAGATGCGAGTGAAGTTATCCATTCGCATTAATTTTCGCAATACTGACAATTACCAGTTTCTTTTTGCTCTGCGGCAACTTCTCTGCTGCTACTAGCATGACCATCAAACAACCGTATTCTTTCGATTCTTTCACGTTCAATGAATGACATCTTAATTCTGTGATCTCTCTATCTAAAACTTTACCCAACAACTTAAAAGTGATTGTTAATACTATGATTACTAACATTAACGCAATAATAATAATGTAATAATAATAAGTCAAAACTGATTAATATTTAACACTTCTTCAAATTATTATTTTCCATAGCACACTAGTAATAATTTTGAGTGTAGTAGCCCACTAAAATGGGAAAGTTTGATTGAAATAATGGTTACAGCTTTAAAAATTTGAAAAACGTTAAAAAATTTGTAGTTGAGAAAAATTCCGCATATTTTTGTTTTTGTCTCTATGACCAATAGGAGCCGAGATAATTTTTTAAAGTTTTGATTGTTTTGCGGCGAAACGGTAACACGTGCTCGCATTCAGCGTATTTCGATTATATCTTGAGAATGGCCATTCGCATCACAAAATGTTTTAAATAAACGTTGTAGAGAATTTAACTAATTTAATTTCCTTTTTTAAACATTTTATATGATTAATATTGACAGAGATATAATTATTTAAACATTTTTTAAGACACAATTGCTGCAGATTATGCATAATAAAATCAATAATAAGTCGAAAACTATTGATTCTACGTACTTAATGTATACACAAAATATTAATTTTGTAATCTTTACAAGGCGTTGGAAGAAGAAATAGTGAAAAATTCTTATTTTTACAAGCGTTTGTTTGCAAATAACGTTGTTTTAACTGCTTACAGACAGTAAAATGCCTGATAGTTTTTTAAAGATAATTAATTTATCTGTAAAATGTGCGCCAGCAGAAGTTTGTGCGGCAAATAGTTCACTAGTTGCTTAAAAGCATACTAAAAAATTGACATTTTATTATGAATACCGATTTTCGTTAAAGAATGGGGTTAATTTTTTTTTAAATTAGTATTATCCTATTCTTAGTACTTTATAAATACAGGGTTATCCAAAAGTATGGAAACAACCTTGTAACTTAAAAATTACAAGGATTAGCGGGATGAAACGTTGGGGAAGTATATAAGACATACATAAATTTTTGATATCATGCTTCGATTACGGTAATCAATACGAACGATTTTTAAATGGCATCACATGGCTTAATTGCTATTATTGGGATTCTACATGAAATTCTGGATACAACAGTTACAAAAACAATTATTTGACCTGATTAATATCATTAATAATGTACCTATAAAAAACGGTAGGAGGAGCCATGTCAGTCAAAATTGTATTGTCTTTTACCTGAGGCTCTTTACTTAAAACGAACAAAGCTACTAATCCACTTTAGCTTTTCTGATTTGTTATTATTGGTTATTCGTTTTAAGTAAAAGTCCCCTCTACCGGCCAAGGGACTTGGAAAAATTACAGAACATTTGTGTCCTTTATACTCACATTATTAATAATATTAATTAGGTCAAATAACTCTTTTTGTAACTATTGTATCCAGAATTTCATAGAATCCAAAAATAGCATATTATGTTTCCATACTTTTGGATAACCCTGTATACAAAGATAATACCACAGATAAAATACCTTACAGATTTACCACCGTATGTAATAAATTGGACGTCAGTTTTTGTCGGCGATTTAGAAATAGTTTGGAAGCGGCTCATTTTTAACATTGGCGCTGTAGTAGCGCTATAGATACCTCAACTATTTGTATACAGATGGCTCTTGTAAAAATTCACTACAGTTTCCTTTCTTACATTATAGCACAGAACCAGACAAAACAATAAATGCAATGCATACGAATTCAATTACAATTGAACAGCTTCTAGCATTGTAGATACAATATAAAAATTTTTAAAGCGTTACAGTAAATTAAAATTACAACCTAATTATTTTACAAATATTGTCCCTTTACCTTTTAAGTAAAGTTTAATTACAAAAAGCGTACGTTCCGGATAAAAATATTACTCAAAGTTCTGCATAAATTCCGAGTATTTTTAAAGGTTGTCAATAAAAGAAACTAACACCTATTGCTGTTTTCAACATTTATCCGCACCCCAACAAAATGACAATAAAATTACATAATTTTTTCATTATAGTATCTATACTAAAAAAAAATTTCATTCTATACTTTTATTCATAATATTTACAAATTAATCAATTGATTAGTGTTTAAATTTATACGACAGAAGTTAATTGAATAAGTTAAATAAACACTTTAAACATGCCGAGACACCTGTAAAGAATTACGGCAGACTTTATGGTAACTGATACGATTGAATGAAAATACCGAACACGAAGGTTTAATAAACCCTTATGTATAAATCTGGAAGTAAATATTTTTTTAGTGACATCTAATATTTTCACCTGAGTGATAGTTCACCGTGTACAATAATTGTCTATAAATTAATTATTCCCAGTGTTATTACGAAATATCATTTTCGTAATAGTAAGTCAGCTAGTGAACATTTTTATCATGACTTCTGTAAGAGGAAATATGTGCCAATACATTAACTGTCGAAAATCAGCTAGAAGTCATCCCGGCTTAAAACTTTACCGATTTCCAACAACAAATTATCAAAAATGGATCACTAATTCGGATGTGTAGTAAATTCTTATTTGTGTATATGTTAAATTAGGTTTTATCTGTAGAGTGCACCATCAATCATTTCGAAAAAGCTTATTTTTATTTCACATTATTGTTCAAGAGTAGGAAATGAGTATTTTTAAAATCCGGCGTCGAGGTTGGTATTTTGTGCTAGCACAGAGTAAACTTACCACCGCCCTACAATTGTTGTTGATGACGGACTTTAAAAATCCACTCGTTATAAGCATAGAAATACCGACGATTTCAATATCAAAAGTCGTACGATTATTTTTTTTTAACCAATTAGAATTAACGAGTACTTACATAAAAAATTTTAGTTCTTCAAGTTTCAGCTTCTTCCTTTTAAATAAGTGAAATTTATTTTGAGATTTAATTATTACTCTTAGGCAACGACCTTTCTCAAAATATTTAATTTCAAAAGTTGTTACTGTTTGTTTTCACTTTGTACTACATAATTTCCAGAGTAACATGTTTCAACTCAAATAGTTTTAGAATAACAACAAAAATAGTAGATTAGGTATATCATTAGAGTAGAAGTAGGTTTTTAGGTCTTTTGTGTTTTTTTGTGGTGAAGCACAAAAAAGACCTTCTACTCTGAATGACACGTACTATTTTATCTTCAAGCGGGACAATAATGAGTTGAATCTTTGTACCTACGACGCTTTTGCTTTGCTACATGCGTTGCGTTTCGTTTTGACAATGTTGAAAAATGGGAATGACATGCGCATGAGCATTGGCGACTCCACAAGGCGGGTCGTGTTAAAAACCCATAGTGGTAGCCGTTAAGTAATATTGGTTTATAATTTCGTTTTTTGGTTAATTTTTATTAGATAATTTAATCGTTGATTGGGGGGGTTAAAAACAAATTTGAGATTTCGAAAAAATGGTGAACCCATAAATTGAGCTACAGAACAATGTTTAGAACGACTGCAACAATGTAGAACAGTATCAAAAATTTCCAAATTTAAAATTGTTTTTTAATATAATAATTTGAGTTACGGATTTGTTTTTCTGGAAAATATTTAGTAAAAACTAAGACAATGTAGAGCAGTATCGGAATTGCCCATATTTAAAATAAGGGGTGCAAACTCAAAAATTGTTTTTTTTCATTTGTGGGCCATAATTTAAGTTACGGATATGTTTTTTGGAACAATGTTTAGAAAAATGTAGAACAGTATCGAAATGTTAGATTTTTGAAAAAAATGGGTCCCAGTTGAAATAGTTATTTATGTAACAAGGACAAAAAGTGCACTTTTATGTACGAGACTGAATTTGCTGGCCGAGGCGTTAGCCGAGGCAAGCAAACAGGCGAGGTTATTAAAAGCACTTTTTCCGAGGTACATATTAATTTTTCCGTTGACCTTAAATTAATTAATTTTCTATTGATTACCGTTTACTGAAAACAAAATGTTTAGTAATTTTAAACAAAAATTTTACGTTTGTTCTGATTTTACTGTACCTAATGTTCACTTCACCGTTCAGTATTGTAACATTTGTGTCAAAATTTATTAAAGGAAATAAAAGCTTTCCGCGTTCGAATATTGTACCGATAAAGCATTTGTTTACAACAATCACATAATTTTTATAAGAGCACTTGATTATGATAGGTAATAGGTAAAACATGTACTTTTTTATAATTTATTAAAATAATAAAAATTACATTTAGGTAGTGTTATTTTGAAGTATATTTAAAAATGTAGTTATAGTTGGAAGCCTACCCTCAAAATTAATGCATTTCTTTAATTGTTTATGATCAAAGATGTAATGAAGTTTCTCCTATTAAACACATTAAAGTCGATTCTTACTAATTGGACATATAATAGTTATAAGACTGAGTTTGTACCGTGGTCAGACTTATAATCATTTTATATTCAATAAAAATATTGCCTGACCGTAAGAAAGTATGCAAACGTAGTTTTTGATTCACTCCGAAAATGTTTCAAAAAATGTAATAATCTTCTTTCAGCTTATTGAAAACTGTGAAATTCACCTTGTTTTTGTGTACGAATAAATCTTGAACCCAGTAATGTTGATGGCTTATATGATTCTATTTTTGTTTTTTCCTGCGACAGAATCAATATTCAAATGATTTTTCACAAGTAATTACTGTTCTTGTGTTTTCCATTAGCATTATTACTTATTTACATCAATCAAATACAGTAATAGAAAGGTACCCATAATTAACTCACTTCTACTGTAAGTTTTGTATTTTATGATCGTGAAAATTTTGTATCGGAACTCCGCTTCTGTATCAAAATGTTACCTAATAAAATTGTCTAAAGCAATCTCAAGTCGTATGAATTCTGTCTTACCTTATAAATGAATAACTTTAAAGAAGTTAAAGTGTTACATATTGAAAACAATGTATCGAGTATTGTGAGATTACAACCAGGCTCTTCTATATGCTTCGCACATTGTAGAAACTATAAACAATTTATTAATATCATTTCAAAGCACTTAAAATCATTTACTTGTAATTTTAACAACAAATTGTTTTTGTTCAAAGTTGTGTGGGATTGAGAAATTGAGGTTATAAATGGAAGTAAACAAACAATATTCTGCAGTATCTAAAATGTTTCAGTATGTACCTAAAGTACTGTAATATCCTATGTAGTCACTAAATTCATCCTTTCTTAAAAATGGGTTTTCATACTGGTTACTTCGACTTCATTTAATTTGACATAAAATTATAATTGACATTGACAGATGTTTGCGGACGAAAAGTGTTTGCGGACGAAAAGTATTACATTTAAAAAAGTGTTACTTTATGATTATTCAGGAGTACGTAAAACTCAATTTTATAATGAGGTCGACGGAAAAAGTAGTTTTTCTGCTTTATTCGAAACAGTGTTACTATGAAACAATGTAGTACAAAGCTAGAACATTCAGTAACAAATGTGACGAAACAATATTAAACGATGTGCGTTCTTTTGGTGCACAATTGTATATTTTAAAAAATATGATTTTCAGGAAACGCAAGACTTGCAACTTTAGATTCCAAGACTTTAAGAAATCGTTGTGTTTGTGAATGACACTTTATAACTGAATCATTCACAAAACCTGACAAGAAACGTTTGCTGAAATCTTCCGTGCCATTATCATACAAATCCCAATATGTATCATCTGAATCTTCACCTGAAGCTTTAAAAGTCATGACTCCTAAGAAAGTTTACACACCAATTTTTCCAACTTTATCTCCTCCTCTCAATCGAAACCAGAATTTAAAAAATTCAAACGATAATGAAACTCCTACGGTTAGTCCACAACCCCAAGACTCTTTTAATTGATGTAGCATCGTTACCATTATCATCATTAAGGCATAATAAAAGAAAACTGTTTGGATCCGAGATTGTTTCTCCGAGAAAAAAAAAATTAAGAAGTTTATTAGAAACTAAAAACAAAATGATAAAAACGAAAACTCACAAGTTTCTAAATTAAAAAAAAAGATATTAAAAATAAAACCAATTACACATTTTAATGATATTAGCTTTATTAATAACATTCCGTTTCTACAACGACGTGCTCTTGTAAGAATGCAACTCCAACATCGAAAAAAATCAAAATGGTTAAAAAGATGAAATAGATTTTGCAATTTCTTTGTATTAC
The DNA here is from genome assembly GCA_030710515.1 of Abscondita cerata. Lineage (NCBI taxonomy): Eukaryota > Metazoa > Arthropoda > Insecta > Coleoptera > Lampyridae > Abscondita > Abscondita cerata. The sequence continues at coordinate 19,701 of JALBCR010000194.1, forward strand.
AAATCCTCTACAACTTATAAATTTTTAAGGAAACAAAATATAGTTTTGCCTAGCATTAGTAATATTAGGCGATGGATTGGTTCATCTCAGTTCAGACCTGGGTTTAGTCCAAAGTTGTTACATCAAATTCGTCTAAAAGTTAATTGTATGACTACCCAAGAACGTACGTGTGTTGTCTGCTTTGATGAAATGAACATCAAAAGTTCATTGGAGTATTCTAATGCCATGGATTTCATTGAAGGATTTGAAAATCTAGGAATTTTAGGAAGAAGTACGAAAGTTGCTAAAAAAGTTTTAGTGTTTATGGCTAGAGGATTGTACAGTAACTGGAAGTTACCTGTTACGTTTAGTTTTAAGTATTTTATGCAGCCAGTTAGGCAACCCATTTTACTTCTTTTGTTGTAAATAGTTTGTAGTAGAAAACGTAATTTTAGGAAAAGCCACCCTATTTCGATAGCAGTCACCTATAAGTTGCGGCAGTAGGTGCTTGTCTGCAAGCTCAAGTTTATTTTATGTCGTTTAATTGTTTTGAGGCCACAGTTCGCCTGTTTGTGATTGGTGTTGTTAATATAGTGTTTTATTATCAAAATGCCTTTTTTTCGACGCATTTAAATTTATTTAAAATGAACCAGCTAATATGGATTACGCCGTATCCACTAGCATTTTTTTGAATATGGAGTGCGTTCAATACTTATGTTAGCCACTTCATACATTACCATTTGGTTATTTTGTAGCTCATACCGATGTTTCATCTAATAACTTGGTTATTTTGTTAAAAACTGCTATAGAAAAGCTATTTAGCTGTGGTTTATTTCCTAAAATTATAATTTGTGATCAAGGGTCACCAAATGTTTCTGCTTTTAAGCAGTTGAGTGTCACAAAAGATAAACCTTTTTTTTATTTTAAAGAACAAAAAGCATTAGCAGCACATGATGTACCTCACATATTTAAAAGCATAAGAAACAACTTGCTTTCAGGAGACTTTATTTTAGACAATGAAAGAGTTAGTTTTAAAGACATTAGTGACGTATATTTTATAGACAAAAATAGTTTTAGTGCTCGCGCTCTCTGTAAGCTTACAGACGCTCATATTTCGCCAAACTCTTTCCAAAAGATGTCGCTGAAGCTTGCAACTCAAGTTTTTAGTCATAGTGTTGCAGCCGCTATGGAAACAGGCATGGCTACCGGACAATTAAAAAACAAAAAAATAAACACGGCAAATGTATGACAAAAATCCATACAGAATTTATTTCCAACGTCGGTTGGGTTACGTAAGCCTAGTGACTCTTTAATACAATTTGTAGAAAGAAGTTTAGATGTATTTAATGATATTTTCAACAAAAAATCCAGATAGACTGCTTTTTAAAAACATTTATTATTAAAAAGATTCAGAAGAAACATATCACCGATATTTTACATAACCTAGACTACTGCTCTCTTCATAAAAATTATTTATTAGACATGTTAATAAAAGTAAGAATTTTCAAAGAATGTAAATGGAGAAGTAGTTACAAGGTAGATGAAGTAAAATCGCGTTCTAAATTAAAAATTCTAAAAATAAGTAAGAAATTCTTAGTATCATTAGTTTATTATGTTTCATTGTTGTTATGTATTTTTCAAATAATTCTAGTAGGTTTTTTATTTTGTCAATAATATGAATTAACAAAATAATTAGATGTGTGTCAAATATATTGTGTTATCAATTAATAAAATAGCTTTTTACGAATAATACTCTTGTTTAGTAGTATTATGAAAACATTTAAAAATATAATAAGTGGCGACGAGGTGAAACAGAAGATTTAATTTTAAATATTGTATGCGTCTACAAATATATGAATTGAAATGAACGTAGAACAATTTAAAGAATTTATCGCTCAACAAGAAAGGCTTATTCAAGCAATTTGTAAAGAATCAAATCAATCATGAAAGCAACACTAACAACGAATAATCAAGATGAAGAAACAATTAAAACAACATATACATTCGACCAGTTCGATTTAAATAAAGAAACATTCCTTCAATATATAGAAAGATTAGAAAATTATTTCCGCTTAATAAATGTGTCTAATGACAATGAAAAACATCAACGGATATTATTAAACTGCATAGGTCCAAAAATTACACATTATTGTCCAACTTATGTGCTTCAGATAATCCTACAAGTAAAACATATAATGAAATTGTTAAACTATTGAAATCACATTTGTATCCACCACCAAACCCGCTAGTGGAAAGACATCGTCTACTTACACGAACGCAGAAACCAAATAAATCTATTGCCAATTATGTTGTAGAGATGCGTAAATTTATATCAAATTGTGAATTAGTGTGCCCAAACGTCAAATGTAAAAATTCAATTTCTGACATTTTTCTGTTATCACAATTTATTCGAGGCATAAATGATGATGCCATACGTCAAAAAATTCTTCAAGCAGGGAAGCTGAGTTTCCAAGAAAATGTAGATGCAGCATTAGCTCTTGAAGCATCTAAAATTGATAGTCGTGAAATTTCAAAATTAAATTCAACAACTTCAGAAACGACCAATTATAACGATATTAACAGTATATCGGAATCCCAAAAGAAGTTTAATAAATTAATTAAAAATAGAAGTCGCTCAAGTCAAAAAATGGGAATTACCAAAATAAATTTCGAAATAGATATCATTCAAGACCAAGAAATAGAATCGACTATGCATCAATTGGAATCGAAGGTCTTTGTTTACGTTGTGCCAAAAACAATCATCATACACGTGATTGCAGATGTGACAAAAATAGACTTCATTGTAAGTCATGTCAAAAAGTAGTCACCTTCAACCAGTTTGCATCAAAACTCTATTAAATTCGAATAAGTCAAATACATTAAACATCGATACAAATAATGTACATAAAATAATTGACATTTTGTAGGAAATACTGCTTTATCAGAAATCTCTAGAAAGTATTTTGCTACAATTAGTGTGGAAGGAAACTAAATCCAATTTGAAGTAGACTCTGGGTCAGCTTTTACTCTATTACCAAGAAAAGAATTTAATAAATTAAAATTATCCGAGTTACGTGAAACAAAAATAAAATTTCGCACCTATCTCAAAGAAATATTTGAACCATTAGGAGTAGTAACAGTTTCTGCACAATATCAAAACAAACGTATAGTTGATGAAGTGTATGTTGTCGAAGATAATTACGCTCCTCTCTTAGGACGGACATGGATAAGAAAATTCAAAATGAACCTTCAAATGCTTGACCAAGATTGTACGAAAAACATAGTTAAAGAACTATTTTCAATAGAAGACGCAGAAAACGATATTGTAAATCTGAAAATAAATTTTAACGAAATCTTCATACAAAGAGTTGGCAAAATTCCAAATATTTAATTAATTAATTTTTTCAAATAGAGCACCCTATGTTTCATTACATTATGTAATGAAAAGTAAGGCATTCTATTTAAAAAAACAATTTTTTAACCCTTCATCATTCGAAAAATCGTACACGAATTCGAACACTCTGTATAGTAGAGCAGTATGACTGTTGTAATTTATATCTAAGGAATCTTTGCTCAAATTAATCACGCATCTAATTTGTTTGAGTTCTCGAACGGCTTCAAGTAACATTGGTATGAAAAGTGTAGTTCATATGTCAATTTTTTTTCAAAAACATGAATAATTCGAAAATGGCTAATGATAGGTATAAGAAATAATACATATAGTCAACTTAAAATTGAACGCAGAATTTGGAAAATATAAAAATATTTAGGATGTCTTATTTCAAAAATAAGTTGGTGGTTACTTCCGGTACAGCATTTTTTTCAGTTAAATCCTAGAATTCGGATACTACTCCATAAACTCCTAATGGAATCTGGTCATAATACACCCTGTAATAGGTAAATATAAAAACAGTCATCATAAAAATTATTCTGAAAATAATTAAAATTATTTAAAATAATTAAAATTATTTAGTATTAGCACAGATAAATATATCTTTTAGCTGTGGTAATTAGTTCTTCTATTGGTAAGCACTTATGTATCATTTAACAATCAATTCTTAGAACATAAAGAATTAATTTATACAATTTAATTACAATTATTCAAACAAGTTTATCTTATATATTTAAGAATTTGTTTATATTAGAACAGCTAACCCTGATTTGTTATTAAGACATCAAACTGACTTCATGAGGCTTATATTAAATTCTTCCTAATTTTATACCAATATTAAATTAATTGATTTATTAAAAATTTTTCTTTGTGAAATTATTTATATCAAAATTATTATCGTTTGCCTTATTTATGTGTTTAAATCTCTAATTTCAAATTTATTATTGTTTTCATGTCAATAAGCATTTCTTATTATTATGTATTAAACTAATATTAGATAGTTTTAATTAATTTTAGAATAATTGTCATGATCACTTTATTATTATTATAGTACAAAAAGTATTGGTCGAGATTTTAAGTTGTACTAATGTTTTTATAAACAATGGTTGTTTAGATTCGAAACACCTGCAAAGAATTGCGATAAGAAATAAGAGTCGCGTAACTTGAAATATCCCCGAAGGTTGATTTAAAATTTAGTGGGCGATTTACTCGCCGTTACATATGTAATCTATAAATACAAAAGTAAATGTAAAATTGTATTAAATTATTGATTAAAAAAAATCATAAAAACTATGTAAATTTTCCATGAACGAAAACAACAGCAAACATTTGAAGAAACTTCAATCAACGCTTTATAATTCATGACAAATAAATATACCTGTATTTATTTGTGCTTTCATAAAGATAACATTGCTTTTACAACAGTACCCTCTGTAATGCAGTAGTGTCAAAGTATGATGCACTAACTTTTGTGTGTTTTTGCTATTCACAATTATTTTACCTACAGCGGTATCTGTTATCAATACTTGACACACTACATATTTTAAAGGAAACGTTAATTTGTGTATCTGTGCTAACTGCCAATATGTCCTATTGCATGGACTATCTGTAAGATATATTTATCTGTGATAATACCTACAATATAATAAATCGTTCGCAACTTTATTGTACAAATACATCTTTGAAAACTATATATTTTCAGAGGATTTAACTAAAATATATATTTGTATTCCGTTTTTCTTAAATATCTTCGTTTTCATTGATTTTATGACCTTACAAAATTCCTTATTAAAAACACTACTTTAAACAACGACGAGAAATTGATGATTAAGAATGCGGGTAATGTTTCATTTTTAGCTAAACAGGAGTTTTAGCTACTTTTTTGAGACAAAAAAAAACGTAGTATAAATTTTTTTTACTTTTCCAAGTATCAGAAGTTATTCTCTGATCATATCTGAGTAAATTCATTACAGGATAAAATTTTTTGGTTGCATAGTACATTATATACACAATGGAATAATTTTTCACTCAATAAATTGTATCACAATGGATTAAATAATAATTCAATTCTAATTTTAATTTGTACATTCACTCACCATAACTAATAAAGTACAATTTTTATTCTATATTTTAACAATTTCTAATCCATATCTACTGCATATTCTCTATTAGTCCCTATTATTAAATTTCATAGCCATAAATCTTCTTAGAATCACTTCGTATCTCTGTCGATATTAATCGTATGTTTAAAAAAGTACTTGTTCGTAATTAAATTTCTACAACTTTCATTTGAAGCATTTTGCGATTCGGATGGTCTCTCTCTAGATATAAGTAAAATACGCGCAAAATTCGTAGAGACAAAAATTAGTTTATCCAAATCGTTACATTGTTTCCCATTTTACTGACAGACGTATTAAAATAAGGTGGACTGTTAACGCATACGTAGTTCTTATTAAAAAATGACCCCCACTCTAGGCGCCACCATACTATGTTCATTTTTAGTCTTTTCGTTTAGGGACTTATTAATGTTGGTAAAGTCACTGCAAAATAAACATGTGAAGTAGGAAGTTTGTTTGCTTTATAGTTTGTTTACAGTTTATATGGTAGGTTACTTCGAGTTAATATTCGTATTTTTTGTTCGTTCAGTTTTTACTAAAGACGTAATATGTTCAATAACCATTGTGAAACTTTAATATTTTTTAATTTTTATATACCTATAGTTCTTTCCTGTTACATTCACATAATTCTAAACGAATCTAATTTGTTCTTAACAAAGAAGTTCTTTAAAATTAAGTAATATCAAAAGAATCGTTTAAAAATAGGTAAACGTTAAGTATATTATAATATGTTTATAACTTTGTATACAGGGTGGGGCACTACCAACGAATTATTCTATAGCATTAAAACGACAAATAATGTTAGAAATTTTAAGGCATACATATGTCAAGATTATTCGAAACCATATTTTAAAAATACTTTAGATTGTACAGGGTGCTCTAGAAACACGTACCTGGATCACGCTGTATTTTTTTCTATTTTTGAATTGTACGATAAAAAAATAATGTATGTTCTTTAACATGTCCCTAGACCTACTTACTTCTGTTTTTGAGATAATAGGATTTCACCTGATTTGTAGACCCCCCAAAAAAATGCAATAACTTTAAGATAAATAAGAACAAGCAACTTTGGTTTATCCCACCTTACTAAAAGACTACAACATCTCTTTTGCATAATTTACTATTGTGTTATGATGTACAGGGTGTTTTTAATACTACCCCATAACACTAACGACTTAGAACTTAAATAACTTGTTTAACTTAAATATGGAACACCCTAACGTACGTTTGAATGGTTTAGACAATGTTATGTTTGAAATAATAACACTATTCTGAACTTCCATTGTCTATATTTTTTTAATAGAATAAACACAACGTTTCGATTGCTATTGAATCTGCAATCGTCTTCAGGTGAATACTAACAAACCTAAAGACTACTGTAACTTTATATACTAACACAAAGTTAGTGAAGCGATCAAGCGTACAAAATTAATGAGACGTTACCTTAGACTAAGATTAGTCAGGCGTATTCACTAACTTTGTATTAGTATATAAGTTACAGTAGTCCTTAAGTTTGTTAGTATTCACCTGAAGACGATTGCAGATTCAATAGCAATCGAAACGTTGTGTTTATTCTATTAAAAAAATATAGCCAATGGAAGTCCAGAATAGTGTTATTATTTTGGAACACCCTACATTTCTGTAGCCTGTTGAAAGCTGGAACTAATTACCTTTTAGTCGGCATTAGCAAAGACTATCCTTCTTAACGGATAGTCTTTGGTATTAGAGTTACCTACCCCTAACTCTGATAGTTTTCGAGATATTTAAAAATTTGATAGTTTAACAATTTACGATGTATTGGAGTCTAAGTTACCTGTGAAATATCCGCAATATGGACATTATCTTGCAACTTTCAGTTTTAAATATTTACCTTAAAAATATTTATTTTTTTCAGAAAAATAAACAGAAATGTGCTTATGACTAGTATCCCGGCCTCTAAGAGTCGGTCTAATTACGCACACCGGTCACAATTTACTGATGTTTAACAACAGAAACCGTTATTTGGTACATCAAAAATCAATCATACTGTAAACATCGACAAACTTTAACCTGTTAAATTAAATGTAATACAAATCGCTCTAATAGTAGTACAGTAACTTTATAATCAATGTTAGTACGATAATTTCGAAAACCATTATTTTTAGAATTTTTTTATCAAAGTTACCAATGTTTACCGTGTCATCGATTTTTGTTGAAACTAATAACGGTTGCTGTTGTTTGTGACAGGTGGGCGTGATTCGACTGACTCTTAGAGCCCGGTATAAGTAATGAGCACATTTCTGTTATTTTGTTCTAAAAATTACATATTTGTCGTTTTAGTGCAACAGAATAATTTGTTGGTAGTGCCCCACCCTGTATAACACACGACAATATCCGTGACATCAAATTCGTTCTGTTTAAATTAGCCGCTAGAATATGAACACAGCATGGCGGCGCCCATAGAAAGTCATTTTTCCATCAGTGTGTTAGCAGTCCATCTTATGTTAATATGTCGTGACTATACATCATTATAATGAAAAATTAAAAATGCGAATTTTGTCGAGAAAATTGGTATATTGGTTTAAATAGTTATTTATGTAGCAAGGGGCGTAAAGTAGGTGTTTTAGGCCCAGAGGAATGTACGTTGTGCCCGAGCGTAAGCGAGGGCACAATCAGGACGAGGGCCTAAAACAGCTTTACGACCGAGCTGCATACATAATTTTTTACACGTTTCATTATTTTTGTATACAAAAAAAGTAAAAACATTTACAAATTGCGTTAATCTACTGTATTATTACCATCATAGGTGCCTTACATAATTTTTCATTTGTCACTCACAGTGACTGTCATATTGTAAAAATTGCAAGCATCAAATTAAACAATGGAAGATTTATCGATATCTTGTATGCCACCAGAAGTGGTCGCTAGTCGTGCTTCCTTTGAGGTCAAAAATCATTGAAAATTTCTAAAAAAAACTTACGATGATTATATTAAGTGGTGTCTCGGAAAAAGGCAAAAACATCAAAAATGTGCTTCTAGCATATTTATTTGAGAAGTCAGAAGTATTTAAATCATCAACACCTTGGTCGATTTATTCAATGTTGACGGCCGCTATCTCAATTAATGAAAATCTAGAAATAAGTAATTTCAAAAAGTAACTGTATTCCTAAAAGAAATTGGGACGAATACAAACCTAAAAATTAAAAATTTTAACAAGGGGACGAATTTTAAAATTTATTATAGAATCTCCAAATAATAGATTTTTAATGATGAAAGTAAGTAAATTGTTTTGATTAATAATATTATACCTAACATAATATAAAAAATTAGGTGGCTTTAATCATTGGAATTGCTGGGACTTGCCGCAGAGAGGAATTGTCGCAGCTATCCATTGACAATTTAGGGTCCGTTTTAATGATTGTGAAGGTCTAGTCTGGCCTATGTTTTGGAAATAAACGACCTTATTTGAATTGCATTCCACATGTTGTTAATCTACAATACAAGCAGAGTATTAATAATAAATTACACACTTATTTTATGCTTACCCGAAACAAAGATTTCGAAATGTGTTTAGCCTTATAAAAACTGTTTTGTCATACAGGAATAGGATTACGATGGAAATAATAAAACGGAATGCAAAATCATAGAGAACAAGGGATAACAGGACTAAAATAAGCAAACGGAAAATAAAGGAAGGGAAAAGTAGAAGAAAAATTATTAAGGTTAGGTTAAGGAGATTGTGGCGACCGACAATGCATCGGAACCTTGGCGGTGTTCAATGCATCGCTAACGTGTATACGTTTAAGCGTTGTTAAAATTTAAGTTAATTGGTAGCAATGCTCGGAAGGAGAAGGACAGCAAAAGTTAGTGGTTAGATATATTTGTTAAGAGTCGGTTGTATTGTTTGATTAACTTGATTAAAAATTATAATTTGTTAATTTATAAACGCAATCCTGATGTCCGCTTACTGCTTGAATGCGAACTCCGAAGTGTAAAAGAGAAATCTATAAGATTACACTACCGAAGTTTTAAGAAGGGATGGCTGCATTCATGCAGTGAAATAGAAGCACTGTAAAGTATGAATTGCACATAAACGTTTACAGAATACAGTTTTTTTAACAAGCGTATCAATCATAACAATATTGTTAAAGTTGATTACAGAATAGTCAATACAATATACACCAACAATGGCGATTTGATTGCATCCAGCAATACATTAGATCAATTTTAACGATTTAAAAACCAAAAGCCCACGGGCGCAAAAGTAACACTTTTAAACCCGCGGGCAAAATGTTCTACTTTACGCCAAAAAAGGGGTTAAAAAAGTCAATTTTACGCTTGATGGTGTAAAAATAGTTATTTATGTACCAAGAGTGTAAAGTAACACTTTACAACAATCATGTGAGGGCTTAAAAGTACTTTACACCTGTGGTGCATACAATTTTTTTTGCACTTCTTAGTAATACTAAGTCGAAACAGATTTACTTTTTATTACATATTTTATTTTAATTTAAAAATACAATAAAACCTTAAATTAATAGTACTAACATTGATTATATATACCCGTATTCAGATTGATCTTTACTATACAAATTCAAGCAACGCTGCCGTGCCGGCATACACCAGAAGGCAGCACGGTTTTGTCTAACTTTGCCGGCAATAAATGGATGGCTTTATTGTCGTATACCTCATTCAATAATTCTTAATACTTCTTCAATATATTAACGAATTAAATACAATCAACGAAATTAAAGAATGAATTTTTATTGTATAAACAATGCGAACTCGTCGAATTCTTACGTTAAGAGGAATACGTACTAGCAGTGCGCTCCCGCTAAATCATGCACTATACGTAAGCATTTTAATGCGTCGAATGGTTTCGAAGTACCTATAAAAATGACTCAAATTTTCAAGTTATCAGCAATGTTTTGATTGAAATTGGAAAATATAAGAAGGGACTTCGTCGTGGTTGTAGTAGAATTTTGGTTTTGTATTTATTTCTATTAAAATTGTGGTGTTGAATAAAATGTACAAATTCAAACATAAAAAAACAAAAAGTAAGCATTTTGAAAAAAAGTAATACTACAGTGATAACGCTCCAAGTTTTGTCTTTCATACGTAAAACATTAAGTTTTACCATTGAGTAAAAAGAACTTTTCACTAATGGTTTTACTTCAAACATTTAAAATTAAAAACTGTTTTAAGGGTACTTATAGTGCATGTTTAGCGATAGCGCACTGCTACTACGTATTCCTCTTAGGCAGATGTACAAAATAAGAAGATATTCTTGGTCACGTAGTAAACTCTTCCGACAAGGAATATAACTGACATTTTAAGTATAAGGATTAGCGGTAACCATTGATGTATACAATATTTGCCGATTTCCTAAAATACTCTGGGAACTCTCAGTTCGAGGTTCCCGAAAATATCTTTATAACGCCGACCTTAAAAAGGGATTTCCGAAGGGAAGGCATACATTCCGTTTTTAAATTTTTATCGGTTAAGACAAATTATTGTGTGCAAAGTGAATAAACGGTGTCAAAACAAAGAACTCTTTTAATTCAACTACAGAAAGTCGCACATGGATCGATTTACGTTTGATCTTTGATCAGGTTGAAAGTGAATTTAATTAATAATAATTCTTATAATTATATATATATATTTAAACATTTTTAAAATGCCGGGTAATGTGTGTCAATACTATGATTGTGGTGCAAGACAACAAGATTCAAAAATAAAAATGTACCGATTTCCAATTAATGATATAGAACGATTGCAAAAATGGCTTATCAATTCAGGTAAATTAACATTATTTTTTAAGAACTCATCTTAAAAGAGACATTTTACGTAGTCATTTTCGGCCGTAAAGTAGCACTTTTTTATACTCACCTAAAAAAAAGTAAATAGCCGCTTCATTAAAATCAGCATTGTAATTTGCACGATTTTCGGAAATTGGCAGATTGATATTGTCATTCTTAGCAATAAGTGTTACCAACATAACTTTGTTTTAATTATTATTTATTATTTTCATAAGTTATAATAATTTATTTTAAGAGCGAGCTCCTAAAACATTTTGCGTGCACCGCGGTTCTAAAGGTTTTTTTCGACCTTTACTGATATTAAAATTAAAAAAAAAAATAAACTACCCTTTATTTCCAGGAAATGTGAATTTATTGTACACAGAGGAAGAAAACTTGAAAAACAAGTACATTTGTGAAAAACATTTTCCTCAAAAATCTTTTATCAATGAAACAAGAAATAGATTAAATAAATCAGCCGTACCAAATATGTATACAAATTCTGACACGCGATCACATTCTTTGCCATCTTCAAGCTCACAACCTTTGAATATTTTTGATCTTCCGTCCACGTCTAAAAACAATCGCCAATTCGAAATGCAAAATAAACAACAATCGCCCAAAACATTAAAAGTAATGACTCCAACAAAAACATATTCCAGAAAAGCTAGACACAATCTTTCAATTATTAATTCGCCTGGTACTTGTGATTCAAATATAGAATTTTTAAAATCTGCAACAGATATGCCAACGCCCAAGTCTTCAAAACGAAAATTAAAATTTAATAATAACGATTCACCTAGAAAAAAGAAATTAAAAGAAGAAATTACTATCAAAAAGAAAACAATTCAGAATAAACGGTCGCAAATATCAAAATTAAAAAGAAAACTTATTTGTTATGAAAAATTAAATACAATAGACAATATTTTAGGCCAAGTACAATTTCCCTCTAAATTTTCAAAAACATTGGCCAAAATGCAATTAAGCAAAAAACGCTCCCAATGGACAATTTCGGAAAAAATTTAGCATTGATGATTTTTTATAAATCTCCTGCAACTTATAAATTTTACGTTCTCTACGAATTATTTTGCCTGCGCCGTCTACTATCAGGAGGTGGATTGGTGCATCTAAATTTAAACCTGGTTTCAGTCCTAAATTATTTGAGCAACTAAACAAAAAAATTTCTAGTTGTTCAATGAAAGAGAAATCATGTGTAATTTGTTTTAATGAGGTGTCACTTATGGCTAATATGGAATATTCTCCAGAAATGGATTTAATTGAAGGATTAGAAGATCTTGGACCTTTAGGGCGAAAACCCCAAGCCGCTACTCATTGTTTAGTTTTCATGATCAGAGGATTATATTTTCCATGGAAATTACCTGTTGGCTATTTTTTGTCACATTCTGGTATAAAAACTACAGAATTGGTAGAACTAATTAAAATTGTTATTCAGAAATTAATTGATGCAGAATTACTACCGAAAGCCATTGTTTCTGATCAAGGAACCAGTAACCAAAGTGCTTTTAAAAAATTAAATATAAGTATTCACCATCCATATATTTTACATCATGGTCACAAAATTTTTGCATTATTTGAAAAAAGTGTTAGGAATAATTTGTTAACAGGAGATTTCATTTTAAATAATAAAAAAATATCATTTTCTGATATTAGAAGAACATATCTAATTGATAAAAATAATAAAAAAGTAGAGCTTTGTCTAAAATTACAGATGCACATATTTACCCAAACTCATTTCAGCGAATGAATGTTAAGTTGGCTGTTCAGGTATTAAGTAATTCAATGGCCGCAACCATTAAAACTTGTGTTACTACAAAAGAACTTATATCAGATACAGCAGAACATACTGCAAACTTCATTTTGTTTGTAAATAATCTATTCGACACTCTTAACAGCAGAACACGTTTTGCAGCTAATCCTTATAATCACGCCTTATCTGACAAAAATAGTTTAGTGAAAGACACAATGATCGAAGCAATAAATATATTAAATTATTTGATAAAACTTGACCACAAGAGGAAGAAGTTGAGTAAACCTCCATGCTTTTCTGGTTTGATACAAACTATTAGAGCAATATTAGATCTTTTGAAGAGGAAAACAACATTACGCTAATTTATTTTTACTTACAAACAGATTAAATCAAGATGTCATTGAAAATCTATTTTCCATATACAGACAGAAAGGCGGTTATAATCGTAACCCAACTTCTAAAACGTTTCGGACAATTTTAGAACTAACGCAATTAATTCATTTGTGAATCCTACAAATTCTACTAATTGCGAAACCGACTCAGATATTTTATTAAATTTGACAACTGTCAGTAACGATGATGACACAAGTGTGCAAATAAATCAAACACTTAACTCGGACTCTTACGATTCTGGTTCAACATCTTCCAATCCTAAAGTAATCGTAGAATCGGCACCAGAAGAGAGTTTGGAAGAGTGTTCAGTAACATATTTTGCGGGTTATTTAGCTAAAAAATGTATTGAATATTTTAAATGTGAAATTTGTGCACCACAATTAATAATCCAGTCGGAATTAATGGACAAACACGAAATCTTGCTGCTGAACAAAATTTATAAAAATGTTAATGTTACACAAGGTGCAGGATTAAAATCTCCGTCAAACGAATTTAGTATGATTGTAGATATTGTTTTACGGCTTTTTGAAAATATATTTCATAAAATATATTTTAGAAATAATATTAAAAAACACTTTTAAGGAAGATTTTACACAACACTACCGTGACATCTTGGCTGGAAGAATGTAGAGAACATAAGTTATTTATTATAGATAAGTTACTACATGCAAAAATTTATTACAATGCCAAACTGATTTGTTCAGAAATTTCGAAAAAAAAAAATCAAACAAACAAAATCCTAAGTTACGGATATTACAAAATAAATAAATTTCTTTGTTTTTATCATTTATTATTATATTTTCTTTATTTATATTTATAGAATTTATTGTAAATTATAAAATAAAAAACTACGTACTTTTATCAAAAGAATTGTATCATTTTGTATTTTAATCCAGTTTTAAGTGTTAACCAACTAACGGGGAATTAAGTATACTTAGTCAATGCTGAAGATTTGTTTGAAAAAAGTGTTTTAAAACTTCAATTTCTAGTTGCTTGATTTATTTCAATACGATTTTACTAATAAGAGAAAAAGGAATTAAACGCAAGAGTATTTTTTAAATTTTTGTGGAGAATCGTATAGATCAAAAGGTATTTAAAATTAATTTTAAATGTGCTCGATCGTTCGCAAAAATGAGCGGTTGAAAAAGATTTGTCGTTTTATTCGTTTATCAATAAAAAAGTAAAATGCTTAAAAATTTAAAGTAATTAGTGACATTTATAAAATAGGTACTTATTACCATGGTTTCTGAAGATGTTTTCATTAATTTTTTGACTAACATCAGTTCAAATTTTATAAGTTTATTCACGCACGCGAACGGCTTCTTATAAGATTCATGTGGAGTAATTTCAGTGCTAGAACAAAATCCAATTTTATAAGAACCAATTGGAAACAAGTTGAAGTTCGATTCGAACCTATAAAACTCTCGAAAATGCTTAAAATCATTAAAATTAGTTTGACGTTGTTTTTGACATTTGATCCCGTTCAAATAGGAGAAAAATTTCAAACCCTGACGGTGTACTTAACGTCATAAGTCCGGAAACCCAAATTTAACACTACGAATGAGAAGCTTGAAACTAAAAATGAGTACTGTTAAAAGAGTTCACGGACGAATGTTGATATGTATTTTACTTCGTTAACATAGGTTTATTCTAAACGTAAAGTAGAAAAATAGTTTTTTCTTAAATGAAAAATCATGACTGTATTTTAAATGTTAATAATTTTTTTAAAACTTAAATTTTACTATAAATGTTTTAGAAGGTTTTTAATAATAGGCTAGTGGCCATCTTGAAATCTCTTGCATTAATTGTGACATGCTTTAAAAAAAGTTTTTAATGGTACGGATTCTTTAAATGACAATGAAGATTTGTGCCTAAAAATTATACCTATCAGAGAAATTCTTTAAACAGTTAAAAAGTTCTACCTTATATAGGTTTGGCTCCAGACGCCGTCAAAGAAGCGGCTAGAATTGGTGATTTACATCGAATTTGAGAATGAAAAATTAAAATAATCTGAAATGTTCATTTCAAAAATTTTGAAAAAATTCACGAAGCGAATTAAGTAGATAGGGACATTTAGTTGTAGTTTACACTGCCACGGTTTTTTAATCGTCAAGAAAACATCTTCACCTGGAACAACTCCCTAATACTCTATCAAAGAAGTTTCGTACCTTGATTGGTTATGCGTTACTTTTTTCTAAATAACTATTACTCAAAAACAGATTACTTTTTAGAAAGGTATTAAGTGCTCAATCACAATTTGTTAATTGTAGTACATTAAATAAATTTAATTTAAAATTAAGAATTATTATAATATAAATAAATTTATTCTTATATAAATTATAAAACAAAAATTAAGTTATGTAAATCTGAATTGAATTACTTTTTAAAAACGAAAACATGTTATATTTAAAGGACGTACATATTTAACATTTTCATTTGTTATCAAAATATAAAGATGTGGTAAGCATAATCACAATGCTCGACTGACTGGTGCCAATAATTTTGTTTATTTTTTATCCGTCACATTCTTTGTTGGTGCGTAACTTTGATTATCAAAGTTTGGAACCTGTTTTAAAGGTCACTAATTAATTATAATGATTTTGTACTAATAGCGACATCACGTATCAGTTTTTTAATCAGAAAATGTATTTCCATATATCTCATAAGGTTGGTCAATCTGAATACGAAGTATATATAATCAATGGTACTAATAAGATTAGTTGTTGTTATTTTAAAGGTATTAATAACAATAACAAATTAATTAAAAAATTTAAATTTACGAACGTAAATTGGTCGTGACCTCTAGGGTAGCTTACAAGAATTAAGAATATAATGTTCTTTCTTTACCGGCATTCCTAAACGTCATTTAAAAATTTAAATTACAAAGCTTCCAAAAATCAGTGGACATGGAAACTGATAATGAAGAACTTTCTAAAACTCCTCCCGGTATTAAAGAGGTAGCAGGTAACGTGGTTCCGGATTTGTTACTTGCTAAATCCAACAAAATATATGAAAATACATACGATTACTTTTTAAAATGATGTCGACTTAAAAAAGCAACGGAAAATGTGCTTTTATTGTATTTACTCCAGTTCTACAAGAAAATTTTGCTTTATATTCAGATTCTACAATTTAATTAAAATTTAATTTTTTAAGAATAATTTGTAGTGATTCTCATGTCATTTCTCATGCATAATTTCGTACCGTTTATTCTTATTTTGTCAATGATTAATCGTAAATTCTCGGATCAATTCGGTATTAACGATATATGCGGGCCTAAAAGTAAAAAATGCGGGCGCAAAAGTAAATCGAGCGAAAAAGAGTCGTTTTACGCTTGCGGAATAATAATAATAATTTCTAATAATTTTCTTTTGATGAAGCAAAACAATGAGAAGCAGTTAATTAATAAATGTGATGAAATCAAATAAATATTCATCTTAAATATAACCGACAGCATACAAAACTTTCATTCGTTTAAAAAGGCTTTGCGTTGTAGGGATGTTTAAACTCTGTGGGCTTTTTTTGTCACCGAACGTACCAAAACTAGTTCAATTAAAGGTTAGCGGTTTTTTTTATGGTATTTACATATCAAAATGTAATTGGAGAGAACAAGAAAACGCACATTTAAAAAAGTGTTTTTATATTATTGTTCATGTACAAATAAGAGATTTATTTCTTATACATTATTCGCAAACGTTTCTCAAATTAATCAGACATATAGGCCGTTTTAAATTACAACAAAAAAAAAGACAATTAATAATGATCGCGTAGCTTTACAGAAAAAAAATAAACGTATGGCACTTAAGATGTATTTTCAACAAATATTGCAACTACTTTTACACTAAAATACTGTAGAATATGTTCTGTGAAAAAATACTTTATAAAAAAATAAGTTTTTAAAACAACTATAAATATTTCGCTATCTACAAAATTCACAATTAAAAACTATTGACTAAATACAAAGTATAGTTAGAAGAGAGCAAAAACAATTGCACGCGTTATATTTTATGTAAGTTATTTGTCGGTCGATTCAACGTTCGAAAGGAGAATTATTGTTTAAAATATAAATACGTGCAAAATTTTAAGTCTCCGCGTAAATTAAATTCAGTTCAATACTTAAATAAATTAAAAAAGAAAATGTACAAATTAAGTAGGTATAGTCCTTAAAATTAATTATTTCTTAATTGGGACGAATCGTTATTGAAAAATGAGGTATATGAAGAACTACAGCTACTTTTAATTTAATAAAATCAGATTACAGCTGCCAAAAAGCCATAAAGAATAACAATCAGCACAATTTATTTACATACTTTTATGTATTTTAGTGATTTATTTATTATTGTACTACTTTTCAAACTATTTTTTCTTTAAAATATGAAATATTTAAATAAGGAACACGCTAAGAAACAAAATTAATGCAGAAGACATGTAAAGGCACTATATATGCACCTGATGTATTTCAATTACATTGCCACAAACTTAAGTTTGTACCAACGATCACTGCCACCACCAATATTGCTTAATCGAATTTTGGCAGGTAATATAAGACACGATGATTGCGTTTAAAATGTGCTCATGTAAAAATAGTCAATGATAGTAGATGCCATAAAAATTATGTAGGAATATTATGAATTCGAAAGATACACAATTAATTCGATGTTTCAATTTTGATATCAATTTTTGTTTCCTCTTCAAATAATAACAGAAATAAATAAGTTTACAAATTAATTTATTTTGTTATTGACGTTAGTAATTAATATATAAAATTAATAGATTGGTATAAATAAATTGTAGAAAAATAAGAATCAGTCAACAGGCTAACTTGCGCCATTATTTTTCCCTCGTATAATGGAACAATATCTAAATCGTTACTTACTTCCTCCTGAATAACTTGATTTCCTAATTCTTCACATTTGGTCTTAAAGAAATATCTGCAAACAAAACAAGGTATAAATCTGAGAACTACATATAGCAACCGTTTCATTTTTTTTAATCAGTTGACTTCTCTATGTTAATCTTATTAATTAGCGGACACTAGTTGCGATGCGAGGTTACAGTTACCACATTTTTCAAATGTTGAGCGTACCTTATACTTAAAAGACGATTTTATATTTAATCACCCAACCTTCGGAAAGACTTCTAGCATATGGATGAATTCTTTGTATTCTAATGTTTCGAAGTCATGAAATTATTTAACTGTCATGGTCTTAGCATCTTAGGTGATGTTGAGCCGCTTCTAAACGT
The DNA here is from genome assembly GCA_030710515.1 of Abscondita cerata. Classification (NCBI taxonomy): domain Eukaryota; kingdom Metazoa; phylum Arthropoda; class Insecta; order Coleoptera; family Lampyridae; genus Abscondita; species Abscondita cerata. The sequence goes on from JALBCR010000194.1 coordinate 38,370, forward strand.
GAGATGATTGTTCGAAAGTGCCAATGCCATAATAGCATAAGTGGGGGTATTACATTGGGTTCCAGTTAGGACAAAAACAAATTTTAAAAGCGCCAGTAAAAAGTTTGAATATTTTTTGTTTAAATAAAAAAATGAGAAGAAAAAATTGCTGTTTAAATACAAAATATGGTCAGTCTGAATTCGGAACTAAATTTGTAAGCACAATAATTAGTCTCAGAATATGAATATTTTGTTTATAATCAATTAATTTAGCTGATTACTTCAATATCTTAATACGCCAGTAACGAACATAACTGTTTCGTAGAAAATCGTTTAAATAAATAGAAAATCAGAAGCAAAATCGACAATCTTATCAATCGGATTTGTAACTAATTTGTACCCAAAAATATTTTCCCATAACGTCAATATTTTGTTTATAATAGTATTATAATAATTCCAGCTGATTACCCCACGTGTTCTAACATCGAAAACAAAAAATAATGAGAACAACCTTATCTATTGGATTTGGAACTAATTTGTACCCAAAAGTATTTGACATATGGTCAATATTTTGTTTATTATTAATTAATTCGGTTGATTACGTCACTTGTTTTAACAGTTTAGTCATAAAATAGTTCAAAAAATTTACAAATCGAGTATAATCCTATTTATCGAAATTTGAAATTTATTTGTACCTAAAAGCATTTTTTCATAATATCAATATTTTGTTTATAATCAATTGAGTATCTTGATACGCCAGAAACGCAGTTTCAAGAAAATTATTTAAAAATACCAAACCAGAAGCAAAATAATGAGGACAACCTTATCTATCGGGTTTGGAACTAATTTGTACCCAAAAGTATTTGACATATGATCAAAATTTTGTTTATTATTAATTAGTTTGTTGATTATGCCACTTGCTTTAATAGTTTCGCAAATCAAAAACATTGCCGATAATTTTATCTACCGAACTTGGAACTAATCTGTATCCACAAGCATTTTTCCATAACCTCAATAATTAGTTTTTTTTGGCTTTGGTTTTTTTACGTTGCACTAAATAATTTGATAGATAGCTGTTTGATTTTGTGTGGTGGCATTCATTTCCTCTACTTTGTGCAAATTTTAAGAACTAACTCGTACAAAAAGTATTTTTTTTTACTAAAGTACATCCCCAATTGTTTAAATCAAAAAATGAGAACAATAATATATTGCAGCTTAAATAAGAAATTTAAACTAATTTGTACCCAAAAACATTTCTTCATAATGTCAATATTTTATTCATAATTAAGCCATGTGATTATATAGTTTCGGTAGAAAATGTTTAAAAAATTTACAAATCAAAAACAAAGTCGATACATTTTGCTGAGCTATTGACCCGTGGTCTGTTGGAACTTCTTCCTCCGTTTCGTTTGCTGCTGTGACAAACTCTTCAGTGTTGTGGTGGTAGAACTTGTCTCAAAACTGTCTCTCACGATTGAGCGAGTCGTCAGCTAGTTAGAGACTTGAACCAAGTTCTACGACCACGCCACTGAGGATGTTTACCGCAGCAGCAAACAAAACGTCTGGAAGAAGATCCAACAGACCACGGGTCAATAACCCGGAAAATCATAATATAAACATGGACAACGCCCGTGAAAGTGTACACTTTTCAATAAAATCGAAACAATCGTATTAGTACTCACAAGCAAAAAAATTACAAAAATTAAATTAATACAAGAAATTGAGCAAGGACACTAAAATTTTAGGTATCATAAGTATAGAAGGCATTGAAAGTAGGCGTGTCTAAGAGAAAATTGTATAGTAGGAGGTTTTGATCTTTTGTTCCTGAGACAAAGGAGTGGAAAACAAAAAGAATTTTAATGACGACACGACGAAAATGCCACATAAATAATTGGTTTCAATGTTTAAAAGAATTTCGATAACTGTACGATGAAACAGCCAAATAAATAACTAGTTTTAAGTTTTAAAAGAATTTCGATTACGACACTACGAAAATGTCAAGTTACTTAAACTTACTAAATTTCTACAGAACGAATAAGTGTTTAAATTTATATCTTGAAAATATTTGATTTGAATAATTGTTTTACACTAAGTGTCAGCAATGACTGACTAACCAGTAGAGGGTGAGTTTCATTTCGGACGCTCTCTGACAATCAATATAATTTTGAGTTTAAAAGAAATTAATCAACTGTAAAAAGCATAAGAGCTTCTATTTTATCGGATAAATTTCTCTGCAACGAAATAATTTTGAGAATCAGTAATTTTACTAGAAAAACTCTTTTGGAAAAATTGTGCCGTATGTCGAAAAACTCTCAGTTTCAAATAAATTAGTCTACAACAGTAAAAGCACAAGAGCTTTTATGTTATCGGGCGAAATTTGTCTTTTTGTAACGAAATAATTTTGCCACACACTAATTTTGAGTTTAAAAGCAATTAATCAACAGTAAAAAGCACAAGAGCTTGTAATTTATGGATAAATTTGTCTTTACAACAAAACAATTTTGCCAATCACTAATTTTACGAGAAAAACCTTCAGCTTTTCCAGCAAAAATACGAATGCAAAAATTTTGAGTAAAGCACGAGAGTTTTTATTTAATTTTTTTATTAAATTTCAACTTCAAGAATATTTTGTCCTGGACATTAAACGAATTTCAACATAAATGTTTCTACAACGGAATAATTTTGACATTCAGTAATTTTACGAGACAAACGAAAAATCGTGAGACCTTAAGTCGAGCGATTTTGTCAAATATCGTATTTTCCAGCAAAAATATCGATGGAAAAATTTTGAGTTGAAAAGAAATGCGTGTACAGTAAAATCACAAGAGCTTTTATTTTATCACTAGTCAGATGCCCATTTTTTAAAAATGGGCTCTAGAACGCTTAAATTTAAAAAGAAATTGAAAAATAGCATCTCATTTAAGTCGCATTGTCGTACCCTTTCGAACGATATATTGCATGCCTATCTTTGCTTAAAATTTGTGACCCCCGGTGGGACCGACTTCAAACATAGCCTACGCTCTAAGTGGGAATGTTCTAAGAATTTTGAGGTATTGTTTGTCAAAATCGGTCCAGCCGTTCCGGAGGAGTGGCGTAACAAACAGACAGACAGACAAACAGAAGGACAAACATTTAACAATTTATATATATGATATAAATTTGTCTTTGTAACAAATAATTTTGCCAACCACTAATTTTACGAGGCAAACTAAACTAAACGATAATCGGCTTTTTCAGTAAAAATAAGAATGGAAACATTTTGCGTAAAAGCACGAGTTTTATTTAATCACATAAATTTATCTTTGTAACGAACTAACTTCAACAATCAGTAATTTTACGAGGAAAAGCTACTTAAACCGTAGGTCCAGAGAAATTTTGAGTTTAAGAAAAATGTAGCGTAAAGGCACAATAATTTTTATTCGGTCGGATACATTTTTTTTGCAACGAAATAATTTTGCTCATCAGAAATTTTACGAAAAAAACTTAGTTACAAACACTGTGGGATCATAAATCGATCAAAATACTGTTGGAAAAATGTTGAGTTTAAAATGAATGTTTCTACATTTTTCCGATAAATTCTTTTTGCACCGAAATATGTTTAACGATTAGTAGCTTTTTTGAGAAAAACTTTTACTTGGCAAATCGATTTTCGAGTAAAATACTGATTGAAAAATTTTGAGCTTAAAAAATTATCTATAAATAAATTTCTTTTACACTCAAAAGTTTTTCCGTTCGTATATTTGCTAGAAAAGCTGATTGCCATGAGTTTTGCTCGTAAAATTAATGATTGGCAAAATTATTTAGTAACAAGTATCGACAAAATCAAAGCTCTTGTTGTGCTTTTAATTTTACATTTTTCATTAGATTTTCTCCTCGAAAAGTTGACAAAATGGTTTCAATTTCAGTTTGAAAAATCTTCAGTATTGATAAAAAATGTGGCTTACTGCCCTGTAACCTAACAACGGTATGGTCTTTAAATTCGACCAAGTTGCAATAATGTATCACGGTTTGTATGGGTGACTTCCGTGCGTGCTTTTATTACAATATCATAAAAAGCATACCCCCCCCTTGTTACAAGAATTTGATTACACTGATACATCCTTACAAATATTTATTGGTCAAAAAATGAGCAATGATAAAATAAATGTTGTTCGATTATGAAGAAATTAAAAAGGAACGTCAGTTAAAATGTAATTCAATATGAGTTGACTTACCTATAATTTCCCTTCTTAGGCAAGAACTCCTTAAATTTATTCAGAGTTATTTGGCGACCCGGAATTTTAGTGCGATATGGAAATTGTTCGTCACAAAAAGAAAACACCACGGTGGTCGATTCTTCTTGCGTCGTTGTGACAGCAGGTGGAGCCGAAGTTTTCGTTCTGATCGATTTTCGCAACGTCGACTGACTACTTTGCGTGACTTCGGGTAGGTATTTACTAGACGTTCTAAAAGTGAAGGGGTCACTTACACGAATTCATTTTGAAAAAAAAACTTACTTTTGCCTAAACCTTGTAGTTCGCACATCATCTTCAAGTCGGCGTCGAACTTCTTCTAACTGTATCGATGTATTTGGTAAAGAAAGGGGTGGCATGTTCGGATCAGCTACGAACGGTTGAGCTGGACCCAAACTGTTTGTTGCGCTGTTGCGTTCCATTGAACTCGAACGCGAACCACTGTAGGCCTTGCGATGCCTAAAACTCACATTAGATAAATATCTTCTTTATGAAATTAGTGAGCACGTACCTGCTGTGTTTTCCAGACATTTCACTATGTGTATAACCCGATCCTCTACCAGACCGATCAGATTCCATAACCCAAGCCAGTACACGATTTTCCTTAACAGCTAACGAAACCGGAGGCGTGTCCGATACGACAGAAACGCCACTATCTGTCAAGTCATTAATAGTTTTCTTCGACGACGACCTAAATCTCAATATTAACTCATCATCATTGAACACAAAATCAACACTACCTTCTTCCACACGATCCTCTAACAAATTTATCTTCAGCATATTCAGACATGCTTTTCGACTTAACCATACTCATCTTATGATCGAAACCTTCGGGAAAATCGTGAACATTGCCGGAATCCCCACTAAACGTCGAGAACAGATCTTTGTCTTTGCGCCTCGTCCACGCATACTGATCTTGAACCCTCCTGAAACAAAGAGCTTGTAAGAAACGCGGTAACTCGCAAAAGATATTAAATTACCTATTCCTAGAAGGCGAATATGGTCTAGGACTAACAAAACCTGGTGAACGCGAAGGCGTGAGATCTGAAAATACCCGCGAAACGTGCTGATCTAATATATCTTGATCGTTGTCATCTTCCAACTGCAATTTTTCTCTAATAGCATTCGCCAATTCAGCCGATTGAATGTTGCGCATTTTATCGTCCATAGAAGTAATCGAGTCCCCTTCCATCAGCTTCTTGTTTAACAGTTCTTGAGATTCTTGTTCTTTTTTAACTTTTTCCAACTTCTCGATGAGAATTGGGGCGAACGTCAACGGATCCGTCGCGTGATACTGACGCGCGTCCATCCTTTGCGTGCGTGGAATTACAGTTTGATGCATGTTTGTTTCCCTGTTGAGCGCCGCCTGTTCTTGTACTTGTTTCGATAGAATAGAAGCTTGACGACGCGACGTGCGTGATAACTGTTTACCGTCACTAAAATAAAATGTGAGTAATTACAGCTATAGTAATTAGTAGTTGCGAATTAACAGTTAGTAAAGGTAAAGCAAAACAATAACAATTTTCAACCAACTATGGCGTTAAACAAACCGTTTACAAATACTATATTCAGTGTTAATCTTCGGCTGGAATAAATGTATACCAATCAAACATTCATAATTGACATTCATCGAATTTATTACGTTGATTAACAACCGTAATTAATAATAATCAAACGTTCTGTTGTTAAAATGAATAATTGTATAATACAAGGTGTTTCATCGAGTGACAGGAGACTTTTCAATGTAAAGTAAACAATGCCGCTCCATAAAAATAGTCGTACGGAATTAGCCTTAAGCGCATATTGACGTAACCTCAAAATTGACAACTGATTGACAGCTTAAACTGTCAATTAGACACTGAATAAAGCGGCATAACAAAATTACATGTAAATACATCTGGATGAAATCAACACTCAAAAGATGGATTAGCATGTAAAGGTGAACCTAAACCAAATTTATTGAATTGTGATTTCTTAGTTGCATATCTAAACTAACGCTTTACTTGAGGGAAAAGGTGTTCTATTCCATAGAGGAATTCTTTAAATGTTCAGAATAGCTTTCTGTACTATTTTTTTTCCGTGGTTATCGTTATTTGTGCGCATGTGCAGTAAAAAAGAATAAGATACAACGATAACGCCAAACTATATTTAAGGCGAATGCTAATTACGATTAGTGTAGTTATAGGTGGACCAGCCGTAATGCGCTATTAAATTAATTGTAAACAGTCATGAAACAGTCACAAAAAAATTAGGTTTGGGTTGTTCGACGTTATTTTAAGTTACCAAAAATTTCTCTAATAAGAAGGAATTTCTTAAAACTTAAAATTTAATAAACCTATTTCTTTTGTCTGAGAGGAATGACAGATTTGCATTTTGCTTGAAAAAAAAGGAACAGGATACCATGCGATGTCAACTTTTCGGACAGTTTCACCCTTGACAGCATTTGAGAGCCGGTTGTGACCACGTTTTGACGTTGGTGATCGTTTAAAATCTCCGTTATGTTGTGTTGTGTACGTAAATTTCAATTCCTAGGCGCGCGCACGACAGGTAAACCTATTTAATAGGTAGATTAAAAAAGAACTTATTGAACCGACATACCAGTTTTTGGCGTTTATTAAAAGAATTATTTTAATACGACTTCTCGTCTTCGTTTCTAACGTCTCCGTACCCCCACAACAACAACCTCTGTACAAGTATTCCAATCAACGCCTGGTTCATCTCAACGGCCCGGGTTCACAGTAAGCCTGACCTCCAGATATTTATGTTTTTATTTATCTAAATATGTGTACAATACCGAAATTAAAAAAAAAACTTTGAAACTCATGATGTAAATTATAAACTGTCGCAAAGTATTTTCGTACTTACGTACATATTAGTATTAATTTTCAGTGTGTTTTCATACATTGATTGGATATTTTGTGTGGATTTTGTTTTCGCTTCGATTTGGTTTCGATTTCATTTGTATTAGCATAACGCAGATAATATTTAGTTAAATTAGATAAGTTGATTTATTAATGAAAATTAGCGATCATGTGATGAATTAGATTTATTTTCCCTAGTTTAGTAGATTTTTCTTTGTAGCAAGACTGTTTAATTTATATTTGAGTTTTATTTGTGTGTTGTGTTAACTTTAACATATTTGTGACAGTATTTTCTTTAGATAAGTCAACTGGCTGACTGATCTTCCATGTTAGGTAATGGTTTAGTCTTTGGTATGATTAAGCGCTGAATGCTAAACTCCATTAATACGGATGCCCTCTTCTTTTCTGTGGAAATTGGAGCGGTTTTTGTAAATTTCTATGGGTTCCACATTTAACCGAACATCGTAGTGGGTTGTTGTCGATAGCACTTCTGTTTTATTAAATTGTATTTGTGGTTTCCTGGAAGAAGAGCATGCTCGGCGACTGCGGATTTATCCGAATAATGCAGACAATCGTTTCTTTTGTGCTCTTTTATACGGGTGTCAATGCGTCTTCTAGTCTATTCTTCGTCTGAAGTCGTTTGTCGCAGCAGGAACCCAAACGTTTAAAAGAAGTTCCAACAGACCACCGCTCAATAACCCGGAAAATCATAGTATTACGTGTATTATATTTCCCAGGCTTTTACTCGCGAAATAAACAAAATTTATAAAGAAATAGAGTTGGGATATCGTTGTAAGCATCTGAGTCAAAAGCTATCAGTAATTTATTATAAAAATTCTGCATGAAAACAATAAAAAAAAATCATAAAGAATCAAGGAGAGTGCATATTAGGTTTACATTTTAACAGTAAACAATCTCGTTATTTAATACATCAGTATAAACAACATGCATATCATGCAACTACTTACAATAAAAACGTACCTTCATGATTAGTGGAAACAATTCATAAGTGAGAACATATAATAATTAATCACAGTTAATAACGAGAAGTGGTTAATCCCATAGACTTGTAGTTTGCTAACAGTAAAAATACTTACACAGAGTTATCAGTAAGCGACATGTTATCCGACTCGGTTCGAGCATCAGAATGGCTGCTTAAAGATTGTAATTCACTATCCTGCCTTGATACCGGATTGTAATGAATTGTAAACCGCATGGGCTCCAACTCCACGGTATAAGTACATACTACATAGCACACGCACACAAAATTTAATACATTGTAAAGAAAAAATTAAAATTTCGTAAAGCCATGCTGTGTCAAAACAACAAAAACTTACCCAGCGAATGTTTCCGGTTTGGTCTAACATCGTACGCTCTACGCCTTTGCGTCGCCAATAACATATCTTTCGTCAGTCGAACTGGAGCGCCCATATTTGGTGTGTGGTAACCAGTACTTAAACAACCAGTACCAGGCGTAGCGACTAAGAGGCGCCGACGAACTCGTAACGTATTCCAAATCTTCGTGTAACGTTGGAAGACCAACACCTGCAGCTAAATTTTGTAATTCTCTAGTGCTAACTGCGCTACTGGAAGAACTGGAATCGCTACTGAAATCACAGCTACCGACGACTGGGTATTGGGCAGTCTAAAAATTAATAAGTCAATCGTGTTTACTTCTATACGCATAAAAAGACATTACTTGAATATAAGACAGGTACATTTCACCTTAAGGAAGTTAGGATATGTTGTGGTGCTAATGAGCGTTTCCACTTGCGCTTGGGCTTCATCGAACAATGCCACAGGTGGATCTAGGCTTGGCGAAGATTTCACGCACCTCCCCACCTCTCTTCTCAATTCATCTTTTATCGGCAGAGCTGATTTTAAGAAAAATCGCCTGAAAATTGCAATCTAAATCAAAAGAAGCAAACCAAATTATAAGCGTTTGATTCAAACACCGATTTAAATAGTTTGTTTTGATTATGTTAAACTCAGATGAACTAAATACGATAATGCTAACAGTACGTCAAAGGTTAAAAGATTGTTTGAAATCATAGTGTACAGAACTATATCAAACAAGATTTCAAAATAGTCAACTGCTACAGTAGAGGATTTATTTAAAATAAATTAAATTTTCAACCCACAATGTAGGGTAAAATTTTTTCGTATGTTTCTCTCTCTTATTGTTCTATAAGTACACGATAAGTTTAGGAATGCAAAAATGACAACTTTGCAAGATCAAAGAAAACAACCTGGACGCCCAGTAAAAATCCGCAGAAAAGTAATAATGAAAATAAATTATATAAAATGCTAAAAATTCAAATAAACAGACGAACGAAAAAACGAAACAATTCAAGGGCATTTGGAAGACGGGCTTTAAAAAGATATGAAAGACAAGAACCAAGGTTAACTAACAAATTAACTAAGGAAAATAGTAAAAAGATCTGAGAAAAAAGAAAGCTGAATAATTTCATAAAAAGCTGAGAACTTGAAACGTTCAAATAGCTGCAAAAACTGGGAGCGAAATGAAATACCGTTTTCATATGTCACTTTCCATTCAAATGATCTAGTTACTCCGAGTAACTCCCAACTGAACCGAACATCACTTTTATTGTTCCAATCGTGCGAGAAATTGATTCAAATTTTACCTTTCCCTGCCCCATTCAAGTACCACCTTTTTGAAGTGGAGTAGTAAGCTCTATTATTCCTACCATCCCAACGGAAGCGTCAACCGTCAATATTCGGCTCTTTCATATGTCAGACATTGTTTTGTAAGGTTTTGCCGGATCTATCACCAAATTAATTCGAAGCTAAATGGTTAACATGGACGTAAACATTGTACCTATAAAAGTAACTGATGTTCTTTTTCATTTTTAGCGTCGTGATTGATGTTGACAAGTGAAGAGAATAGGTAACTCGATAGTAGTACAGAACTGGCAGCGCTTGAGAAGTTAGGTTTTCATGTGGTTTCATCCCACAAATTATGACATTTAAACAATTTGCTTTGGTGGCTCCGAGCTGCTACAACTCAACTGATCCGATCAAAGTGATCTTTGACTGGAAAGTCATTTTTAAATCTACTTTCAAAACGCTTTTAATTCAATTAGAGATATATTGTTACATAAGCTCAAAATACAAGCTACAAAAATTTTTCCTTTTTTTTGTGGCAAAATTATTTCAGTCAAAGTCTTTTTGGATACAAGACTATTCAATCTCTTGTTGGAGCTCAGCAAGAGAACCCTAGTTGACATTTTGCGTCCGAACTGAATGTATGGTGACAGCACTTTGGTAGAAGAACCAGATTGAAGATTTTAGTGAGATTCTTGCAAAATGAAAATCAAGAGGCCTCAAAATAAATACAAGCAAATGCGAGATTCACTTTTGTGGAAATGTGAATGACGAAGTGGTGGATCGGTTCCAAGAACATTCTTCAGGTATCAAAATCATTCATGAAGATGTGACACTGTCGGAATCTCCATTGAGCAATAAGGGTGTGAAAAGCGTTCTCTCAAACAAGTTAGATTAATTGGATTTACTGTTCACCACACTGAGACTACTAAACAATCATGTAGCCTATTATCTTCTCAAAAATTGTTTTGCTGTCTCAAAACTAACGTTATTTCTTCGCACAACTCCTACATGTGACGTATTACACGTCATCGATGCGAAAATAAGAGAAGCCCTCCAATTTATTATGAACATCCAAAAAGTTGAAAATTTGGCAATCTCAGCTTCTCTGTCATCGGTATCCAGTGTCATTCCTCTCATTAATGGATGTTTCCAATTAAAGGTAAGAGATACATCTCTGATTATTCTGATGGATTGAAATCGTGGAGAAATCAGTTAGGGTGCGGCTTCCAGTTCTACGCACATATTATCAAGCACGACGAGACAAGCAAAATGATACCTCTCCTCCCCGGAAACTGATTTATAGCGTCGCTATAGCAGTTTAAAATGTGATTATTTTATACTTTCAATGCATTGCTTTAATTGCATATCGCAAAGCATGAAGATTAAATACGAGTTAAATGACTCCATCTATTCCCTGCGACAGAACAGACGAGTGGTTAAGCGGGTACGGGTTCGATACCTACTGACGGCAAGTGTTTTTTTTTAAATGTAAATTTACCCAAAAATCCTTATAAGGTCTTACAACAATGGCATATCTGCGAATGACGGATGAGAAGCAGGCGGTGAGATACTCCCAGTACAAGAGGCTGCTACAAGAGGGCGTTATAGTCTACGCATTAACAATCAATACCGTTGAAAGCGCTCGGAGAGCTTGGATAGTTGAGGAGTGGTTGAAAAGACAATGACCTGTTCCTGTACAGCTCAGATGAGACCAGAGTCAACTGATGTAAAAGTCGCAGATGTGGTGGAAGAACATATATTAAGATTGGAGAAAAACAAGAACTTCTTGAAGCAGACGTGACGCATCTCTTCAGCCCCAAATACCAGCAGGGAAGAAGGACCGCATGAAGTTTGAGTGTTTGGAGCAATATCCAGAAAAACAGGCGATATGTAGGATGAATGATTAAGAGAAGACCTAATAAAACCAGAGTGATATGAATCATTAGACATCGGTTGAGAAAGTAATCCTTCCTAATAACAGATAGTGCAAGGATATACACCAGAGCAACAAGTACACTACCAATTAGAGGGCACGCTATGGTCAGACAATAATTGGAGACGCACAGCATCAAAGTGTTAAAGTTCATACTAACATAAACGAGCGTCAATGGAGAGAGCTGAGAAAAACAAAATGTTTTTTTTTAAGTATACACAGGTTTGGTTAGGTATTCTTTCCATGGTTAAGTATAGTGCCATTTTGTTCGTCTCCCCAGTTTTTAGGTGAGGTTTGAATAAGACATTTCAACGCTTTTGCCAAAATGACGTCTGTGGGGCAAACAAACCTTTGTTTTCATTCGAATGTGTGTAATTTCTGTTGATTTTTTGTACTTTTAGTGATTATTTAAATTAAGTTAGTTATAGAATCTGTTAAAGAGTATTTAAACTCAATTTATGTTTAAAATTACAAATAACAGGGATTCTAAAAAACTTACCACTGTCACGATTTCTCTACTCAATGATAAAATCTACGAAGTTTGCCCTACAGTAGCCATTTTAAAGGTCTTTGACAGCTATCTGACAGCGCATTGAAATTATATAATTATAGAAATAGATTAGGTTAGGTTAGGTTAAATAAAACTCTATAATAAAAAACTGAATAGATTTCTTGCCATACCCACGCATCAGGAATGCCACCAATAAAACTAAAAATTGAAGAAAGAATTAGTATATATGAACACAGTAAAGAATATAAAACAAACCGGGATAAAGATTAATAAAAAATAGAAAAGGAATAGGACAAATTTAAGGAAATGGTATTACAAAAATGGGGAGGAACTGATCTATATTACTCAAATCCTATTAGGACATGGAATCTTTGGTACATACTTTAAAAACTAAGAAAGGCAGAAACAAACAAATGTTTCTATTGTAAAGCAGAAGATAACCCAGAACACACCATATTTAAATGCAACAATAGGGAAAACTTGCGACAAGAAACTAAAAATAAATGAATTAAAATAAAAAAAACAAAATGTATCCGAACTATTAGTCATCAGAAATATATTAGAATGAAATCACGACAATGCTAAGAAATATAATTATACAAAAGGAAAAGAAAGAAAATGAAATACTAGGTAATAGATTCAGTAACTTCTAGGTACCACAGAACTATAATATCGTGGTACAGTTTTTACGCCTATCTGAAAAAAAAATTTCACGCTGTACCGGACAGGAAGCTATACGAAAAAGAGGACACTACCGGTAAACCTGGAGACCGGTGTCTGTTTAGCAGATTTTTTCTCCTCACAAAAAAAATGTAAGTTAAGTTAGGTACGTAGGTTAGGTTAGATAGGTTGGGTTAGGCAAAATACAATTTTTTGGAAAACGAGGTATAACTTGAAAAGGAAGAGGTAACGCAAAAAAATGTATAAAGCAAAAGTTGTTTAAAGTGGTGGTTAGTTATTATGTTTACCTTCAATGTCAATAGGAACTCTTTTGGACAACAACTCTTTCAGAATCGCCGTCGCATGGAAGTACAGTTGTCGTATATGTGCCATGTGGATCATCAGTAGAGAAGTCGGGAACTTACTGTTTATCTTGCGTGAAAAGTAAATGACGTAATTAAAAAAAAACCCTACACACAACACAGCTACCTGCAGTATTGGAGCCAGTTGGAGGTTCACGAGATGACGGAAAAAACCGGATGGGATGGCATTGGTTCATTGAATGAACGGAAGAATTTAGTTTGGGACGCTCTCATTTTCTCGGCTCAAAATTACGTTTAGTCAGCGGTGATGTTTCTATCACAGCTAATTAACTTAGCCATTCAAAGAGGAAATGGAGCAACTGTAATGAAAACTTTCCCCGCTGGAATTTGTACGGATGAAATATTTTTATTATAATTTTTACTTGATGTCACATTTGAATTTAAAAATTAAGAGCAGGACAATTAAACTTTCCCGGTATAAAATAATAAAACTAAGAAAAAAAACAACAAATAATTCAAAGGAAATAAATAGTAGTAATGAGTTGGCATGTGAAAAACCAAATTAAGTAAGAGCATAAGATGATAGAAATAATAGAAAACAGGTCAAAATAAAGGCGCATAAATATAACAATAGATGAGATAGTATAGAAGTCGAATACAGAGAACGAGGCAGAGAAAAACGATTAGAAACAGAAAGGATATGCACGTCATTAATTCAAATTATAGAAAGCAATATTATATTTAATGGCTATACAAGAAACTAAAATGAAAATACGAAAATGTTCAAGTCATGCTGTTTTTTAACAGCAGACGACCAAATACACCCAATATAAATATAATGGAATGGAAGACCTAAGTAGGGAGAGAAATATGTATCAAATGGTGGGAAAAGATAACTGCAGTCAGCTCATATCAAAATGATTAGCACTAACTTGGATTTTGTAACGATATATACAGCATTGCAAGAGATAAGAAGCGGCCGGGCCGTTGCAGTTTTAAGTGTTTCGCTCTTGAATTTACCAAGACTGAACTTGGGGTTAATTCTGTTAATATTATCACTTCAGATATACTGCTCTAAAAGGTCCCGCCCCGGTCTACTGCAATTCGTACGTGCACGATTTCACACCTCAATAAGTATGACTTTGCCGCAGAGTAGTAGCATTGATTATAATCAATGGTAGTAGCCTGTAGAAGTGAGTATAAAAATTAATATTTGTTGCTATGTGTTCCGGTTTTGAATCGAAATTAAGACATTGAGTTTAATTTGTTTGTCTTTTCTTCACTTCCACGACTGTAGATCTAGTGGAGTCCTAACCCCTTTCTCTGCTAAAGCATCTGCGAGAAGAACGTACGGAAGGTAAAGTTCTGTAAAATTTAGCGCGCAAGATCCATTCGAACCGTTTTTTCAGGAAGTAGTGCCACAAAATGGCGCTTGAGCAGGGACCAACTGTTTAGATCGGAAGACACGAAACCAGAATTTGTTTAGCCTACCCAGCAACAGTAATTCAACTATTACTACTATATTATCTAAATGAAAACTCTATGTTAATCTATGTGTGAGTAACCAAAATCAAATTACTTGAGTCATTATGCGTGTTTGTACATTTTTCTTTATTTAATGTTTCAAATGAGTTTTACTCGCGTATATTACTAAGCAATAAATCACATCCTTTACTTCATCAAATGGCAAACAGCAAGTGGATATTTTCATAAGATAATCTAATTTTAAATATAAAATAATTATTAAACATTAATCACGCGCACCCGGGTATACCAGAGGTTACCACTTTCGTAAAATTTCCAAAAATAAAAATGTGACGTACAATAAACAAACATTGCAAAAAGTGACCTTGAGAACCACAACTTAACACTAGACTGCTTTTAGATCGTGATCTTAGAAATATTAAGTCTTGTTTTTTGCGGGTAGGATGTATACACGTGCAATTGGTGTCTTACTTTTATTCGTTACCCAAATAAACTTAGCAGAGAGTAAGTATTTTTATAATAATCTAGAATATTAAGTTTACGAAAGCTATGTATGTTGTTAAAGAATTTCCCAAACAATATGAAATTCCAATTAATTTACTAATTTACATGCGTAAAAATAACTGTTGTATAACGTGTTCCGTAACGATTGGCCACTGCAATGTTGATCAAAGAAGGCAAACACAAAATTTAATTACATTATTCGGGGCCTAAAATTTTTAAAATTATGGCATTTTTGAGAAATATATTGATATTCTCATAATGAGTACCTAAAAACGTTTCTTTTTTATTTCTTTATTTTTTTTTTGTTTAAGACGGTTATGAAAACCTGTCTCACGCATCCTAGGTTCACATAGATTCTAAAAAGATATGATTGTAAGGTAAACAATAATCAATAAATGTTTTGTATGAGAGTAACTTTTATTATGCATCAGTTATTTAAAGTCTGTATCATTTAATGGCGCCATTTTCATCGTCACAATTTAAATTGACATGTTATCTCGTGGTTTTTCCACTTTCTATTAACCAATAAGTGAAAGAACCATGTCCTTAACAAATTGTTTGCGTTCTTGACGATCAGTGTTAAAAATTGTGAAATAATTGCACATTTCATATTTTTCATTCATGTTTATGCATTATACATATAGTACTCCAAAAACTAGTGGTGGTTACATTTTTCGGCCGGAAAAAATTGAAATGGATTTACCCAAAGGTATGACTCAGTTAAATATATTATGCAGAATACCAATAGAATCGTAAAAAAAAATGGAAAAAGTGAACCATAAGCAGCCATAGATTTAGAAAACTTTAAATCTGAATCTATATAATTCATAATTTTGCGTAAAAGTTCAAATTTTCTGACAAAAATTGATATACATCGATCTACTTAAATTTTCAAATCTAGAAATGGAAACACTAAAATCTTGCCTCCCCCCTGATTTTTTAAGTTATTTGTTAATTTAAATGATACGACGACTACATTTTCTGGTAGTTTTTGTAAAAAAAACGATCTTTTATCATAAAAATGTTATATCCGTCGATTCTACATTAATTTAGTTCCCATATTTAAAAAAAAATTTAACACTTGTTCCGACAGGTTAAGAGTTAATACGTTATAATGAATCAAAAAATGTGTCTGGACGCCGGCCATCCGTCTAAATGTAAACACTATATCCATTGGTCAGATTTTTATGTAGGTGTTGCTTGTAATACCTGAGGTCCGATTCGATTTTGGGCATAATGCGTCGAGTCATAACAGGTTTTCCTCTTCTTGGAATGTTTTCAAAAACATTAATTTTACACATTCAAATAAAAGTTGTTTGTAATTTAATCATGAACTATTTTTGATGTGGTAAGTAATTACTGAGATGACTCTAATTGTTTAATCTCCAGAATAAAAAAGTTAGAGATAAAAGTTGTTGGGAATTTTATTATTACTATTTTCATTTAAACTATTTTTAACGCAATTTTCTTTAAATTCCAGTCTTAAAACGTGTTCAAGGGAATGTGGGTGCGACATCTTGAACAAGAAGGTATAAGAACCTGTATGACCGTTTAGCTTTATTAAAAGAGTCACGTGTATTTATTGTATCATTTTTTACCTTTTCTATTAAAAATGTGTTAGTTGCGACGCACTTTCTATACGGTCGTAGACGTAAAAGTTTTGTTTGCTTTATTATATCGTACTAACTCTAATTCGTCGTATTTAGTGAATCCTGTTCAAACAACAAATCACATAAAATCGGAACAGTTGATAATTATCCCATCAAATTTTACTTCAATACCGTTTGTACGAGACTCTCAAATCACTGCTTTGTTCCCATTTCCTATGTCACAATTATTAGAAACAAATTACAGAAAGAGGAGAACCATGTTCCACTCCAAACAACGAAATAGCTACATGTAAAGCAGTTGATGATTGTCCGGTAATTTTTGAAGCCCTTGAATCACCAGATTCCACGACAATACAGTTTGCGCGAGACTCGCAGTGTGGTTATGATGACAAACCACTAGTTTGTTGTGGAAGTACCGCATTTCGGACACTAACCACGACGCCAAGGATTTTTGCGTTCTTCAAAAAACCGGATGTAAACGCCGAACGCCCCGTAAAACTGAGTAATTTTGATTCAAAAGCATTACCAGATAGAACTCAGTGTGGATTGGAAAAAGAATCTAAAAGAGTTCATGGTGGAAGTGTAACCGATTTAGATGAATTTCCATGGATGGCTGCGTTGGAGTATAAATCTAAACTCACCGGTGAAAATACAGGAATTAATTGCGGGGGTTCTTTGATAAATATTCGTTACGTATTAACAGCAGCACATTGCATACATAGAGAAGGATATCAAATGTAAGTCAAGACGTTTTATGCAATCTTTAAAAACTACACTGGTTTTAGAATAAGCGTTTCATTAGGCGAATGGAAAATTTCAACAGATCCAGACTGTTTAGAAGCAATTGCAATTCCAGAATGTTCGTACGTTACTAAATTTAACGTTAAACAAGAGATCCCGCATCCATTCTACAGCCCGAAAACTAGAAACAACGACATCGGACTACTTCAGTTGGATTCTGATGTGTCATTTACAGGTTTGTACATACAGATCGTTAACGAAGTGTCGAATACTCATTAATTTTTTACAGATTACATTCGCCCTATTTGTTTGCCTCCCATTGACTTACCAACTCCAGAATTTAATACTCTTGTGACAGTTGCCGGATGGGGAGCTACAGAGACCAGTATAAATAAAACAAAACTCCTAAACACGACACTTTAAAGTTTGTTTTGTAGACAGCTCATCAGATGTAAAATTAAAAGTAGAAGTTCCGCTGTTGCCAAATGACAGGTGTCGCGTGCTGATTTCGAAACCTATCAGTTCCAATCAGTTATGTGCTGGTGGACAACAAGGTAAAGATGCTTGTCAAGGAGATTCAGGTGGTCCCCTCATGAGAATGTATGAAGATAATGTTCAATCTCAATGGTATCAAGAAGGTGTTGTGTCGTATGGTTTACGCTGTGGCGGAAAGGGCGTTCCTGCGATATATACACGCGTTACGCGATATGTAGCATGGATTATAAATACAATATCAGAAGATTAACGTTAATAAACAAAAATACTTATTTTTTATATTACCAAACTTATTTTACTATTAAATGGAAACATCACTAAATACGCATTTGTACAAAAACAGTAAAAAAGTAGATTTTTGTCATTTACTTGTCAAAACATTCGTCCTGGTAAAGCTTAGATAATCGGCCGTTACATAAACAGTCGTTAAAATCTAAGGGGTTGTTTTAATAAATAACAAACAATTTCTGTAATCAGTTACAATTGTAACTGTCCCCATCTGTGCAGTTGGGGTGATCAGTTTTGGGTCACAATCCGCCCTAACAGTTACAGTCAAAACACAAAGCTTGATAGTGTCATTGTAGCTTTTATGATCTTTATTCCCAGGTAAAACTCTTAACGTTTACAATGGCTTATTTAAACTGTTCATTTCAGTAAATGTTTTTAACGTTAAATAATAATACTTATTTAAATTATACTAAGGTAAATAATTTATTAATTACGACATACGTATTTGAAAAATTCAGGTATGAACAAATAACCCGAACAGAAAAATACATTTAATATGTAATACATACAATCAAGAACATAATACATAAGATAATAGGTATAATGTAAAATTTTGTCGCCTTAGTATTTTGTGTAATATCCATTATTATTAACGGATTCTTTTAAACGCCTCCTCAAGATTTTCGCAAATTTGAGAATTTCGGAATGATTCCCACGATGTTGTGGCATGCTCTGTTAGTTCCTGTAAACTTCTGTCTCTTACTCCATTGAAGTCAACGTTGTTCCAATTTTTTACCATGACAGCCCACAGATTTCCAATTGGATTTAAGTCGGGCAATTTACCTGGCCATGGTAGCAATTGAATTTCATCCACAATTCGAGCGGTGTTTATACTGCAGTTATCTTGCATCAAAACTATGTTTTGCGTTTCTGCTTCGGGAAATATTGCCCTTACTGTCGGTAACAACACATCATCTAATACACGTATGTATTCCCTTAAATTAAACCTAGGAGGAATAATTCCTCAAATTTTCCCTGGACTATATTTACACATCCAACGTTTTCAACGCAATAACGCGGTCCAATTGCTCTCCATAATTGGACTGGGGCTTCAGTGATTTCACGAGCCCTTCTAAGACGAACAGTTCCTAGTTCACTTCGCGCAATCCAACGCCTAACAGTTTGTCTATCCTAGTACAATATGACCAGCATATACTTATTTTTTTACGAACGACATTAATAATTTTAACAATTTCATTAAATATAATCAATTTCAAAATGGGTAATGCCATGAGTAAGAAATAATTAAATACCATATTCCTATACAAAGTAAGTCGACCAAAGCGTGCGCACGTAGGTCAGCGATTTGGTTCTTGATTGTTAATACGAAAGTAGGTCATAAGAAATGAGATTTTCTAAAGTTTGAATCCAATCCAAGTAAATTTGGCTTTAGAAGATTTTTTTAAAGTTCAAAAATTAGCGATTTGTAGACAATTTTCAAAAATTTATTTCCCGCAGTCTATTTAACCGATTGATCTCGACTTGGTCTCATTTTATTTGTTGAAGAAAAGAAGTTATACCGAAGTTTAGATTGTACATAGTCCAATTAAATCGAGATTTAAATTTATAAAACTTAATCTATTTTTAATGAAAGTTTAAGAAATTATTTTGATTCAAAATTATAAGATTAACATACAATTTTTATTACTTTAAAATTACACTTCAACTTATGATCTCGCAAAATTAAATTAAAAAGAATAGTTACGTACTTTCAAATAGCTTCAAATGTTTTCGTTGAACTTCGAATTCGAGTCAGAAAATTCCCATATTCTAAATTTAAATAAAAGTTGTAGATAACGTAATTTACAACAACTTTTTCTAAACAATTTTTTGTATCAATAATATTTATTGAAATACTGTTAAATTAAGTTAAAAAAATGTTAATTATTAAAAAGTTCCTTCAAAAACAAAAAAAATGGTGAAGCAGAAAAAGTCAGGAAGAGTACCACGAACGAATGCTGGCTGAGTTCCCATGCTGAATAGCAAAAAAAGTCTCTGGGAAAGATAATTTTTGGCTCCTCGACATGCTATTTGCTCCGCTCCAGCTTTCAAAGTAGTGTGACGTAGGTATGTGGTTGCAAGTGAACCAACGCAAGTCACGTCCCATACAAGACGCAGGCCTTTAGATTACGCAGTTAAAGATGCGCCATCGGGTCTTTTTCCATCATATTAGAATTAAGTTAACGAGATTCCCAAAAAATTGGGCCTTCTTGTAGAAGTTAGGTAGTAACGAATCAAAGAAACACAGTACCTTTTAGTTATCGACGTTTCGGCTGGAGGAGGCCAGTCTTTTTCAAGGAATAGTGTTGTCAAGGATTCCAAAATAAGTGCCTCTTTGGAGTATTCATCATCACTCAATAGAATTAAGTTCACCATGTCTAGAAATTCTATGAATTTCTTTTTCATTTACACTAGTGTGACAACTAAACACTATTTCCTATGTGCCTATGTTTTTAGAAGGAAATGCGTGTAACCAAGCTCCTGATTCTGGTTCTTGGAGGGCTGTAAATCAAACCAAGTCTGTTTCTTAAGTAAGGATAATTTCGTTTTCGACGATTCTATTTACGTTAATTATATCCCAACTTTTCTGTGTGAAAGAAGGAGATTAACCGATAGCCAGGTTTCTAAAGCTTCGTTCAGTAGATGAACTGGAGTCTTAACGTCCATAGTAGGGAGTAAGAAAGACATAAGACTCTCGGCACCGTAGGCACAACTAAGAAACGCTAGAAGATAAACATCAGAAATTCTTCGGATACGTAAACCACATTGGAAATGGGGAGGCTTGCTTGAAACCACTGTGCATCGTTAAGGAATATTAATAATAGGTTCTAAACTTCGTCGAAAACATGAGTCGATTTCAAAAAGTAAGGAAGCAAAATACCATAGAGACAAGTGCAAATAAAATAGTTCATTTTTGGGATAAAGAAGCAATTCTTTAATAAAAAGTAAGCTGTATGAGGATTAATTTGGTGAAGTCGCAAAGTGAGTAGATTAAGGGTTGGCATTTTGGAATTAAAATTATTTTTATAACCTTCAAAAAAAAACTAAAGTACCTAATAATTGAAAGTCTTCCACTGAATTTATAAGAATGCCTGGGCATTTTTTTTTTCAAATTAACGAGTTATTAGTTTTTGAGCAGAAGAAAATTTCACATTTGTTAGTGCGAATCGTGTGGATAGCAATTTCGACACCTCTTTAAGTTTCTAGTGCGAGTTGTTGAGGAGCTAAATAAGCATTAATTTCATAATTTTGTTCAAAACAGGCAATACGAGGTGAGAGTCCTCGTAAGTACAACATACGCCAATAGGTCTTACTCCTCCATTCTTCTTTGAAAGGGCACAGAGTGACGCTCCAAAAATAGAAAGAATCTCTTCGTTAATTTTACCAGCAAGAATAAAGTTGCAGAGATCTTTGATTGCAGAAATTGCTCCAATGCCGGCCTCAAGAATCACAAGAAAAAGAATTGATACATTTAATAACATCTGATTTAGTGACATAAATGTAGAATTATTTGAAGGTGACTCCGGGAATGAAAGTGTTGTCATTAAAAAGACCGACTTTATCTTCAGAGCATACAATTCTTACTGCTCCTTTAATATCAAAGTCACTCACTTTAGCTTCAACCCTATTCGTTAAGGTTCCTGAACAGTTTCATTGTAGATAGTGATGGCAAACAGAAGTTAGCAATATGATCCTTTATTTTTGATGTTAAATTTCTGACTTTAGGGCTGTATTTAGGTCTGAAGTATCGACTTAATTTAGATTTGATACGGGAAAACCGCTGATGGGTTGATTTAAGGTCATGAAGGTAGCGAACGTATTCAAAAATGGCATTTTCTCTTGTGAATTTTCATTCCTGAGTTTTTTTTTGAGATTTCTTGTTGCCAATGTCGCATATTGGAAGAACGGTCTTGAGATAGAATAGTATTTTGGGAGGAAATTGAAGATATGACAGTGACTTTTTTTCTGTATCTCAGTTATTAATATCTTATTAGCATCTGCTGGAGCAGCTATTCGAGATTGAATAATCAACGAAGAATCCGCCTGATTTTGTCTCCTAGACATTTTCAATTTATATTAAAAAACCGTACAGAACGTAGTAAACACTAACATAACACAGTAATACTCTCGGCGAGTAAAACACTACTAAAGTATAATTAACTAATTTAGCGGAAAGTAAACAAAGACTTAATACTAATCAAATCAGAAAATTTTGGAGACAAAATGGAATAATGAAAAACAAAATTAAGTTGAGAGGGAAGAACTTATTCATAGACGATGACTTAACAAGGCAGGAGAAAGACGTACAAAGGAAGATAAGATCAGAAGCAAAAAGACTAAGAGAAGATGGAAGCAATGTAAAAATAGGGTATATGAAATTAATAGTGAACGGAGAGGTGAGGAATTGAAACCAGGTAGAGAAGGCGGTGGGGAATAGCCAGACAAAAAACTGATAGTAAAAGACAAGTATAACAATAAAGATCAGACAAGGCAACAAAAAAGGAAAACGAATAAGGCAATGATTAAAATGATTTTCTGGAATGTGGCAGGCGTAAGAAATAAGGATAGCCAGTTTTGGAATTACATCGACAAATTTCACGTGGTAGGGCTACAAGAAACCTGGTTTGAAGAACATAATTGGGAAGAATGGAAAGACAGGGATACAGATGGAAAGCCGAACACGCAGTGAGGAGCAACATGAAAGGAAGGGCAGAGGAGGAATATTAACGGGAGTAAGAAAAATATGGGAAGAAGAAGAGGCAGATGAGATAAATATACCGGGGGATATCAAGAAGAAGAATGAAATGGAAGAACAACAAAACATTACATGTAATAACGGTCTACAATAGGGACATAAAGGAAATAAGACAGAAGAGAGAGCAAATGCTGGGAGAAATTAAGGAAGACTTACTGATAATTGGAGGGAAACTTTAACGCAAGAATAGGGAAGAGGGAGGAAGGCTGGAAGACGGTAGAATAAAAAGAAAGTCAAAGATAAAACTATAAACGAGGAAGGAAGAAAATTATTAAAGTGGTGTTATGAAGAAGGGTGGGAGATTCTCAATGGTAATAAAGAGGAAGAAGAGGAATACACATATACTGGAGCAGAAGGTGAGTCAGTAATAGATTACGTAATATCGAACACAGAAGCATGGGAAGTAAAGGAATTTAAAATTGGGGAAAGGATAGAATCAGATCATCAGCCAGTAGAAGTAAGAATGGGGGAGGCAGAGACAATTAACAAAAAAACAATATGGAATGAAGAAAGTGTAAAACAGTACCATAGCAATCTAGAAAAGATCAGATGGACGAAGGAAAAGGTAGAAGATAGTATGAATGAAATGATAGAAGAAATAGGAAAGGCGGCAATAAAAGAAACATGAGAAACAAGAAGGGATAGCAACAGCGAAAACAAAAAATGGTGGGATAAAGAATGTTGGAAAGCAAACAGAGAAGCGAGAAAAAATTAAGAAAATGAAGAAAAGGCCAAGCAGAGATAGGGGAATACAAAATAGCACGAAAAAAATTCATACAGACCTGTGATAAGAAAAAAAAAAGAATGGAAAAAGAACGAAGAGGAGAAGGTAGGAAAAATAAAAACAGAACAAGATGTATGGCGATATCTAAAGAAAAAGAAAAGCAGGAGTGGTGCAAAATAGTATTGAAATTCAGAGATGGGGAGAGCACTATCTAAATCTACTAGGTGGAAAAGAGGAAACAGTAACGTGAAGTAGGGGCAATTACATAGAAAATAGTAGAATGGAGGTAATATAATTAGAGGAAGTATGGAGGAAGCGATAGGTAGATTAAAAAAAGAAAAGCGGCAGGGAGGATGGATTACAAGGGGATGAATGGATATACGGCAGTAAAGTAGTGAAAAAAAGTAGTGAACGATATAATAAGAAATGGAAATATACCGAGGAGATGGAGAACTTCACTGATATGCCCGATATTTAAAAAGGGGGATAAGGATAACAAAAAAACTACAGAGGCTTACATCTCATGGACACAGCATACAAGGTATATGCAATAGTGATAGAGAGGAAGTTAAAAACGAAGTAGAAGAAATGGATATACTTCCAGATGGACAAGCGGATTTCAGAGAGGGGAGAGGAACAATGGACAGCATTATATATTAAAACATATTATAGACAAGGAGATGGATAAGGAAGGAGGGAAGTTATACACAATGTTTGTAGATTTAAAGGAAGCGTTCGACAATATCAACAGGGAAAAGATGTGGAATTTTTAAGGAAGATAGAGATAAGGGAGTGTACAGTGAGGAGAATAGAGAATATACAGCGTCATCCCCAAAGTCCGCACCAAATGGAAAATTTATTTATTATGGGTATTTCGATAAAAAGTAATTCTTTATATAAGTTTGTGCATCCTCTAAAACTAAAATGCACTAACAAAATGTAACTAAAAACGCGTAATATACGAGGTGCATTCTAAAATTTGATTTTGAGTCAGAGTAAAGTGCCCTTATTTCAGTAAATATCAAAACATTTTATTTAAAAAAGTTGTTCATCATTAAAAACTACATCAAGATTTAAAGTCATGGCCACCTAGAAGAAATTTGAATTTTTTTCCAATTTTTTTTAAATTGTCGCTCTAAGAAAAAATATTTGCTGTAAATAATAATTAAACGATATTGTATACAACAGTTTATTTAAAAAAGCTTGTAATTTACAAATTGCCCAATTATTGTGCTAATTATGGTCAATTTTTTTTGTTCATTAGAAAAAACTTTTGTTGACACCAAAAATTGCTCAAAACAAGTCAGTATCTTAACATGAATATTATTTTCAATAATATTGAGGCACTAAACATCAAAATTAAATTAAATTACATCTCAGTATGATGTCCATCCCGCACAGGCACAGTTCGGTTGTTATTGGAATTGGAAAAAAATTAAAATTTCTTCTAGATGGCCATGACTTCAAATCTTGATGTTTTTTTTAATGATAAACAACTTTTTCAAATAAATTTTTTTGATATTTACTGAAATAAGGGCACTTTACTCCTGACTCAAAATCAAACTTTCGAATGCACCTCGTACATTACGCGTGTTTCGCCACATTGTGTTAGTGCATTTTAAGCTTTAGAAGATGCATAAACTTTTATAAAGAATAACTTTTATCGATAAACCCATAATAAAGAAGTTACCCATTTGGTGCGGACTTTGGGGATGACACTATATATAGTGAAACAGTATGCAAAGTAAGGGAAAAAGAAGACATTACCAAGGAATTCTGGACAACAGAAGGACTAAAACAAGGATGCCCTTTAAGCCCTGTCTTATTTTCATTACATGTATATAAGCGACCTTGAGGAGTGGGATGGTGTGGTGGTTGGGAGGACAAAAGTGTGGTCACTAGCATACGCGGATGACTTAGGGTTGATGGCAACAGAAGAGAACGGAATGAGGGAAATGATGAAGGTTTTAAAAAGATATTTAGAAAGAAAGAACTTAAAGTTAAATACGGGAAAAATAAAAATGATTGAATTTAGGAAAGAGAATGGCAAAGAAAGAAAAGTGATGTGGAGATGGGGGGAGGATGAAATAGAAAGTGTGAAGGAATTCACATACCTAGGACATGTGTTTAGGTAAAACAAAAGGAAGAAGAACAAATGAAAGACAGGGTGCATAAAACGATGAAAATATTGGGTCAGGTATGGAGCATGAGTGAAAAAACGTTTGGAATGGATATAGAAAAAAAGAAACTAATGTGGGAGAAACTGATTAAAAGTGTAATGTTGTATGGAGCGGAAACATGGGGATGGAAGGAACAAAAGGAAATGGAGAGGGTGCAGGAAAAATACTGGAAATGGGTGCTTGGGATAGATAAAGACACGTCAGGATATATAACGATGAAAGAAGTAAAAAGCGAAAAAATAAGAATAGAGGCGGGAAAAGGGCGATGAAGTTTGAACAACGTATGGAAGGAAGGAAGGAAACACTGTAAAATACTATAAGAATGCTGGAAGAAGATTAGAGAGGAAAAAGTGTAATATGGGCAAGAAAATAGGAGGAATTATTATTTGAGAAACGGATATACAACAAGTGAAGTAGAACGACTAAGACAAAGGGGGAGGGGAGTTGAGATGGACATAATACAAAGAGACAAGAACATAGAAAAACAATAAAGGAGAGAAAAAATTAGAAATTCAAGGTATAATAGGAATTATGAGAAGATAATGGAAGAAGAAAGACCAGAATATATCACAGGAGGGAGAAAGGGAAAAGTGAAAAAATGATAAGCCAGATTTAGATGTAGTAACGAGGAGAGAGAAAGCAGATACTGGTTGGAAGACGAAGAAAGGAAGTGTAGATTATGTGGGGAAGGGTGGGAAAATATAGATCATCTATTAAGAGAATGTAACGAACTAAGAGACGAGGACAAGAGTAGGGAACAAATACTAAGTGGAAAACGAGAGGGAGTAGATTGGATGTTGGAAGTATAGAAAAGAAGAAAACAGTGTAAATGCCAATAAATGTAAAAAGTAAAAATGTAAAGCCTTTGCAAAAATTTAAATTTATATCAAATAAAACTTTATTATTAATTTAGCGGGAAATTGCTTTCTAACTCTTCTTCTTTGTTTTCTAAATTCAAGGTTTCTCCACTTGTTCATAAATATCAAATATGTCTATTAATTGATACTATTGCCTTTTGGGTATTTTTGATTTACGCATGTATCCCACTCCATACTATCGTAAAATGTTCTAAATTGAATTTTCTCATGTTTAAATGTGGGGTAAATATGTCAAGTGGATGTATTATTTGTTGTTATTTTTAGCAAAAATGTATTCAAACTAAAATACGTTTAGTCCGTAAATTTAGTTGGGCAATGAGAAAAACCTTAACTTAGTTAAAATTTTATTAGATTTTCCATAATCATTAATTAAATGATAATTGCATAAGGCAAGGCAAGAACTAATTATTAGATGTTATGAAGCTAATATTGAACTAAACAGTTCAAATCAGCCATTGTAAATTTTAAGAGTCTTACCTGCGAATATAAAAGATCATAAAAGGTGTAATCAAGCATTGTGGCTAGACTGTAACTGTTTGGACGGATTGCGACCCAAAACTGATCATTTTCATAGACCCCAACTGTACTAATGAAAGCAAAGAAGAAAGCTCTCGGTGAAACATAATAGAATATGCTCGAAACTAAGTAGCATTAACATTAGTTACATAGAAGATGGTGTCCATATGCCTGCTAAGGGACTCGTATCTATATTACTGTAATAATTCTTTTTGTATTAGATAGTGCGTTGTGCCAGGGACAGAAAACGGTTGATTAAGATACATATAACAATTAAAAAAAAAAACAGACAAAATTGTATTGTAATAATGTCGCGACATAGAAGAAACATCTTAAGTTTTACAAAGAATAAAAACTCTAAATGCTTATACCATTCATTATAAAACTTAACGAATGGTATGGGTATTAAAAACACAAAAAATTCATTTATACAATAAAATTTTCACTCAACAATAACACACGCATGTATTGTGTGTTGCCTATTTCAGAAATCATCATGAGGACATAAACATTTGATAATATTTCATATAATTACCTATAGATTGCTTTAACGAGTTGTTGAACCCTTTCTGGTTCTTTTTGCTTCCGAAGACCATTGCAAGCAAACCAAAAATCGAGAGCATCAGCGTGTGGACGTCCTTCGGATTGTAAATATCGCCTAAATAATTCTATACCGTCGGGATCTTCCAACAAAGTGTATAAAGAGTAGGACCATCGCAAACATGCCGGTGGAGAAGGATTGTCGCATGGAGTACGCGCTCCGTATCTGTCATGGCGAGTTTTGCAAACGGTTTCGGTTTCATAATTAACTGTTGTTGCGTACGGATCTGCAAACAAGTCCCATTAAAAAAAACTAAAAACATCTTTAATTTACCATTTGAACAATAACATTTCCTAAGCGTCGGCGACTGTACTTTATACCTAGCCCATTCCGTTTGCGGAATCCAATCTGATGCACAGTGTGCCCTCTCTTCTCCAGGAACGGGAGGACGCGGAGAGTTTTCATCAAAATAGCCTTCATAGGTGTGTTGCACCTTACTTCTTTCTTTCTCCCGTTCAGTCATATTAAGTAAGCCTGGAGTTACTAAAAACCCCCTTCGATGTAGAAATATCACTAATCAATAATAAATTGGATTCTTTAAGCCTCATCTTTGTGATTTTTTCCCTGCAAAAAAAAATTTTTTTAGATTTTATCTCCTATTGTATTAGGCGTTTCTACCTACTACTAAATTATTAAAAATTAAAACATATTTCTTTTCATTTCAATCATACTACCCCGAACATGTCGATCTCTATCCGAGTCTTTGTTCGACGTACATTGGTATTGATCGAAACCATCACCGCACCCCAAAGCTCTTCATACAAAGCTTCAGCATAAAAAAATCTATCATAATTTTCAAATTATTATTAATACTATACCTGATCTCAGGTAAACTTTTCATAAAAGATCAATTACCCTTAAGCACTCATGTCAAAACACATCATATCCGAACAATGCAAAATATTAATACGCATTGAAATAATATTATTGAATAAATGGAACATACCATTTTGAAATGCAGCTGTAAACTTTTTCTTGTAGGTATCGATAACTTTCAGCACAAGTTTTATGGTATACGTATTGTGATACACAGAGGATTGGACGAAGCGAAAGATTTGAAGAACACCGTGGCTTGCGCAGTCAATCAATGAAGTGAGTCACGATTTAAAAAAAGGAAAGCTGGGTCTTTCAATTTACAACAATACGAAGAGTCAATAATATTTTTTACATCGGATACTGAAGCCGCAATAGAGATGCTTCGGGTATAATCTTGAGCTGAATGTAATCTTTAATTATTCTTAAAAATCTCTACCATTAGTCCATTAAATTAAATCATTTTATTTTTCTTTATCAAACTGAATTATGATCTCTTATGATCTTGGAGGTGTGTGGTTAAACGGGGATAACTGCTGACGAAGGATTGTTACAGAGTACCGTGTATGTACGTTATCGGTGAATAAAATTCGAATTAGTTGTTATCACACATTTATTTACTAATCCTAATCAACCTGTATTTTGATTAAATGCTTTAGCAAAAAGTTTCTTTCTCGGGTTAAGACACTAAGATTTTTGTCGCCCGTTACCTAACAATTTCAGTGTATAAGCACAGCTTAGCACTAATTCCTCCTAGATAATCCTTATGCTACCAACAAGCTCAAACTTTCCAAAATTAATCTAAATCTTTATGTTGAACAACTTTTAGAACAATTCGAAACAGAAATTAATTTTATAGTTTTACACATAAACTTTATAGTAAATAAACTAAGTTTATCGTGAGCGTTATTTGCTCTAGTGCCACATTTATGGTATACAGATAATATGACAGTTACGTTTATCAACAATCATAAAAGATTATGTTACTGTTATCATATAAAGTTTTGCTCATCACATGTTAATAAAATTTAATTCCCAACAGGTAGGAAAGTGTAGGCTTTTATTAGCGGTTATTATAAATCTAAAAAAAGTCTTTACAAAGATTAGTTTTAACGTTTAAAATTTTAGTAATGTGATAGTGGATGTAGTGTATGAAACTGGAGAATAGTCGAAGAACGTCACATTTATTTATCTTTCGTTATATATTATGGGCTGAAACCACTGATATGTTTGTTTAAAATTGTGCCGATATCTTAGCTAAATAAAGGCATCGTCCTGTACATAGTATTAATTTTCAGTCAGCACAAGATTGTAGTAATTAATACTGCAGGTATTAAGCCTTGGTCTACTCGAATTCGAGCTCAAATAAAAGACTACGTTCGAAGTGTATGCCGGATCTGCTTATTTGAGAAATCTACCGCTTATCCTAACTTTTGCATATGTTTCGGTCGCACAGTACGTCAAATTTTTATATCGGCAATAATTTGTAAACTTCTATTTTGTCCTTTTCCTGAGAAAGAGGTGGAATTTATATTTACAAACAAGATTCAGTTCTTATTTGTTTCGCGTTTTTAATGCTTAACGGTTAATATATAAAACAGGAAGTGTCAAATTAAAATGGTGTCTAGAACCACAAGCTCTTCCAAATGAAGTAGATGCATAAAATGTATCAGGTGGTAATTTTCCAATAGTTTATTCCTCAAAGAGGTGTTTCTGATGCGAGCCAGTCCACAATATCACAAGCAGACTATAAAAATCAATAAGATCGAACTTGTTGACAGAGGAAAAAGGTAATGTTAAAAAAATAGTCAAGAAAAAAAATTCCATTACTTGTAAGTTCTTCCGGGTTTCGCCGTATATCAAAAATTAACTAAATTGTTTAGTTGTTCCGAAAAAGTTGACAGAAGAGGCGCGAAACGTCGAAGTGTTAAAAAAATTCTAATTTTTAGCAGGAAAGGGTTGTAAAGGTTTGTTCCAATGTCTGGTTATAAACAATGTTATAGAATTTTATGCCGAGGAACCTGAAGATAGTCTAATTATATTTTCTCTTGTAACACTGGATCAAAATATGATTCAGGTAGTGCAATCTCGCCTCTAAAAAATAAGTGACATTGTTGCAAATCTCAAGGAAATAAATTTTTAAATATGTGGTTTTTATCTTCATATAATCGCAGAAAACACTGTGCTCAAACGTTATTCTTTCATCCTCCATTCTCTAGGTCAAAATACATTTTCTCATAAATTATAGAACTTCAGTTCAAAGAAATGAGCGAAAATGAAGTTTTCTCGATTCGGATGCGTAAGGACATTTTACATAATATCTATAGTTTTTCAAAAATGTCTTCGAGTGCACACCCCATCATCGAATGTATGCTCCTGATTCATGACTAAAGATAGACTCTCTGAGTTAGTTTACTCACTTTATTTTTAGTTACTAAAACGACAACTCCTCAAACGATCATATGATCACATGACATGGGTATCAACAAATAAATTTCTTAATAGTAGGATCTGCTGGGTATACAGCAGTTCAGTTTAAGACAAACGCGTAAATCCATCCCCACCCTCCATATAATAGGTTTCAAAATTCAATACCATCATCCACACAATCAATATTAACAGAGTTGGTCGGACTTGGCAACTTTAGGTTTTATTAGTTTTACTAACCCCCGAAGCAAATGCTTTGCCAAGACAAACCAATCCACCACGCATACTTTTTCGTCAACACACCGAACACTCGATTACAAATTGATACCTGACCTTTAGTGATCCACTTTCTTGATCATTCGCGGCGTTCTAGCCTTTTTGAACTGATTAACAAAAATAAAAGTTAAATATCGCTCCTACAATAGTGTCGATAACATTCTTTTCATTTAACTAGCCAGACAGTGTAAAGCACACATATTTATCTTCTGGTTTTCGATTAGCGCATCTTGAAATGTGCTTGTCATTGTCACTTCAAAGTAAAAACGTTTTAACTAAACTTGAAACAAGAGAAAAAAGTTTTTCAACAACTTTTTTCACAACTTTTGAATAATTGACATTTTTAGAGATATTGTTAAAATAATTACTGTCACGTGATTGGTGACTGACTAATTTGTCGGAAACCTTAAAAAAATGGGTGTTAAAATTTTCGGTTTGGAAACCGTCTTATTTATAAGATTTGGAGTAAAAATGTCATACAGTAAGATTTTTTAAATGTTGAAGCAAATCTCGCTTGCTCTAAAACTAACAAGATTCCAACTCGCATATAAGCCTTCATAAGATATTGGTAAAGTCTGAAGATTGTTTCTTCATATTAGCTATAGTAAGATTCATGAAGCAAAATAGCTATCGCGTTATGATTACACAGTGTGCAAGTGAATAGCCATTTTTACACAGAGAATATAATCGCGAAACCACCACGGAAATAAAAATAAAATAGTACATATTTAAGTATGGTCTAGAGCAGACTTTAAATACTGTTCAGCCAATGGCGAAGCAACCGTGAACAGTGCACGTGATTGTAGAACACACTAAGTTGGTGACTGTTACTATGGTTACCAGTAACAGTGCATATGTTATTCCAATTACACGTAGTTTCAAAACCTTTTATATTTCACACATTTTATAATCGATGTTTCACATCAATTTTGACTAAATTTTATTGGCGAACGCATTCTTCCGCAAATCAGATTGACCAATTAAAGATATCCAACGGAAAAAAAATTAGTAATCAATCGAAAATTCTGTAATCAAAGTAGACAAAATTTTGAATGAAACGAATTAAATTTCACAATTTAAGAATATTAACACCCAATTTCAAGATTACTTTACAGAAAATTATAGAAAAAATGGCTGCCGCATTTCAAAAATACATGTCAAAGTTTTTGGAGGTACCATCAAGAAATTTGACAGGTACCTACTATTTGTAATGCGGCAACACTGCCTTTTTTGGTAGACAAAGTTGAGGAAGTATTTTACAGATGGCGCAGAGTTATACTTATGAATTGAATTTCTGTTTAAATTTTAGTTCATAGATAATATTTTTCGAATTCTTCGCAACACTCATTATGTAAACATACAGTCAACAATTTTTATGAACTCGCATTGTCTAAATATCTAACGCCACAAGATTATAGCTACAATCGTGTGTACCATGTTACACATAGCAAAATTATAAGCAAAAATTTTGTTTAATGATGATAATCATGTCTCTATTCAAAATTACTTTAATTTAATATTTGATCCACTAAGACTATACATATTATTTACAAAAAAACGGTCTATTTTTCAGACTCGCACAGGGTAGATATAGTTTTTTTTAAACTCCTAGTTTTGTTGATGCTCTTTTGTTTTCTGTATTGTTTTTAACACAAACAAAAGATCAAGTATTTAATTAAAAATGTCAAAAACTTGACATCTTCGAGAACAAAAGTATATAATTTAGAAAAATTAAGTTTTCTATCATTATTAGAATTTCTGTTCTTTTGTTCTTCAGTTGTTCAATTTCAACTTTGCCCTTTTGATATGGAAGAATCAGACAATTAATTATTTCGATTAAACTATGACAGAATCAACCACTATGAAAAAGTAGCTATA
This sequence comes from Abscondita cerata, assembly GCA_030710515.1. Classification (NCBI taxonomy): domain Eukaryota; kingdom Metazoa; phylum Arthropoda; class Insecta; order Coleoptera; family Lampyridae; genus Abscondita; species Abscondita cerata. The sequence continues at coordinate 71,669 of JALBCR010000194.1, forward strand.
GTAAAAAAGTGTCATACCTTCCATTATAAAGCAGAATTCAAGAGGCAAAATTTTGATGTTTCCTCTTAAATATTTTAAAAGCACTATGTCATTTGAGTTGCCATTAAAAATGACACTCGCTTGATTGTTGGAAAACTAAAGAACATCAAAACAAAACTTTGGACAGAAATAAATTTATATAAAAAAACCAAATTGGTCAGTACCAAGACATTGTAAACTGCTACCGTTTCAAAAACACACTGTATATTACATCGATTGAACCTAAAAGCAATGTTTTTCTTCAAAGATCTTTATGTGTACGATTGAAAACAAATTTTTTATCCAAAATTGCATTTTTTCTCTAAAAATTTATGCGCGTAAAAGCGACCGAATGCCATGCAAATTGCCCGATACTTTTTGAGATAGGGACAAAAAACTGCTCCGCGTTTTACGCGCTTTTTTGGGCGTTCAACATTTTTGATCCTCATCACTAACCTCGATAAATCGATATTTTTCAAGATATCAAAGGGAAAAGTGCCATGCTCCAACCCATAGTTTAAATACAGATTGCAGATGTTTATAGATGAAAAGGCAAAACCTGAATTGCGTCCAAATATATTAATGAATCACAAATTCATAAACCAGTTTCAAAAACTAAATCTTGCATCCTTACCGCCAACAAAAACAGTAGCTCCTTTTCACACTTATACAATCTATCATCAGATACAAAAGTGGCTGATAGAACAAATTACATTCATCGTAGTGAAGATGGAAAGCTAGCTAAATAGGACTCACCCCAGTGACAACAACCATGTGAACTTCTCCGCGGCTTTGTTCCTGAAAATGGAGTAGTTTTTAATCCATATCTCGAGAATTCGTAAAAAAACCAACATTGCCCGTAAAAAAAACGTGCAATTTGAATATGCTAGCGTTGCTTTCGGACGCCTAAACACGCGGGAAATATTCGAGAAAGGCAATAAATTTTGCCGCTTTGCAACGTCATATCAAAAAGTATCAATCTGAGCAATTCGTGGGATAAGACTAAAATTTATGAGTAGGCCGTAATAAAAAACTTCAAAATTTTCCCCTGTACGGAAATAGTTGGGCGTCAAAAATTGAACAGAGATTTCCGCCAATCCAAGCAAATCCATTTGTTTCTGAAAAACTCAGTTTTGAGCTTATATCTCGAAAATAATCAATTTTTTTAAGTTTAGTCAAGAAGACTAAAATTGTAGTGCGCAAAATCCCCTACAAAACGATCGCTTGAACGAAGCACGGCATCCCCAGTTCTAGCCCATCAAAGGAAATTAAGCCTTTTTGCGATTATTTGAGGGTTTCGGAAGGGTCGAGATTTTATTTTCAGCAACCTATAAGCCTATGTGGTTTTTTTTACGTTTGGGCGATTATTTCCGGCTCAACCTCTTTTTCACGACAATTTCCCCGGACTAAAATTGGATAATGAATTAAACTTTAGTATAATGGGATTTGTCTCGCAAATGCAGACTACGATTCCTGTTATAAAAACATAATTTGAAAATTGAGAAGCCCCTTTTAATCAGAAAAAGTTTGTTCTGAGAATGTAAATACGCTATCTTAAGAACGGCTGTTCCGATTTTGATGAAAGTTGGTATTTATTTCAAGTTTTTATAAATGTGGTAAACTGAATAGATTTTGGAAATAATCTGAACAGCCAAAAAGGCATTAAAAAAAGCACACTTTTTCTTCATGTAGAACATTTTCATAAATATAACTTATACATAGTTTTTTATCAAATAAAATTGGTTTCTAATTGAATTATATACAACTCTTTGAGAATATTTATTACACAAAAAGTTGTTGCCAATTTTATTTTCTACAACTACAACTGTTTACTGTTTTTCTGAATTCGACCTGTTCTACTGGTCGATATTATATTTTTGTTGTAATTCTATTTGTAAGTATTTTTGAGGATTTTTCCTTGTATGAGACATTCATTTAGTAATTTGTTTATCTTTTGTTGTAATACATTTCCTCCGTTTTTTTAACATTTCTATTAGAATTTTGTAATCCCGTAGTGAGTGTTATTTTTTATAGAAACTTTTGAAATTTGTGGGAGGCCTTCAGTACCTACTTTTATTATTCTTCTTTTACTCTCTTGATTTTGTCTGATATTTTTGAGCTGTAAAGGTTTTTATGTAACTGTTATGTTACATATAGCATTGCATTTTGATCTCTTATTTCATTTCCACATTGATCTTTTAGTGCTAACTGCTCCCTTCTATGTTCGTTATTTCTGAGACTCTTTAGTCCTTTATTCTTTTCTAATAACTTTGTAACCTCTTGTTCATAACATTTGTTATAGTCTTTTCTAATCATCATCTTTGGCTAGACTTTTACATTCTTCATATTTTCCTTCTCCCAATAACTGATTATTTTTGTCTATGTTTCTTCTTGTTTCTGCACTCATTATGATTCTTCTAGTTGATTTTCTCTCGGCCACATTTTGTGCAAATTTTTCTCTTGGGTTTTGTTCATCTTCTCTATCTCTATTCTTAGTATCTTTTGGTACTTTAGATTTACTTGCAATAACTCTGTATCTATAACGTGTTTTTTAGATCTATATATTTTGATTCTTTGTAATTTCTCATTTATCACTACAACAGTTTAGTGCTGTTAACTATGTAGGGTCAACAGGGGTAATAATGAAATGAAATTTAAAACTTTCGAAAAAAAAAAATACATAAACAATACATAAACAAGCCATATTTGCATTAGATGATGTATTTTTCTGCAGTCTTTCATTTGACATGTGATTTTTTCCAATAGACGGCAGTTTTTGTATTTAAAAATAAAATCATGTTTCACTTTTACCTGGAATTGGGGTATATGTAAAACAGTACTGGAAAAATGTGAAATTTGACTCTAAAAGCTATACCTGCTGCCTAAGTTCAATTTGAAGGGTAAAATGAAATGATTGAGAAAAAATGCAATGAATTCATATATAACATATATATTTTAAATATTTTTTAAAACAAATTAGAAGTAAAAAACCTAGTAAACATTTATTCAACGAAAATTCAAATCAAGTAATTTCTAGAAAGCAACATAATATTTATTCGAAATACCTAACTACTAAAAAATTTTAACAAACCTTGGGAATATAAGAAAACACAAAAATTCGAGCAAAAATTGTTTTAAATTTTTTTCACATACGGGAACAGAATTTGAAAATACATACTTATAACGATCAGATCCAGTTCGCACTATTTCTGGAAAGGGTAGTAAAGCCGTTATATCTTTTTTGTTAACATACGAAATATCATTTTCTACTACTCTAAATTCCTGTTTGTTTCCATCAATGCTTTTTAAACCTTGAATTTGGACTTCAGTTTTTGTAATTTCTAAGATAATGCATGCATATTTGTATAGAGACGCATTTCGATTTCCACCTTTAAATTAACTAAAACATAGTCACCAATTTTCATGTTTTCAACATCTTGTAATTCCACTTCATTTTCCTTGTTACCAATAATATCTACATCAACTAAACTGTCACTATCACTCATAACTTCAACGTTATCTTCACTCGTCTCGCTGTCAGTTGGTTCTACACATTTTTTTCTTTCTACTTTTCTTTGGAAGTTCTTTTTGTTCTTTTTGTTTAATTTCATTAAGATATTCCTCGCTGGTTACCACTTTACCAAACGGATTAATTTTTCTTCGTTTCTTATTTGATGGTGCTGTTTTTTTATTTTAGTCAACAGAAGATCTTCAAAAGATACAGAAGATCGAGTAGAGCAAGGAGTGGAGACCCCGGATTCTAAATCCAACTCTGACTGATTGTCTTTGAGCAACCTGGTACTGGTTGAAATTCTGCAGGTACTTCTTCGTGTATTGTTTGCTCGTTTAGTTTCATATCCGGATTTTCCGAAGTCTTAGGTTTTTGTAAATTTTCCTCATTATATTTCAAAAGTTTCTGACTATCTAACCTATCGGTGGGATACGCGTCTCTGTTTACCGGATAAATTCCAGTAGAAGAGAAACCTCGTATTATGCTGTTACGAGTTATACCTTGGTGCCAAATTTTGCAAAGTAAATTAACAAACTCGTTTTTGTTCAGTTTTCTTTGATTTTCACGTTGCCAAGATATAAGTTCTTTATCCCACGTTAATTTTAAGGGCCGAAAACAAGATTTATCTAAGGGTTGTAGAAGGTCTGTGGTGTGCGGTGGTAACTTAAGAATTGTGATGTTTTCTTCTTTTGCTTTAAGTAAAGTGCCCACATCAAGATGTGACAAATGTCCATCAAATACTAAAATTAATGGTCGTTCTTTTATCATTTCACAAAACTTGTAAAAGAAATTCTGAAATATTTCTGCTGTCATCCACCCTTTTTCTGAACATGAGTAAAACGTATTTGGGAGATCATTCTCACCTTTCCAAGACGTCCATAACTTTGCAGCCTGGAAAACAATTAACGGTGGCAATAAATTGCCTGCTGCGGAGACACAAGCTAACACGCTAATATTTTCCCTCCCGGAACCTTGTATGTTTCGGTGTAATTTTTTTCCTTTTTCACTAACAGCTTTTATTCTTGAGGGATCTAAATTAAACGCAGTTTCGTCTAGATTCCATATGTTATGTGGTTTTTCTGCCAATTCTAAACTGTTTATTTCGCTTTCCAATAAATCATAAAAATTATAAATAATGTACGGATCACTTGTAGCTTTTCTTCGAATAGCTTCTAATGTTTCGGGTTTTTAAGGACAAATTATGCCTACCACAGAAAGACGTGAACCAATCGTCCCCTGGCCCCTTTTTCCCGAAAGCGGTTTTAAATTGTTTTGTTCAACAAATTCACTTACCACATTTTTACTTCAGTTTTACTTAGTGGAAACCCCCACTTTGCCATTATTTTTAAGTTTTCAGATAACGAAAGTTCATCAATAGCTGATAATGCTGTTGATCGCCCTTGTATACCCTGATGAATATTTTTGTTTTTCGAAATAAGTAGGTTTTTCCACTCCGTATTTTTACTTGCAACTTCCAACGATATGCCATTTTTTCTATGTCATCAAGGGCTGCTTTAACACTGTCATCGGAATATTTTTCGGTTTTTGATATAATTTCTCGGCATTGTTTTTATATTATGTTAACCCTTCAAAAGTAAGCAGTAAACTAAATAAATGTATGTAAGTCGAAAGTTGCGATATGAAAAATCCTGCAGAAACTTGCATGTTTCCGTTTCACTTTTTCCCAGGCAACATTTCATATTTTCCCTAACAAGTGTTTCATATTTTCCCATTTTTTAATCGTTAATTATTTTTAATAGTTATTGTTATTTAATAAATATGATTAATTATACATTTTACTTAACTTATTTATTGTATGCATAAACAGTTTTGAAAGATAATTTAAATTACATTTGAAGCTAGGGAGAAAGTTTTCGGACAAAATGTGATTTTTTTTAAGGTACATTTTACACCGCCGCCCTTTGAATTTTGCACAAACCGCATACTTAATTCAAAATGAATAAAAATACATATTAATGTAAAGGAAACGTTAATGATTTATTTAGCATTGATAATTTTTATTATATTTGCATATGAGAAATATAAAGTTGTATTTCACATTTACCCCAAATTTTATGTGTTTCACTATTACCCCTGTTGACCCTATCAGTTTCATGTCTTGTCTGTTCATCCGGGTTTAACCAAGTTCATTTCCTCTTCTCCGTTTTCTTAAAGAATGAATTCACGGCGTATAATTCCGTTATAAAGTCTAGGAGCATGCTGCCTCTGTTATTTCTGTTGTCAAAACTCTACTTTCCAACGTATTCCTAGTTGTCTCCCTGTATCTTTCCCAGTTTTGCATTGAAGTGTCCTGTAAAAGTATATGTGGATGTTTCAGAAAACAGTATGGCACGTGTGACCACGTTTTGACAATGCGAGTTGTAACAGAAAAAGCAATACAATGTAATTAATATAATTTGAACATCTACATAGCATTCATCAACTTAAAGTAAGGCATACTAATAGACGGTAAACGACTGAGTCACTTGCGATATGTAGATGATGTTGTGTTAATAGCGGAAAATAAAGAAGAGTTAGAACAAATGATGATATAATTGGAAGAGAAAGCAGCAAAAGTTACGTCTGCATATGAATATTGAAAACCCGAAAGTCATGTGCAGTGAAGACCCCTAAATCACTATCAAAAGTCGACGAATAGGAATGTGTCAAGATATGTCTACCTGAGCCATACAATATCATTGGGGAGAAAAACCAGTCACTGGAAATAAACCGCCTAAAAAGATTGGTGTGGGCAACTTTTAGCAAACTGATAAGTACTCTAAAGAACAGAAACATCCCATTCAGCTCAGAACTCGTCTGTTTGAGCAACGTGTAATGCCGGTCCTCACGTATGGCGCTCAGACCTAGACGCTAACCAGAAAATCAATCGAAAAACTTCAAACAACGCAAAGAACTATGGAAAGGTGGATTATGGAGTATCACTAATACAGCGGAAAACGGACAAATACATAAGGAGCATAACCAAAATAAAAAATGTGAGTAAAACGATAGCCGAATTGAAATGGAACTTTGTGGGGCAGGTGGTTAGATGTCAGGTTAAAAAGTGGACAAAAATAATATTGCAATGGAGACCTTACCAAAGAAGAAGATCCAAAGGACGACCGTCTGGACGCTGGACAGACGGTATAAAATAAATAGCAAGCCTGTCATGGATGAGGAATAGAGATAGCCAAGCCTTTAGTTGCACGCTAGATTTACACAAATATTGGACGTTACTGAAATTTATAAAGTCAACATTCGATTTTATTTATTTGCCTTTATACACACCTTTTAGTCAAGTAAAAGATGCCTGTAAATGTTTAAACCATTTCTGGTTCCAATCCATTATTTTTTAAACGTGTCGATTGTGATGTGGATCGGATATGGAGTTCTGTTGCAAGCGACTAATTTATTTAGTCAATCTCATTTTAATTTTAAAGCGGACATAAGAATTTCGAAAAACTAAAATTATCAGCGTAAAATAGACGTTTCAGAGAGCATATCTCAGAAGAAAAAATGCGTATTATTCGATAATTTTCCCAACAAAAAATATTGAAATTCCAGAATTCACCATGAGGTTAAAGTTATACTTTCCACCTACCTTGTTAATGTTAATGATTGTGGAGCATCCTTCTATACATTATTCGTCCTTCACTGTCATATGACCAATATCGTACATATGTGAAGAAAATATGTATTATTTTTAAAGAAAGTAATTGTAATAACTGTTACCTACCAATCAACACCGTTCACCCCATCACATAAAAGCAACTTCAATTGATTAAAATAAATTTTACGCAAAAAACATCTTTTTTTAAATTATTATGAGTGTAAGTTTTTAAAGAAACCAATTGTAATAACTGTAACCTACCAACCAACACCGTTCACTCCCGATCATATGAAAACAATTTAAATTGATTAAAACAGATTTTTCTGAGTTTAATTTTTGAAGACAGTAGATGATACACACTATTGTATCCAAAAATACTTCACAATCATGAACTTCCCGCAAAAAGGTTTAATGTCACAAAATAATATACAGAGTCCACCCTATTAGTCACAACCATTTTTTAATATTCATGGACAAACAATGTTCAAGAAAACTATGCAACCACAAATTTACTCTTCTCAAACATTTAGTCAACAAATGTATCCCTCACAATTTACCAGTCAGCACACTCTTCCTCCCAATCAAGAGCAATTATCGGCACAACATAATTCATCGTTTCACGCAAACCGAGGGGTAAACCGCTGAGCTATAATTTGTACACTACTTTCTTTAAATAGAATACTTCCTATATTTCCTAGGAGGTACACAGGGTTTTCTGTACTTTTTACTTCCTCGGTACCTCCTTTACTTCCTGGACACTTCCTGTACTCCAGGTACTTCCTTTGCTTATTTAATACTTATCTGATACTTCATCTACCTTGGATATAGGTAGATTTCCTCCAAAACAAATTATAGAGTATGCACATCATCTTACACGTACTTTATTCAATTAACTCTACTTCTTCTATATGTATACAGGGTGATCTTCGTAGAGCGTGCATTAAAAGCATTTAAATCAGAAACTTGAAATTTGGTACGCGACCATAATCGATCATTTTTGTTCTACCTAAAATATTTTCAGACTTTCAGCTAAACAGGGTGTGCCAAAATTTGTATCAACTTTCTTATTTTAAATACAAACCTATAATTCCTTTTACATGGGTCGATTGGCCATATAACCTAAACTATGTTATCTTATCTTTGACCGTTTTGATATATATCATTATTTAAAAAAAAATGTTATGTAATAGCTAACGTAAAAATTTGAACCTCGCCAATTAGTAGAATTTATAAAATAAAATTTATGGAGCAGTTGACTGGAATTCCGAGCACAGGCAATTTTAAAATATCACAATCAAAAATGATCAAAAAGTCAATTCTTTCAAATGGCATCTTCTGCTTTTTTTTTACGTCATTCGAGAGGAATTGAGTGTAAGAAATTTTCAATTTTCAAAAAATCAGAAAAAGCCGTTTTAAAAAAATTGACTTTTTGATCATTTTTGATTGTGATATTTTAAAATTGCCTGTGCCATTGGTACAAAATGGAACCACCAGTTGGACATCAGGAGTAAGTCTGGATTTTCAGCCAACTGCTCCATAAATTTTTTTCGTTAGGTAACTACTACAAACACTATTTTAAAAAAAAAATACGTATATCAAAAACGGTCAAGAATAAGATAACATAATTAAGTTTGTATAAACTCAGAATTATATGGACAATCGACCCATGAAAAAAAATTAGGTATAGGTTTGTATTTAAAATAAGATAGTTGATAGCAACTTTTGGCACACTCTGTATATCTGAAGGTGTAAAAATATTTTAGGTAGAACGAAAATGATCAATTAAGGCCGCGAACCAAATTTCAAGTTTTGGATTTATATGCACGTTTCAATGCACGCTCTACGCAGATCACCCTGTATATAATAGTGAGATACAAGATATACAGTGTGTTCAAAATAAAAGTTTGCTGTGCATATAAAGAGAAAATCAGATGGATTAAACAAAAACCCTAAAATACGATAATAATCATCCCTCGAGCAGGAGTAGTCACCCCTTCAAAAATCTTAATAGAAAATACGGCGTCTGGTATTATTTTTTGGAAGTGATTACTTGTATCTTGGTATGTTTCAATTGTAGTTGTAGTCTAGCGTTTGGATAATACAGAGTGTTCTAACAAAATAATGTCTTTAGTCATCAAGTTGATCATTACAAGTAAACTATGTGACAGTTACGTAAATGGAAAGACGATATGATTTTTAATCGGCGAAGAAGAGAATTACGAGAAACTTTCAATCTCATAAAAATCATTTAAGCACCAATTTAACAAATTTATTTTGGACATGTGTGAAAAGTTCTTTATTTTCGAACTTACAGTATTGTCAAGGCAAAACGATGTTTTTTTTTATTGTGTCTCAAGTAACTTCACTTACAATGTTTAGAAACAATAAATTAATAGTGCAGAAAAAACAGACCACATATTTTATTCTCTTCATCACAGGCTTCTTGAATTAATCTGATTTATTGGAAACGTCAATAATTAAAAAAAAATACTCTTGCATACAATGGTAGAGGCTAGTTTCAAAGGAATCCCTTAAATAATAACATATCTGGGCTGCGTTCAGAAACACTTAGATGATCGTAGGTAAATGTAAACCGAGGTGACTCGACAATATCGCTCGCTAATGTAACAATTACATTACCATCATTTATAAACGACTGACAGTGTTGACATTAACAGTTGACAAATAACGACTGAGACTGAGCAAACAAACCAAATTTTTTGAGTTGACAAGTAACTAAAATTGTGTGAAAGTGATAATAATATGGAACAAGGAAAAATAGCACACAAAATACCATTGAAAATATTTAACTTAAATATTGTGGGAAAATATGGAAATTAGACTCTACCAGTTGACACTTGACATATCATCATCGCGACTGCGCGTGTCGGGTAACTTTCAACCATGTAGGTACAAACTGCGGCGAATAAAGTGTGTCTAGGATAAAATATCTAGAAATTTATGAACGCTTCAGAGTAGTGTACCTTGACACCGAACCGATGGTTTCTGAATGGCAAAATTCACCAGAGCGATCCGGAGTGACATTCCTAAACGCAACCCTAAGGTTATGTGTCTGCATTCGGCGTCTATTATTTGCTACAAATTTCTATAAAAACAGTTGGAGTAGCATAGTAAACAGTTTTTGATATCTACACAAAGCTGGTTCAGATCGGGTGAACGAGCTGGCCAATTAATAGGCATAGTGGGCAACTGAGACGCAGATAGTGGGTTTCTGATTAGATGCTCACTCATTTCTTTACAAAAGTGTCGTCTTCTGTCGGTATCATCTTCATTAAGCTACATAGTTTCAATTTGTAAGGGTGTTACCTCGGGTGATACTTAAGATATTTCAAGAGTGAATACTAGACTTGTATACTCTTCTCAAATGGGACCTGTTGACATTTTTATCGGAATGAGGAATAATAAGAAACTGAGCTGATACTTCATAGAAATTGTTTTGCAAGAACAATCGCACTATTTCCATTCGTTCAGCAATTGTAAAAATCATTTTTAGGTAATTTCTTTAGAAATTATCAACTGTTTTGAAACTACAACAAACACAAAAAAAAGTTAACCAGCTAACGAAACTCATAGATTTCGGTTGACATTTGAATTATGTTTTGTCAAATAGACAAGACTTGACATCATGGAGTATGTAAATAATTTAAACACATGTTGACAGGATCGGTGACTATTAGCAAGATTATTACTATTTTATAACTAGATTAAAAGCCCGTCGATTGGCGGGCAAATTTTAATGCATGAATTTAATAATGCTAGACGTATGGCGGACGGAGACGCCCCTGAATGAAAATTTCCGGTTTTCGGATTTTTCCCGTTGGTTTGAAGCCAAGACCCATCGGCATGCCGAATTTCAAGTCTCTACGACGTCTGGAAATACCCGTCTAATTTCGGAGACAGACAAGAAAAAAATAGGCCCTTTATTATATAGGATTATTGACGGTTTCCAATAATCAGATCAGTTCAAAGAAGCATGTGACAAAGAGAATAAAAAAATACGGTTCGCTTTTTCTGCACTATTAATTTATTGTATCTACATCTAGCATTGCCCGATTGAAAATCATATCGGCATTATTTTGCTGGAGCACCATATGTACTATCCAAACGTAACAGTACTTGAAACATACCACGATACAAGTAATGCCATAAGTTTCCAAACAAATAATACCAGACCCCGTATTCCCTATTAAAATTTTTGAAGGGGTGACTACCAATTATTATAGTATTTTAGTTTGACCAAATGGTATCCCCCTTAATTTTCCACACACACCTAATCACACTTAAAAGCTGTTGCAGTTATGCGGATGGAAAATAATTGACGAGAAATCTAAATTCAGAATGACTTTTTGAACAACTAGTTGAACTTCCTGGTACTTCCTTATACGTCATTGTACTTCCTTGACATTTTGTAGTAATTCCCCGTACTTCTAACTACTTCCTCATGCTTCTCTGTACCTGTACGCTAAACTTCCCCAACGAATTACCCCTCGACGCAAACAATCAAAGAAATACACCAGAATACACACGTATATCTTCAACTAGCGAAGAAGAAGTAAAAGAAAGATGACTAGGATTGCCAAAAATGTTGAAGACAAAGAGTTGCCACTAAATAACTAAATAAGTACTTGAAAGCCAGACAGATAACACGAACAAAAATGTTACAAATACAAATATATCTTAACCCCCTCCCATATACGTCTATGGTGTAGTAAGTCTACCACAAATGATCTCGAAATTAAATTACGTAGTTGAAATAAAACATTATCAACCCGGAGAATGGCCAACAATACAGTAAAACTAACCTGTCGAAGTTCAGATACACTTTGATAGTTAGCTAAATATATGAAGGAAAACAATATAATCCACCACACATACCAGCCAAAGGGGGAGAGGATCATATAGTGTTGTCGTTCAATATTTACATCATTCAGTTGACGTAGACGTAGACATCAAATTCGAAATTTCACAACACTGACATAAAGTGTCCGAATTTCTAAAGAACCTTTCAATATGTTTTTTTGTTGACCTGGAAACTTCAGAGATTAACAAAGAAAATGTCAAACAGTGTTATTCAAATTTAAAGACAAAGAGAAGAAAATAATTTAGTGCAGTGCACTCAACGCCAGCTATGCGGGCATACAAATCGGCCCTACTTATGTGTTAACCCCGCTAACTACAAGGGATGTGAGTTCTACCAGAAAAAACTACAAATCGAACAATAATAATTATCAACCTAACCAACAAACCAACACACCACAACAAAACCATTCGATGCCAGCAATTGCAAGAAACCAAAATAGAAGCTACGCGAGATTCAACGCAAGAAGACAATTCGATCATGACACTAAACAAATTCATTCAAGATAATGTTCAACCAGTTAATTCAACAGAATAGTATGATTCTCAATATGTTCACAATGTTAATCGGTAAACAAACTAATAGCTCTTAGAATAGCGCAATGGAATAGCAATGACCTTGCTCAACATGAAAACGAAATCCCGTTATTTTTAAAGCAAAATTGAATCGACATCCTATTAATTAGTAAAACCCATTTCACTGATGAGACATACTTCAATATTCGGTATATAATACAAATCACCCTGACTGTTCTGCACATGCACCTCTAGCAGTAATAATCAAACAAACAATAATACACTATCAACTGCCGACTTATGGGGAAGACTATCTCCAAGCTACTTCTATTTGTGTATACATGCAATCACGTGAAATAACTATCAGTGCAGTCTATTGTTCTCCAAAGCATAATATTAAAAATATGAATTGGAACCATACTTCAATACTCTAGGCACCAGATTTTTGACAGATGAAGACTACAATAGCAAAAACACTGTTTAGGGATCCCGAACAACTACCACAAAAGGCAAGGAGCTATACAGTCTTATTCAAGATAAAAGTTATTCGTATTTATCTACTGCGACTCCAACGTATTGGCCAACAGATATAAGAAATTGCCAGATTTACTAGACTTCTTTGTCACCAATGGTGTTTCTTGAACATATATTGACATTACACCTAGTTATGATTTATCATCGGACCATTCACGGATAGTAGTCACCTTACAGCACATACCCAATATACACACAACTGGAAAAAATACAGACATAAGTTGACAGATACCATAAAACTTACAAACCCCAATGATATAGAGGTAGCCACAACCAACCTAATTACTATCATTCAAGAAGCAGCCCTCCAAGCTACTCCTAACATAACACATAAGAAAGACACTTTAAATATTTCCCTCGTAATTAAAATGTTAGTGCGCAAAAATCGTAAAGCAACAGCCAAATGACAAAGAACACATGTCCCAGCTGACAAAACTGTCCTAAACAGACTTAGCAACAGCTCAAATCCCAACTTAAAAGACTAAGGGAATAGTCGTTTAAAAATTACATATCGAATTTAAACCGTTATGATAAGTCTATATGGAAACCCATCAAAGGAAGAAGCAAACCTATCCTAAGTATTCCTCCCCTAAAAATTGAGCAATCATCACAGCACAAGTAGACAAAAAGTGATAAACAGAAAGCAGAACTATTTGCAACGTATCTTGCGGATATATTTCAGCCTCACGAAAACGACCCAGACATTAATTATGTTACACCCAAAGAGGTAAACGATGAAATAAAGTTCCCGAATGCAAACAAAGTACCAGGCATAAATCTCATAACAGCAAAGATGCTAAAAGAACTACAAAAAAAAAGGTATAGTACTCCTAACTTCTTTGTTTAACACAATTATAGGTATCAAGTACTGGCCCGAAAACTAAAGACTACAGAGATAATCCTAATCCTCAAGCCCGGTAAATACCCTAATCGTGTAAAATCTTATCGACCGATAAGTCTCTTGTCGGCCATTGCAAAATTATTAGAAAACTGTTTCATAAAAGAATCGATACTGAATGGATTCCCAATTACCAATTTGGGTTTAGGCAGGCCTATTCTACCACACAAAAATGCTGCCATCGCATAACACAAACTATCCTCTCTAGTTTTAACAACAAGGAATACTGTATATCTGTATTCCTAGATGTAAATCAGGCTTTCGACCGGATGTGGCATCAAGGTGTAGAATATAAAACCAAAAATCATCTATTAACATTCTTCAAATTATTTAAATGCTATCTAACTAATTGCCAATTCAGAATCAAAGTAGGACGCGAAGTCTCAGATTTAATTCCAATTACATCCGGAGTACCCCAAGGTAGCGTGGTGGGTCCTCTTACTTTATCTTTTATTTATGTACTTCAGATCTCCTAGTTTCTCCAAATGTCACAATTACAACATTTGCGGATGATACTGTCATCATGGCTTGTCACAATCAAGTTAATCGAGAATCCACTCTACTCCAACAATATCTACATACATAAAATAAACGAAACCAAATCTGCATATCTAACTTTTACTCTACGAAGAGATCCATGTCCACCTATTTACCTTAATAATATAGAAATTCCACAAACTTCAACAGTAATATGTCTAGGACTACACTTGAACACTAAATTAAATTGGAGAGTACACATCAACAAAAAGAGAAAATTGACTTAAAACAAAGAGAGATGAAATTGTTGATCGGAAGTGGAACTGTGGGGATGCGCCAGAAAAACGAATCTCGCAATAATACAAAGATGCCAATCCAAGATACTAATAATCATTACGTTAGTAAAATTAGCTGATATAATACCTTGCATTTTGAACCCATGTGAAGTTAGCCATAAATCCAGCCATTAAAATTTTTTTTTCTTAACGCTATGTAAATATTATCTATAATGAGTTACATGTTTATAACTACTAAAACACCAATTAATCAACACAAATAATTCTTATTTTAACATTTGTTAATATTTTTTAATAGAAAATTTTTGATTTCAAAGCTATGGCTACGCGCGACGTACTTAGAGTATAGTCGAGGGTGAATTTGATCGTGTTGGCGTGGATCAATTTTAAGAACGTCGCGCGTAGCCATAACGTTGAAAACAAATATTTTCGTTTTAAAAATATTAGCATTCTTTGATATGTTGTTTATAATTTTAAAAACTATTTATTGTTGAATTTGCCTAAAAATTAATCCACGCCAACACGTTTAAATTCATCCTCGAATATACTTTAAGTACTTCGTGCGTAGCCATAACTTTGAAGTCAAATATTTTCGATTTAAAAAATATTAGCATTTTTATTCTTGATATGTTGTTTATAATTTTAAAAACTATTTATTGTTGAATTTGTCTAAAAATTGATACACAACAAACGTTCAATCTCACTTTCGAACGTCCACTACGTTTGTACGTAATGTAGCGCGTAACCATCATTTTGAGATCAAATATTTTCTTTTTAAAAATATTTATTCTTTGATTTGTTGTTAATAATTATAAAAACTATTTATTACTAAATTTGCGTAATAATTAATTAAGGCGATCACTATAAAAAAAGCTCTTAAAGTTCGATAGGGGTAAGTGTACTTTGCAAATTTGTTTAAATAATTTTTTTATAAACAAATTGCAAAATAAGAATTATTTGTGTTGATTAATTGTTGTTTTAGTAGTTATAAACATTTAAGTCAATATAGATAATATTTACACTTCACATGGGTGTATTTTGATTGCTAATAAAAAAATTACAAAAAAAAAATTTTTTTTATTGGGAAAATTAGCAAATAATCCGCATTTTTTTCTTTGAGTTTATGCTCTCTGTAACGTTATGTTATGATGGTAATTTTAGTTTTTCAAAATTCTTCTGTCCGTTTTGTTCACCGGAACTGTTAGAATATTTTGTGATAGTATTGAATTGTTTTAAGAAGTTTGAATTTAGGCAAAACTAGTTTCTTGTGACTTGATTGTATATTTACAGTCAATATACTGTCTATTAATTAGTGATCAATAATTACTACTCCACTCCTCTAACATTAACATTCCTTTATGCAATAACGCCGATATAATAGTAAATTACAGTTCTTCCTATAATGTTCATGTTATACTGCGCAATAATTTAATCTCATCCCTAGAACCGCATTTCATTTGATAATAATTAACCACAAAATGAAATAACAAAAATGCATTTTACAACAACAGGATGACAAAATCAAAACCTTCCTCGGCTCTCTCACTTATTTTTTTTTAATAAAAACAATAATTGGACAACTATCGCGTATAATAAAGATGTTACAACGTGAACCAAATTGTTAATAACCATAAAATTAAGACCGTAAATTACACAGTCGGCTCAAAAAATACAACATATTTTTGTTACATAACTGAAACATCAGACACTTCATAATTATAGGTTCGAGTTAGTTTTACTACTATTTTAGTACAAAACCACCAAATTAAATCGAATTAAGATTAAGGGACGAAGCCCTGGGAGAAAATTTTAATTTATGCTGGTAAAGGTGTATCGTAAAAGTAGTTAAGAACTCAAAGGGACCGATTTTTATGGTTTCGAAAATTTAATTTTTTTCGTGAACACATAGTGGGAGTTAAACTACTCTTGTTTTCATTATCTTCGTGGATGCGTGCAAAAGTATAACCACAATTAAATGCATTGAGACCCCTACAATTAGAGATCGTATTGACCGTTTATGGTAGATAATGGATAAGTTCTCCCTGCTTTTCTGCGTTGAACTCATTTTCTTGGGTTATATTTATTTCCAGACATGTGTCTTTTGACGTTACATTTCTCATCATCACTTAATGCCACCAGCCCGACGTGATTGAGAAGTCGGCGCTTTTACCGACGACATCCATCGCAAGAATAAAATGTCGTGGGAATTCAATTCTATCGATTATGTATTGCGCGCGAAGAATAAGCAAAATGGGTTGCCTAGTTGAAATCTCCTGAATTAGATGCAAGGACATCGGGAATCCCAAAATAAATAAATTTCGAAGTTTACACAAAAAAATCTTCAAAAACGCCGATATATGTAAATAAATTTAAAAATTCAATCAAGATAAACAGATGATTTTAATTTATTATGACAAAAAAATGAGGTATGTTATTTCATTGATAAAAAAGTAAAACCAGTACGAAAAGGTTAATTTTTTTCTCTTTAAGTCATTAAAGAATACAAGTTGGCGGCTTCGTTTAACTCTTACTGAAAATCGCACTTATTTTCAAACAAAAGCAAACAAAATGTACCGCAATTTACTCTTTGTTGGATTCTTTTGCAGATTGCGAAAGAACTACAATACATAAATTTAACAACTTATCCTTGTTTTTGACTTGTAGTTGTTATGATGCTGAGCGAGAAAGTATCAAAAGAAGTGTTTAATAGCGGCACGACACATTAATGTTATGTGGCATCAATGATGAGTGCAACAACTGAGAACATGTACCGACAACGCAGGGCCGTAATATTAAATGTCTTCTTAATAGTCCCCGAAGAATTAAACTTGTATTCTTAAAGGTTTCCAAGAAAAGTCTCCGGTGAAAATAACCATCGTGTGTGGACTCGTCTTTGGATACGCGGCGAAAAGAAAATCTGGCATGCACGAAAGTGCGTGTCGAGAAAGGAAAACAGTCCGTCTCTGTCAATTTTATATAACCAAGTATCCGGAGGGTACCATTGAAAGGCAGGCGGCAACTGCTTTGAAGCCCAAGAGCGGTCAGTTATACCGCGGTTGCTGACCTTCTAGGTCCATCATAAATACAGGGGTTCTCAAACCAAATCTTCAAATCGCGTACCTTTTAATTCTAATTTCGTTCGTAGAATTACGTGCAATTTCTAGAAATTCAATTTTTTGACGACGCATCGCGTCGGTAACTTTATTCGTCTCGGTGTGAAATACCGTTCCGTGGAGGAATTTAACAACTACCTTTGAAACAAGCGCGTCAATTACATTCAAATTCCTTTTTCCTTCAAGTTTATTACTCGTAGCTAGCACCTGCTTTTGGTACAGTTGGCCCAACGCTGAATTTCGTTAATGCTGGTACAAACTACAGTCTAAAACATTTTACGTAAACATCGGTTTAGATGATAGAGAAATTAAATAAAATACACAAACAAGTTTGAATTGTAACAATAATAATTTAATCGAAAGATATTGTGTTGAGGAGTAATAAACAATCAAGGATGAATGAATGAATGAACTAAATTCCAAGCTAACTATTTTAAATAAAATTTTGTTGCCGTTTTAGTACTGATTGAATTTTTATTTGTCGAACCTAGAGTTAATTATTGATCAATTACCGCCCATAACTGGGACTACACTGAACTTTTTTTTTTAATTTTCGGTTTTAAACGCATTTATGATAAAAAAAATAAATAAAACGTTATTTTCAACTTTTTTGTGAAAAAATCTATTTGACCAATTTTAAGCGGGAATCAATTAAAAATTTTAATTTGTTCATGTATCATATACCATCAAATTTTAAGTTTTCAGAAACTTGATTGAAAAATGAGTACTCCTTGGTTGACACTATTGAGAATAAATTATTGGATTTAACTACAATATACAGGATGTCCGGAAATGATAAACAAAACCCGGGGGATGTTCGTTACGTGTCTTAATGTAAAAGCCGGGAATAGAGTATCACACCAAAGTATGATGCTACTAATGTTAAGTCCCCACACAAAATTCGAAAGCAATCGGTACATTTATTTATTCAAAAAATCAATTTCAAAGACGTCATTTTTGAGTTTTTTTTAAAATGTTATAGAAATTTATTATTGGCATTATTTTCTTCGGTATAATCATCACAGGATTCAGGGTCATGGTTCATTAGAAGTTTCTGGAAAAGAGCAAAAAATATCGATTCGAAATTTTTATAAGGATTATGGTATTTTCAACAAAACCGGAAGTGACACCAACTTTGTAATTTAAAATAGGACACCCCATATATTTTTACAAATTCGAATTCCACGTAAAATTCTGAGTAAAAACTTGTACTAAGTTATTAATTTTTTTTATGCCTGTTGACTTGGGGTTAGAATGTTGAAATCCCAAGGTGCCGTTTGTGATTCTACAATTATCACTGGCTACAACACAATTTCACAAAACCCAATCACATTACACACTTAATTAATATTATTACATGTGAATACTAGGGTGGGTAAGGGTTGGCATGTTTAGGTTTTAGTGGTTTTCCTAAACCTTGAAGTAAATGCTTTGTCAAGACGAACCTTTCCACAATTGCACACGGTTTCGTCACA
This sequence comes from Abscondita cerata, assembly GCA_030710515.1. Taxonomy (NCBI): domain Eukaryota; kingdom Metazoa; phylum Arthropoda; class Insecta; order Coleoptera; family Lampyridae; genus Abscondita; species Abscondita cerata. The sequence continues at coordinate 90,995 of JALBCR010000194.1, forward strand.
ACACTGTACATGTTTATACTGATCTTCTGGGGCACCATACATAACACTTACATCACAATACAATATTAAAATGTACCATACGATTAAATAAATTAAATAAAATAACTGGCTCCTGGTTTATTCGGTTGATAGCCGACGTCATCTGACTAACTAAATTTATAGAATTACCTCAATCTTATAAATCTTAGTACATGGCAAGTGTCTAGACACCGACACCGATATCGTTTGTTTATAAAAAATGGCATACATGTTAGAATAATAGGTGAAAATATGAATGCTAAGATGAGAAGAAAGTGGAATGGTAATACATTGGAAGAACAAATGGATAAATAGAAAGTGCATAAGGAAGTAAAGTTATCCGAAGAAGGAGATTAGGCAATATTTAATGGAAACATAGGTAGGAAACGAAGGAAGAGTGTACATACATAAGTGAGACGAGGAAGAAGTAGGGATAGAGTAGAAGGTTGTAAACAAAATAAAATAATAAGTGGAAAAAAGGAAAAGAGGTAGAAAAAAGAGTACAATAGAGAAATGAAAACGATAATCAAGAGGGATAAAGGAGAGAATATGTACACACAATTGTTGAAAGTGGAGAAGTAGAAACAAAGAGGGAATGTTTTCTTACTTTTCTGACAAGGAGAGGGGGATATTATAAATCCGAAATAAGATAAAAGCATAACGCAAATGTTTTATAACAATATTTGTATAATTTAAATCAATACTACTATTTTCACTACAGTTATAATCATTTGCTTAAATAAACAAATAAAACGTTTTTATTAATTTTTCTTATTACATTAATTAATGAGAGAAAGAGTGAAAAGGGAGAAAAGATTGGTAAAGTTTTCTGGGCGGGAAAAGGGTTTTCCAAACTTTTTCTCTCTTTGATTAAAAGAGATTTAGTAGAAGAAATGAGAAGACATCAAATAGTGTAGGTGCTTTCTACGGGGACAATATAGTGGTGCTTGCGAACAACGAAGACGAAAGAGAGGGATAATGAGAGGAGTGAGATAGTGCTTAAGCAAATAGGGGCTAAGATCAAACGTGTAAAATTGGAAGATGATAGTTACTCAAAAATAAAATAATGGGGATAGAGGTGAGAAGGAAATTAAAGTGTTCTGGATATAGAGTTAGAAACGACAATAAGAAAGAAGAGAACAAAGAAAAAAATTAGAAAGAAAAAGAAAGATTAAGTTTTCCATCTATGAATTACATGCGCTAATTTTGAAACAAATTCCATAGAAACAATGTTTTTACACGAGAACCAAAAGGTATTGTTTTATGGGTTCGAGCATAGGAAGAGTAGGATGATATCAAACCGAAACAAAAAGTTCTTTTGCGATTTTTCACTTAGACCAATACTTTCCGATTTAGAAGGTACTTTTTTTAAAGACATCGGAACCTAAATATCTCTAAAACAGTCAAAAATTGGACATCTATTTATATGACCTTTTTGTTGGAAATAACCTGTATACTCATCTCATCAAGTAGCTTCCTCTCGTCATAGAACACCCTGGGTGCAAATATCGAGACACCCAGAAACCTACATTTGGTTAAAAGTTGTACTTTTGAAATTTAATGGAGAGGCGCACCTTTGCACAATTCACACTCGAGAGTTCGTATCTCACTCTTGACGAGTTCCAAAAAGACGAAACAGCTGTCGAGTGATTCACGGTGTTTAACTGCCATTTAAAAGTTAACTATTGTTAACAATAACCATCTAATATTTTTTTGTAATTTTTTTGGAAATAACCTGTATAATCGTCTCATCAAGTATCTTCCTCTTGTCATAGAACATCCTGTGTGCAAATATCGGGACACCCAGAAACCTACATTTGCTAAAAAGTTCTACTTTTAGGATTTAGTGGACAGGCGCACCTTTGCACAACTCACACTCGAGAGTTCGTATCTCACTCTTGACGAGTTCCAAAAAGACGAAACAGCTGTCGAGTGATTCTCGGTATTTAATTGCCATTTAAAAGTTAACTATTGTTATAGTCTGTATACTATTGACGCGGAGTAATAAATCATAATTGCTTGAAATTATTCTTTATTTTCTTGTGAAAGCGGTACTTCTACGGTTAAGTAAAAACCAATAAATTCTAACCAAAATACGATCATTGTGCCGCTCTTGCAGCATATCGACCCATCTAGGGTCTGAGAACAATAGTTTAATCTGTGTAAACACGTTGCCATCAGCCCAGGTACTGACGAAACGAGAATCATAGCCGTAGATGTGAGTATTATACCAAGATACAAAAATCATGGTATATCATACGTAAGAAGTAAAATTTGTAATGTGATCTACTATACAAATAAAATAAATAACATATAAATAATATATGACATAAATATAAAATAAAATAGTAATGCAGATATCGTCAGTACATTTATTACAATTACAATTAATTTGCGGGGACCGATTTTTAGGCATCAAAAAGTAAATTTGGCTCAATTATAAAATTATGTGGTTGTCATGAAAACTTATCAAAATGAATAGATAAAAGTAACAGGCATAAAAATGTTCATTTAAATAACAAGACATTAGTAGGTAAGATAGGTATATTTAAAAATAACTGACAATACTCACTCATGGTTACAATAAATGGTGTTTAGAGTAGAACACTGTTTCAGGCACATTACGCTTGGTCATTTAACTTTCTTCCTTGTCTGAAATTTCCATTTCGGAATCAGAATCGCTGTCTTGTGTGTTTACTGATATAATAATTGGCTCCAATGTTATCTCTACTAAATTATCCAGTTGCCAACATTTGTCTTCTTCCTTAACGACATGAGATATACAGTTCTTCCATCTTTCAGGTGTTATTTTGTTTAATGCATTTTCCAGAAGTTTTTCACGTCGTCGAGTTTAAAAGTGGTATTGTTACGAGCGACGTCACCTTTTACTTGAGCCCAAACCAACTCTATAGGATTCAGCTCACAATGGTAAGGTGGTAAACGCAGTACTTCAATGCCCCGATTCTTTGCCATTTCGTCAATAACATGACGTATATACTTATTCTTATGAACTTTAACAATATCCAATAATTCTCTTTTCACCATGTCATTCTCAAAAGTTATATTCTTAACAGATAACCAATCTATAATTTCTGCTTTACTCCAAGCGCTGGTAGGTAAATTTTCGTATCTTCGTGAGTGGTAGCTGGCGTTGTCCATAACTATTATAGATCCTTGGGGTATCAAATCTAGCATCTGCTCAAAATATTCTTCAAACACATTAGCATTCATATCTTCGTGGTAGTCGCCAGTTTTCTTTGATTCAGATTCTAACAAACCACCATCTACAAAGCCATCTTCATTGCCAATATGAGTAATAATTAACCGTGTTCCTTTCCCAGAAGGCGGTCGAAATCCTGTCGATAGCCCTTCTATAAATCCTTGTCGAGCACTCGTAACGGTATTATCATGCCATGTTTTTTACGGTATGTCCTGCATTGATCCAGGTTTCATCCAAATAGAATATACGCCTGCCTTCACGCCTATATTTTCTTATTTCCCGAAGATAATCTCTCCTTCATGTAATAATCTCTTGTTTTTCAATTAAAACGGATCTTCTATTTATCTTCTCCCAAGTAAACTTCAACTTGCGAAGAAGTTTCCAGTGTTCTACGACTCATTTGGGGTAGATTTTCATCCTCATTTACTGCTAGTAAAATCTTATCGATTGTAGGAATCTCTTTCCGTAAGTAGAACGAGTGAACCTTTCTACGGACAGAATTCCTCATTGCATCATCTAATTCCATCGGGCGCCGACCAGGAGATGGAAGTGGGTGAAGCACTTGTCCCAAATTTTTTCTTTCATTCACTAGTTTATAAATGGTGGATTTTGATATTCCCGTCATTGCAGAACATAATCCTACAATATCATCGACACTTTTTGCAGGGTGTTGACATCGAACCGCGTCATGCACATTTCAAATTATAATTTTTTCATTAGCAGATAACGCACCACTTTTAACACGTTTTGCTGGTGAAAAGTTTTCTATTTCAAAATTATTTGCATTAACACACAAACAAACAAACAAGCCAATTCATTGCTAATAACAAACTAAACATATTTTTCATTTAGAAAGTATACGAAGCCCTTCGGTCAAACAACTAATTATCTGTAATCTTTCGCAGAAATTACAACCCGTCTGCCGTAATGACTGCGCTAACGACCCCACTTTACCTGATGATAGATAATCCAAACACACTAAAGAATAATTGTTTTAAAATTACTTTATTTAGCTATATCGATTCTTAATTGTAATAATAAGAAACAAACCACATAATAGTAAATAATTTTTTTGAAATATTCCACAGTTTAATAAGATACAAATAGATTCATAACTTTTGTAAAACTCAGTATACGTACCTATATAAAATTGAAATTTAAAATAGACAAATTGAGAAACGACACATTTGTCATTTATCGATTTTAGAGTTTAATTTTATATTCAAATACTGTGTTTTACAAAAGTTTTATTTATATCTTATTAAACGGTGGAATATTGCTGAATTAAATTATTTACTATGAAAAATAGATTCCACAAAGTAAGGATTGAAACAATAAAAGAAACCACATAATAATTCATATCAAGGTAGATTTTACTATTATAATATATTTACCTACTAAAAATATGATTTTCCAAACGTATCAGGTACCTACGCCACTGCAATACGGGAGATTCGATAATTCTGACAGGTTTATTACTCCGCGCCAATAGTATAACTGAGTATAATACATATTGTAATTTGATCAAGTTTGTACGTATCGGAGTCACATTACAAAACAATATTACGTATCCGAATAGTCAAGTCATGCAGATGTTCATTATGTTAATTACACAAGTGCGTGTACTTACATACTCAAAACCGTTTTTAAAATAAAAAAAAAGGTTTCGTCCGCGGACCACTATGTGTCCATTTCCATTTTTTATCGATGAAAAGTCGAAAGAAAGCGAAATATACTCAGATAAGTGCTTAATTAACTAATAATAGACGTACAAGTAGAGATACAGTGGTTAACAGCGACTACGCCTTTTAACAAATCAACATTTAATTTATTTTAAAATTATGTCGTTGTCACTACGCTCCGTTTCCTATAATAATTTTTCGCATTTTATGGACAAGTTTGAAGCTTAAACGTAAGAATTTCTTCTAACTCCGGGATAACATCTAAATGAATTCAGAAAAAACAAGTAAATCGAGTCGAGAAGCAGCCGGAATTGGAAAACAACGGGGAATCATAAAAGAAATACCCTGCAAGAACGTAATGGGTGATCAGTCACAGGCTGACAACTGGCGGGTAATTACCATAGCAGGTCGTGCAGCTAGGAAGAAAATACGAGGAAGACGAAGACGAATGCACATCCATCACGAACACGATACGTCTCTGCCAAGCACCGATGCGACCGAAAACGCTTTTTCTTCGAGAATTCAACCCAAAACTTGTATTTACAGAAAATCAACGTGTCACGTGCATGCACCAAGAAAAAAACCACGTCGACGAATAAACAAAAGGATCACTAAGTATATTAAAAATCTAATTTACGAAAGTATTTGGAGCGAAGAAATCTACTTTAATCATTAAAATCGTTACAACATGTGTAAGTCAAATGTTGGACGCTGTTCAATGATATAACAGAATTAAAACAGAAAATTGTTCGTTAGTTCGTGCGTGTTGATCTTTCGATTTCATCACCGCGCCGCGGCGATTTTGTTGCTAATTTATACACTCATTTACGTGGGAAACATTAAAAAAAAAAGAATATGTTTCTTTGTTTGGTTCACATGTAATACTAAAAATAAACGGGAGAAAATCGATTGGGGTTTGTGTGAATGAAAATATAAATTTGTACTTTAATGTCCTGTTTCGTGTTCGACTTTGATGCACCTGTTGCGGAACTTGAACTACTAAGATAGAAATATGCAGTCAATTCTAACATCAAAGGGTTCAAGATATCCAGATTTTAATCATTAAAGAAGTCTAGCTTTGATGTGAGAAAATGAAAAAGTTTCTAATATTATGCATATAATTACTTTACGTGTTCTTGGACTTTCTGATGCATATTTTTTACTATTGACATTATCGGATATTAAAATTACAACTTGTTTAAAATAACCGATCTGTCAAAATGCATTACTTTTCTTCTTTCATTATATCCACCTGTTTTAAGCTCCAGATTCTGGGGAAATGACTCTATTAATATTTTTCGGGACGTAACTGTATGAATGCAGTTTTAAGCATCGTACGAAATTTTCAGTTGGAAAGCGTTGAAGTTCAGTCCATCCTTAAAATAACGTTCCCGATTTCTATCTAGGAATTCCCTATCTAGTCGTATACAGAATATTTCGTGATTAATATCTTTTTTTAATGTAATTAAAAAGAAGAGAGATTTTTTGTACTGACAATAGTATTCCAATATGTACGATCTACTGTATTAAACTACAGGTCAACTTCGATTTAGCGAACCTTGGTTTTCTATAATCAACTCAATTGCATAAAATTGACAAATAACCTGTAGGTAGACCGATGTGACTTTTAACGTCCAATTAAAAATTACTAGTGCCAATACGGGGTAATTCAGTATTTTCCAACTTTTTATAAAATTAAAAACGTTCGTCAGTTGTAATTTTTCTTAAATTACTGGGTACTTTTTAAAAAGTGTATTTAATTTAAATACTGAAAGGGCCGAAACAGGTTGTCTATATCGTGACGTCAATCTTTGTATAAATAATATAATCTGGGTTGTTTGATTTGTATGCAATTGTTATTTTAAGTAAAAAATTAGTAGTGTTTTACATAAACAAACCACCATTTATATTTGATTTTACGAGAATTGACGTCACGCAATGCCAATGCGTTTAAAAAATGAGTATAAAAGATAGTGTTTTGTAAATTTTAAAAATGAAAATATTTAATACTGAGCACATTCTATTTTTTTGTAGTACTGGGATTTCCTTTCACTTAACAATAAAGTACAATTTTCTTAAATATAAATAATTTTATGCAAACACTCAATTGTATACAGATTATACATGTTTCGAACTCTACAAATTTACGGCTTTTACCATCAGTTTGCTGATTGTTTTCACCTACATAATCCTTATTATTTTATTAACAAATTAACTCCACAGGAGAACAAGTAATACACTTAATTAAAGAAAAAAATTAATTTACATTTACCTTAAAGAACGGCGTAAATGTGAATGCGAATTTTTCGCCGTTTAGATCTAGGGACTTTAAACTTTGAGGTAAATACGAACAAACCTTGACCGTTTCGAAGCAGCTTATTTTGACGCCGCCACTTCGACGAAAAATCATCTCGGCGCCAGCTGAACTCGCACGAGTTCATCTCGACGTGAGCCCATCTCAACACATGATTATTTCGAACAATATTACCAAATTGACGTCATCTATGTACGATTTTTTTACATTTTTTGAACTGTTATTTAACATTTCTCCATATATTTAAATAAAAGTTATTGATAATATCTGTACTTTACAAAGCTTTTGTTGTTTTTTTTTGTCATTTTTAGCACTGAAGACTAAATTTGTGTTGTTTATATTCTAATCTGTTTACTTTACAATTTGGTTGCTAGACAACAGATTTTCATTACACAACCCAAATTTACAAATTTACTCCGCAAAATACAAACCTCTTGTGCAATTATAAGTGAACATTTCCGGTATTGATTGAGTTAGTCTATTGTGTGACACTTTTCCACTAAAAACACATCAGGAAGCTACTTCAATCGACCATTCTTTAATTAATTTATCAACACTTGCTATTACCTATACTTTGATTAAGTTACAATCTTTAATTAATAGGAATATAGAACCACAGCAATATTCCGTTAAATTCAAATATTGCTGTGATATACATTTTATGGGCATTGTCCATCGGCTTTCTTTTCCGCGGTTTTTTCAGTCGGTTTTTTAATCCGCGACTTTCTACGCCCCCCTTTTTAATTCCAAACATTTTTCTCTTAGATTCGCAAATACACTCCATTTTTACCTGATTATATGCTATTAAAGATTAATTTCAAGCTTAATTATTATTTTATTTTTCATAACACTTGCAAAAAAATGCTCTTGATGTAAACCATAAATCGATCAAATGCTTTGTTCGCAGTTGTCGCCAAAATACAAATAAACTGAAAATACAAAAACTCATTCGTAACACCCATTAACGCAAATTTAATGTCGCGTAGACATAAACTCGCGTCGAGATGAGGCTGCGTCGAGGTGATTTCGCTTTGGTTCACTTTTACTTTGTTTTACTTTCTTCTGTCTCCAGTTGTTTCTGTAAAACTTCGTCAGTCGTAAAGATTTAAAATATTTTACAGGTTTGAGTCGTGGTATTATCTTATGTGTAACATTTTTATTGCTTCTGAAGCTGCAACACTTGGAGGTTGCATAGCGTTTGAAATATTTCAATAATTTTTGTCGTAGTCACAAATTTTTGATATAGAAGGTTGTTGGTTTAGTTGGGTCAAAGTATCACTAACGGTAGCAACGTCTTCGACATCATTTGTAGCCTCTTCTTGTGGGTTACAGATTCAGTGTCAAACCAGACCAAAAACGCATTTGTCAGGCGGCTGAATTTTATCGGTGAGATGGCTAGATGTGGTAAATTAAATTTTATCCTGAATTAATCAACATATTCCACAAAGGCCTTAAAAAACCATTCAAAAAATTGCGGTTCTTCCATCCACCCATTAGCAGAAGTAGTATAGAAAATGCCAAGGCACGAGCTTGCGCTCTTACACCTTTAAAAACTATAAGTGGTGGCATGCAACAACCGTCTGCTGTAATAGTTGCTAAAACAGTGATGGATTCTCTGCCAGAACCACCAGAAATGCAAACTAATCTTTCCCTTTTTCTCCTATTACATTTAGTCACTTTGGATCCGTCGAAAATCCGCTTTCATCAGCGTTAAAAATAAACTGAGACTTATCATGTAACCCTTGTTAAAACCAGAGTTTCCAGTTCTTCAAAAAAATCATCTTTTCTTGCTTTTTGGAGTAACTCAGGCTTTTTAAACGACAGTGATGGATGACTCTTCATAAAATTAAAATACCAATCACCTGCCGGTATTCCATTTTTAAAAGGTGATTTTAAATTTGGACTTAATTTGACCATACTTTTAACGCCTTCCTATTACATAGGTAATGCGAGCTTTTGCTTTAGTACAAGAACTTCGCATTTCGTAATCGCATTCAAGAGAGATGTACCACGGAAATATTCAAATCAAAAATTATTTTGGTACAATTTTTAGCGATTTATGAGAAGTCAAGACACATTTTCGATTAGACCGATTTTCAAAGTAAATAAAGAAAAAAATGAGACAGTAAGGTTTGGTAAATTAAATGAGCATATCTACTTTAAGGATTAGGCTTCCCTATATTTAAGAAATTGTTTAGTAATAAGAATAATGTAGTTGTAAATGTCATTTACGAAGCAATTTAAATAATAATCCGAAAAATTGTAACTAAATTTCTAAATTGTCTCATTTTTTTCTTTATTGAGTATACTTCTCTCTTGACTGCAATTACGAGTCATGGCGATGGCTTACAGAGTAATGTTGCTCAAAAATTAGATATAAGGCAATTTGAGTGGTCATAATTTAGTTAACAATCCAGCAAAAAGATTTCTCAATACGACTAATTTTCGGGGTACTTCTATCTCGAGTGCGACTGTGAAATTGCAGGGATGACTTGTAGAGGAGTGGAGCTCAAAAATCATAACTACGATAATCTGATATTGGATTGGGGGGTAGGTATTGGACCTCAAGAAAATATTTGTCAAATGAATATTACTTAAACAAATAAATATTAAATATATTAAATAGATACAACATGTACAGGGTGTTCAAAAATTTATGTACAAACGAAAGGAGGTAATTCTTTGACTTATTTTATGACTAAAATATTATATAAACGCAAACGCTTCCTTATCGGACTACAGGGTGTTAAAATTTTTTTTCAAGTTTTTTGGTTATGGCTCCTCCAGTTCTTGAGATATTGAGTTCAAATTTGGTATGTAAGTGAGGTTCCAAGGGTTACATCTTCTGACAAGTCAGAGGACGTGAGAATTATAACGGCTATGTCACTTTTTCTGCCCTGAACTTTTCTGTGGTGTACCGCTTGTAGATTCTAAAATAAAAAATGTATTCTCTGTCCTGTTTAGAAACTTTTTGGTCTCTTAAAGTTTTTTCTTATCTGCAATCGTTTTCAATAAAAAAAATTAGAAAAATACCTAACAAATTAAATTTTTCAAAAGTGGTCTAGTAGGTTGTGGATTTATTTGGATGATCCATAATATTATTTTGTTTGATAAATTTTGACAGTTTAGTCGCCGACATTCTGCTAAAAAATAAAGCTAAAATAACCAATTTAGCAATGATTCATTGCTTGAAAAAAATTAAAACCTATGTTTATATGATATTTTAGTCATACTCCTTTCGTTTGTACATGATATTTAGAACCCTGTACACTTGTCAAAACGTACGTCAATATTCGTTTTTTCTTGTGGGTTTTTAAGCTTTTTTAATACAAATATAAAATATAAAGTGATCAGTACCTTACAGTACTCCATAGTCAACAAGAAAACATGTTGTTCCCGAAAATCACCACTTTGGTCATCAAGACCCTCCCGGATAATTAGAAAAAAAATGTACAACACAATTTCACAAAACACAATCACACACGAATATAGGGCACACAAAAAATATTCTACAAATTAATGTTGAGAGGTTGAGTAAGGACAAACCAGATTTCTTGTCTAATCTTTGTGTCAGGAATAGGATCGATATTTTACTTTTACAGGAAACACACTGTGGAGATGAGGCAAGTATACCCAATAAAGGTATAGTAAAAGGTTTTCAATTAGTAGACTTTATTGAGAGTCTCATTCATGGAATAGCGACATACATCAAAGAAAATATTTTCAATACGAAAATATACAAAAAAAAGGAATTTTCGTTATAACTACTAAAATAGTAGTAAATAGTAAATAGTAAACCTCCTACAATACCTTGGCCAGAAACTTTTAATGCCGTTTTTCCTCATCCATGTGTATATATTGTCATAACACATTATTGGGCTACAGAGACAACGACATCAATGGAATAACGTTACAAACATGGATGGAATTTCCAAACATACATTTAGTATACGATCCAAATGACAGCAAAACATTTTTTTCCGGTAGATGTCAAAACGATTACAGCCCAGACCTGTGTTTAGTATCAATGGATCGTGACATAGTTCCATTACAATCAACACGTGTGGTATTAAACGACTTTCCAAGAAGTCAACATAGATCTTCGCTAATACAAATTGAACTTCAAATTTCGTTTGTATAATCTTTAGGAAAACTAAGATAGAATTTTCAAAAAGCTAATTGGATACACTATAGAACTTCTCTCGATTCTATTCTTAGGTGGATACCACCGGTTTCTGATAATTATTTTAGGTTCGTAGGTGCTGATAAATGTGCAGCAAAAAATCGATTCCACGTAGTTTTCGAAATGTTGGTCAACTGAAACAAACGAATTGTTGGCATGTTTAAGTTTTAGTGGTTTTCCTAAACCTTGAAGCAAATGCTTTGCCAAGACGAGCCAATCCACTATTGTACACGGTTTCGTCACCACACTATATAGGTTTACTAGCAAAGCCAGCATGCTACGCATGAAGAATAATTGGCCTGAACACTTACATTAACATTCATCAGTTGACTAATCAATATTAATGCAGAGTACATGGAATTCGTAAAATGAATCGAGAGTAGGTGTGCGATAGCACAAGTCATAACATATTAATAAAAGGTACTGATCTTCTGGGGCACCATACATAACACTTACATCACAATACAATATTTAAAATGTACCATACGAATAAATAAATAAATAGAAAGGGTCCGAAAAATAATCAAAATTAATTTTTTGAAATTTTGAACAATTTTTCCCTTATATACCGCCTGCTTTCAAATTTGTAAAATGCTGCGATTCGATCGATGAAACAGATTTCGCAAACAGACGCATTTTCCACATTTAAATAATTACTTAAATTTTTGGCCAAATTTTATCTCACAGATACCAATATTCATACGTAAATGTTCTGGTTTAAAAAAAGCCCCAAAAGAACTAAACAGCTGTCGAATGATTCTGGATGTTAGTTAACAATTATACAAACTCTTGCGACTTTACACAGCAGGCGATTTGAGATTGTTTCTTAGTTAACGCTTTGTTAGCATTAATGATCCCAAAATCGCTTTTTGTAGATTGTTTACGCTATCTGTCGACAAATGTTTGAAGCAAATATTGACTACTACTCGGAACGAAGTTGTAGCACTAGATGTCGTGCCTAACCTATTTGTCGGGATTAAGAACATTTGTTTGTTTGTTTAATTTGTCGTATCACACGTACAAAAACAGCTTTCTTTCAATGTTATTTAATAATATTCATTAAATTTTATTTTTCTCAATTCTTAAATTACATTTAATGTAGGTGTCTATAATTAATATAAAATGATACCAATATTTATTTTTAGCTTTTGCAAATTCTGATTATTTAATAATTAGAAAATAATACAAAAATATACATAATAGTTACAGATGTAAGAAAAATTAGAAACATAGCTACAATTTAAACATAGGTTTTGTTGATTTTATGTAGGTATTTCGATATGGTAGAAGATTTCCATTCACGTATAACGTAAAAAACTGGGCTGGGTAGGTCTTGGAATTTTCTTTGACATTTGGTATTTTTTTTTATAAAGTAGTCAGCTGATACCAAGTGTAGGTTACATTTGAAGGTGCCTAAGAAAACTTTTGTTTCGGTCAAGTTTTAGGTTATATTTATGTCACGCCACCATGCGTCATTTTGCTGAACTTCGTGTACACTGTAAAAATAATTAAATCAATTGGCATGTTAAGCCCAATGTTTTATTTGAACACCAGTTATATCACTAGTAGTAAAACAGAATGTATGTATTCACTGAGCGATTTCAAAAAGATAATGGGTGGATACGATTATCAACTTCAACTTCAAAGTAGTTGCTCGATATATTGTTTGTAAATTAAAATTGTAATAGAATTGTGTATTAATTCGTAACTTGTAACTTAATTGCAAAAATCGTGGAAGAGGAGAGATACGATGAATCACCATGTCATTCTGTTATTTGACTTTTATTAAACATCACCCCGTATATCATTTTCAATTTATTATAACCCGTGATTCAAAAAATTTTTCATCAAAGTGGACCATGAAAAATTCACGTACCTCTACTTTAAATGCATAAAAGTTGATGTGTTGAAATTAAATCTGTCAGAATTGACAAATGTACAAGCTAAGCTAAGATACACCTGTTATATCTTGCTTTGTCGTTCATGGCAAAGTTTGATGAAAACTTTTTTGAATCACGTGTTAGGTTGTTATCTAACAAAGTTCAGCAGAATCTTGCGGCCCCCAAATGTCACTTATTGGTTGATATAGAATACCAAACCTGCATCAAATGAAGATTGTAGACAAAAACACAAGTTTCGCCTAGAACTCCACATCGTTCTAATACTAACAAACGTGTAAAAGAGTATCGAAAGTGTGAGGCGATATAAAACATTTTACTGGAAAAATAAAATAAACGCCTATCAGCGTCACAACTTGACAATTTTGATACAAAAAGTAAAAAAAACCGAATACGTTGTAAGGAAAAAAATCCACATCTAAGAAGGAAATGTGCACCGTGAAGCAATTTATAAATTCGAATTATACATTTCAGTAACGACCAACAATTGTTAAATGATCTAAGTGGTAAATCATTATCCGAACGCTTCCTGCTACGCTACTACCATTCCTTCGTAGAGACAAAACAAAGTATCGCGCGCGATAATGAAAATCGAGTTTTAGAAAAAAATAGTTCATACAAAAATTAACGACAGTAAAATTTCCAACAACTTTTCTCTTAAAGCTTTTTTGTATAATTAAAATTATCCAATGCTAATGTTAAATATTTCGGTTAAAATTGAAAGCTCATGCTAAAAAAATTTATGCAGATACATACAGAAGTTCGGTAGGCAGAATAAAACGCCGTGAAAAAAAAAAGCCGGTGGATCAAAGGCACATCAAGTGATCAGTTGTGTTAAAAATGACGCAAGAGTTAATACTTGTCAATAAAATGATCAAAATTTCATTACCTATTACGATATAATGATAATAATAACAGCAATAACGTTTGTTAATCCAACAGACAAGTGTACCAAAAATAAACGTAGCAGTAAGTACCTTTAAACAAAAAGTGCTCTTTTGGTCAAAATGCAAACCTAGCAATTTAATTTACACTTTCCCCACTGACCTTTATATTTATACAATTGGGATATTTTATGTTTGATAGTTTAATTTTACTTAAAAGAGTGTGTGTGCAAGTATACAATAAATGCAGACATAAACTACATTATTATGTACTGGATAAACTTCTGTTTTATGAAATACAGACCTTCGCTGTAGTTTCTCAAGATTATTACTATGGCGATTATAGTATGGCCTCCAGATTGTAGAACATTAATTCTAAGCTTTTTTTCCGCGGTTTTTTACATACTAGCTTCTTTTTGCGATTTTTTATATCCAGGTTATTGATTCCACGGCTTTTTTTCCATCAGTTTTTTATACCCCGGTTTTTAATTCCTCGGTTTTTTTTCCCTAGATTCCAAAGGTTCATAGATCCCAACCGCGTAGTTATCATAGACGAACTACATACTACAAACCTTATTGTCATTGACATTTGCACTTCTATGTAAGTATTCAACTTCAATTTTATTGTAAGCTAATTAATCCTTATGTTCAGCTAGTCTTTTACTATACCTAGGATAAATTCAACTTATAACGTTCTTTCCGTAAAGGATATATCCGACAGATTCACGTAAAAATATAATTAACTTTAAACATATAAATAAAAAAAATTTAATAAAGCATTCTGTATCTTTGTCGATAGATATGTAAGCAGTTGCATAGTCGATTCTTCAATTATTTATCGCCAACTATCTGTCGATATTGTACAATAGTGAACTTACATTCTCACTCCTGAAGAGTCCCAAAAGGACAAAACATCTGCCAAGGGGTTCTCGGTGTTTGTTTGCTGTTGTACAATCTCTTGCAAAATTACAGCAGGCGATTCGAGATTATTTTATTCCAATGCTTAGTTGGCAATAAATAATTGAATTATTATGCAAGTGCTTACATATCTGTCGACAAAGTTTAAAGATTTATTTTTCGAACGTGCTACGTTGTAATAAAGCACAATTTTCAATATTGTATGTTTTTCATAATTAAGCGTTGCTTATATTGTTTTATGTGTCAATGTCTATTATACAAAGCGGTACATTTTTGGTAATTATAATATTTAAGAAACTACACCGGCCGAACACTGGCACTCATTTTTGTTCTTACTGTATGTAAGTGAAGAAATTCAATACTATTTGCAAATTGCTGAAAACATACTGAGGCAGTATATTATTATGTTAATGTTATTCAAAGAATGACTAACGCACATTCCTTTGGAGTCAGTTTCCTTTAGAAAACACTGGAAGTTTATAGTTTCTCTGTCTTTATAAAAAAAATGATTGGAGAAATGGGAGAAATAGCACATCGGTCAAATGTGTAATCAATTCGTAGAAATAAATTCAATGTAACCCGTATTGCTTAGGTTTCTACTAATGCATGCGTTAATTTAATATCGCATTTAAGACAGTGAATCAAACTCCAAAAAACAATATTGCAACAATATTTAAAAAAAAAAACAAAAAACAAAGCAATGTATAGTCCACAGAACAGAAACACGATAACATTAGTGTAGAAGACACAAGAAAAGGAAAACCAAATTCAGTAACCTAACTAACATGTCTCGAAAGCCGAAGGCGGAATTAAAATCCGTGGAAAAAAGCAGCGGAAAGAAAAGTCGCGAAAAAAAGTCGGCGGAAATAAAAATTCTGGAAAAAAAGTCGAAGGGAAAAATGTGCATAAGGTGGTCAATTAATCAAAAATGGCGAAAGATTTAATTACTTGTAATAATAATAACAGTAATACTGCAAAAACAAGTGTCAAAAAGGAAACATAACAGTAAGTATTTTCATCTTTATGTAATTGGGATATTTTACCTTCAATTATTATTAGAAATACATTAAAATGAAAATATTGCTACGACATACATTTTGTGAACATCGTCCACCGGCTTTCTTTTTTTCGTAAACTGTTTTTGGCGGTTTTTTGATTCCCTGGACTTTATCCTGCGACTTTTTCGGAGCCCTTTTTCAGGGGGCTTTTTTCCGTGGCTTTCAAATCCCCGGTTTTTCTTCCGCCGCTTTTTTCCTAACAACACATAGTTGAACAAACGCGATGTAAGTTATGTTATGATCTTTCAGTAATTAACTATAGGCTGCTTTATGAAAAATTCGCCGTAGTCCGTTCGTCGCCGCCGCATCCATTTCGACGTTTACTGTTTCAACCTCTGATATTTAAAGCTTAATATACCAGGTGTCCCATTTTAATCAATCCACGCAATTAACTTCTGAATTTGACTTTTTCAGAAAATACAAGTTTTCTAAGAGTCTAAACGTTCTAAAGGTACCTTTAAAAGAAAGGTCATCCTTAAATATGACAAATTTGATTTTTTAACACCGGATTCAAAAACGGAAAAATTTCCCGTTAAAATGTGACAACGACATTTACCCCGTTGAATGGCCGCCAAGGTCACCTGACCTTACTTCACCAGATATTTATTTGTGGGGTTATCTACGAGATATAGTTTACTGCACCAGACCTACTACGAGGAAAAACATGATTGAAAGAATTAGAGCAAAAGCATTCCACCTCAAGTGTTATTAAACACTGTAAGACATTTCCATTGACAAATCAAACTTTATCAAGAAGTAAATGGTGTAACATTTGAACATCTCATGAATTAAATAAGTTTATACAAAACAACCAAGCAACCTCCTCGTGGTGAATATTGGGTAATGCTAATGCTGGCGGTGCAACGTATTGTGAAAAGGTTATTGTACTGCAACTCGATTTTAATCTTGAATTGAAAAATTATGAGATTGGAGTTTTTAGGTTTGGAGTTTATGGGTGTAGGTTTGGAAGTTTGGTCTTTGTAAGCTTCAATTCGTGAGATTGAAACTAAAAAAGTACGATCTTCAAATAACCTTGGATATTGATTTGAAGGTCAATGTCGTTGTCACATTTTAACGGAAAATTTTCCTTTTCTTGAATCCGGTGTTAAAATCAAATTTTAAAATTAAAAAATCTACTATGACCTTTAAATGATCCTGAAAATGACCTGAAGGTCAACATGGTTAAGGTCCATGTCATATTTAAGGATGACCTTTCTTTTAAGGGTATCTTTACAACGTTAAGACTGCTAGATAACTCGATAAATAGCTACCATACAGTTTTTAAGCATTTGATCTCAAATAAACCTTATAAATAGCTACCATACAGTTTTTAAGCATTTGATCTCAAATAAACCTTATAAAGGTCACAAAAATTAACTTATGAATATCATTTCAGACGTACAATTTTCCGTTATTTCTAAATCCGGTGTGAAAAATAGGAGTTCCTATTTAAAAACCGAGTTGACCTTAACAAACCTTCAAGGTGAAGTTGAAGGTCATCATGAGATGTCCCCCTTCAAACCCAATAACTTTCGTCCCTAACATATTTTCTGAAAAAGTCAAATTCAGAAGTTAATTATGTGGATTCATTAAAATGGGACACCTGGTATACAGTTACTTTACCACTTCATTAGGTTGTTATTATTTTTAGGTTGGAAGTAATTGTTATGAAATGGAGCTTTAACCACATCCACAGAATGAAATCTATAAAACGTTTGTAACTTGACGTCATTATTGTAAACAAAGTTTTTTTTTGTAGTGTTTTTCCAAACTTAAAAAAAATTACAAAAGCTTTCAGATTTAAATTTTCACATCAGAAATGTCATTCTGTGAATGTGGCTAAAGTTCCTGGTCAAAACAATTCGCTTTCAGAAGTCATCCTAATTGTTTCTTTATTGATCTCTCGTTATAACTAACGGGTGTTGAAATAAAAACTGAGCTGGATAGGTCTTGGATTCTTTTTTGATATTCAGTAATTTTTCTTAACAAAGTAGTCATGTTAATATCACGTTTTAATGCCGAGTTCCGCGCCACCACGCGTTATTTTGGTGTATGATTGTGTACACTGTATAAATAATTAAATAATTTCAATTTCACGGTCTACCGGTCTGTTTTTAATTTAGTTTTTTATAGTGGTACAATCTGACATTTTGTCAAATGTTTTTAAGAAATGAATTATAAATATAAACAAGTTTAGATAAGAGTAAAAAGTTTTACTTGAATACAAAAAATGTATACAACTAATATTTATTAAAAAATTCGAAAACCTAATAATTCCCTTTCTAAAATGCCTTTTACGTTGACTCCTCATCTTATACAGAGTAACAAAAAACGGTACACCATCTATATAATTTTATATAATTTTAAGCAAAAATTTGAATATTAAAGAGTTAATTTTTTTTTCTATAAAGTTTTCAATTATATTTTGTATTATTTTACGTATTTATTTATTTATTCGTACTTTTTCACTATTGTATTATGATGTAAGTGTAATGTATGGTGTCCCAGAAAATCAGTATAAACCTAGTGTGGTGACGAAACCATTTGCTTCAAGGTTTAGGAAAACCACAAAAACCTAAACCTGCCAAACCCTCACCCACCGTACATATGATAGGGCCTTTTTGTAAATTGCTTTGAATACTTATTACTTACTATTTAAAAAATTAGGTAATTTTTTTTAATTTACTTTTATCGGTTCGTCTAAAAATGCAAAAAAAAATAGTTCAAATAAAATATAAAACCTAATAAAATTTCCAACAACTTTTCTCCTATTTTTTTGTGTAATTTATATTCTTGGTATTGGCCAAAAATGTAAAAATAATAAGTGTCACGTGATTGCCGTACTATTGAATAAATAAAAAAAACAAAGGTTGTGTACAATTCAAGTATGCTTCATTCTAACGTACCAACTCTAACTCCCATCTTATTCATAAAACGTTTGTTCGATAAATGTCTGCATAAATTACGTTACTTTTCAAAAACAGACACGTATTTGATTAATCACGTTTTGCTTTGGATTTAAAAATGAAATACGCATTCGCGTGTTTTACTGCTATACTTGCAAAACAATACAAAGACGAACATATAATAAACGTCAATCCTAAACAACCAGAGCTAGTCGTTAAAAAGCACAATAAATTTGAAAAACTAAAATAATACATAAAACCTTTAAAAGTTTGCAAATCTAAAGTTTTATCAACCAGAAACGTTCGAATAAAGTTAAAATTCCTCGGAAAACACCAAGTACTCCCTATGGAGTAAAACATCAGCAATTCAAATAAACAACCGTAAACCTTTCAACTATTTTTGAAAAAAATACGTCGGTTACATTACCAAAATCACTTAGTGTCGGGCATATTCAATACGTTAGCCGAAAGGATTAAAAACCCGACCGATTCTGAAAATTTCATTGGCCCTTTTGTTAATACAAATAAAGTAAAAGACCACCCACTTAAAAAAAATTCTCAGTAACATTTTGACAAGTTTCATAACTGAACAATACCCTAACAATTTGAACTTTTTTTCTCTATTGTAACGTCACGTTTGATGTTTCGAAAATGATGGACAACCCCCATAAAGTTTTATTGCAGGCGGAAGCCGACAGAATTTTAGCGAAAACTTCTACTTTTTTTCCTTCCCAGAAAACGTATTCAATAGTTTTCTCAAAAATTAGCTTCAATTTAGATAATTGATATATTAAAGTGCCAAAAGTGACGTGTCGTAAATTCGTTCGAAGTTTGACAAGAAAAATCGTAAAAGGTGGTTCTTATTTTTATTCGTGCACCTGGACGCAATTAAATTTAGCTTTAATTTTTAATTTTGTTTTACGAGTTAAAATAGGTAACGAGAGAATCTATAATGAAAGCTAAGGTGTAAATTTATCTATTTCATTTGTAATTAGGTTCTGGTTAATTCTTAAAAATTGTGTTTCAATATAAATTGACTAGGGTTCTTCGAACGTCCGGTCATTATAATTTTTTTCTTTTTTTCTGATAAACTCAGTTGGTAATTTCAAAAGGATGCGTGTGACTACACCTTCTAGTTTATGGTAAAAGAAAAATTCTTTCGGGGTAAATTTCTTTTTAAAACTTCTTTAGATTCGTAGGTACTTAACCTAGGAAATTTGAAAGCCCAACAAATTGCATTAATCCTATTTTGAACGATGGTATTGCTTAAAATTTGCATAAATCAGCTTCGATTAATTAAGGCACTTTTTCTGTACTAATAGAGATGCACTTTCAGATATTTTACAATACCAAGTTCGTATGTGATTTCATTGTTCTACGTAAAAGTTGACATATTCATTTACTATGTTATATTAAAAATCAGCGTGTATCTTTTTCCCGGTTCAATTCGAACACAATATAAAATAAAACAAATTAATGTGATAATAATGAATATTGAATATTAAAAAATCAATAAAATAAGTTATTTTTTGCGAAATTTTATGTATTAACCAAATGGATTTTCATTTATTAAGCGGCATTCGTGGATGATTTGGTTAATTTGTTGCCTAGTAATGTTTTCCGCTTTCTAACTAGGGTTCGATTCCGATTGCAGTATATTTTGTTATTAACTTTATTATTATTGTACTGCCGTGTTAAGCGTTAACGCCATAAACGTCTTTTTTTACTTTTGGGATATTAACAGTTGTATGCTAATTTTATACGAAAATACGAACTAACATAAGTTGCGTTTCGAATTGACATACATACGACATTTTAACTTACGGGGACGACGTAAAATACTCTACAATTAACAAAAACGCCCTAAACGCAAAATGCCAAAAAATAACGCTTAACACAGTACTATAATAACATTTTTGTAATGAGAATTTAACATTTTGAAAAAAGATTAAACTCATTTTATAAAAGTTGTATTAATAATAACATCGATAATAATTTTATTAATAAAAAAAATTACGACAATCCGAATCGATTCCGAATTTTTTCGCATAAATCCTTATAAAAATTTTACAGTTTTTGTAATTAAAATATGCGTTAAACAGTTACATTATCACATAAATTTGTTCTCATTTATGTATCTAATAAAATATGTTGCTATAGTGTGCTCAAATTATGTCAGAGAAAACAATGCATTAATTTTGAATTAGAAAAAGCCTATGTCAACTTTTCCGTGGGACAGTACGTATTGTACCTTCAGACATATTTTTTATCGCCAACCGTCAGTAAAGCCGTCAATTATCAGATTGATTTCCGGAAGTAAACAAACAGTTTACCTTATCCTATACCAATAATGTACTTTATCTGCCTCGCGGCAGATAAAGTGACATATGAGTCTGGTAAAGTGACATATGCGTCAGGTAAAGTGACATATGCGTCAGGTAAAAGTATTTTGACTTTGACATTATTCGAAAATTATTATCCGTCAGTGTCACGCTTCTCCGTATTACGGCTCGATAATAGTTTTCTTGTAATTTATTCATAACAAATTATGGAAGATATTCAGTGCACGCCACCTGAAATTGAAGAGAAGTCATTAGAGACGTCTTTAGAACTTCTGCCAGAACCATCACTTTACACGGGACATTGTTTCCGTCGAACATCCGCCACTCTCTTGCCAACGCAGGCGGTAGTAAAGAAAATTTGAAACGCCACGGAGGATGGAAAAGTGACACGATTGCAGAGTCCTATGTTGAAGAATCTGTGCTCAATAAAACAAAAATTGCGAAGAAAATTTTAGGCGATGATCCAACTGACAACTCAGTTATCACCAAATCTAAAAAAGAAGATTTGCACATTTTCAATATAGATAATAACCCTCAAACGTTTTCAGTTGGAACTCCTTCGACTTCAGGGATTAACTTTTTAATGCATCAGGGTGTACGTTTAATTTCAATATAACAAATAATAAGTAGATTTGCTGTTTACTTCGTCTCAATAAAATGCAATTAAATATACCTCAGTTTCTTATATTCCGAATTCTAAACAGTTGGCGATAAAATTTTGTATGCACCACGTCAGTAAAGTGTCTTTATCAGACTCGCCTGTTATTCGCCTCGCTCGCTTCTCTCGCTCGTCTCATAATTTCAGACTCGTCCGATAAAGAATCACTTTACTGCCTTGGTACATAAATAACTATTTCAATTGAATATAAAACTTTTAATTAACTTAATCGGCATAAATTAGACACGACCTAATCATCAAAAAATATAATTCTACATTTTTTTATAGGTGAAAAACGTATCCCACTCCAGACGAGTTCCAAAAGTACAAAATATATCGTATAATGTTTTCTGGCAAAACTTTTGGGTAATTTGCAGTAATTTTTGTATAACGTAATCTGCGATCAAACACCCAGTTACGTATTCTGTAAGGTATCAGTTTTTTCAAAATCTTAGTTTTTTGTATCTTTATAAATATCATCAAATCATTTGTAATTAGGTATTCATAGAAGATGTAAATATAATCTGGGGTGTGTGTAGCACGGAATCAATACTGATTATTGTGCACCAGGTGTTCCTTCCAGTTCAGTCTCTTATCTAGTGTAACACCTAGGTATTTGGGCGAGTTGCTAAGCCCGACGACCTTCGCACCAACCTGGATTGGTTTAAGACCGTCAAGTTTCATTCTGCGGGTTAATTTTACCAGTGTAGTTTTGCTGGGGTTAATTCCCAGGTCTGCGAACCTATACCATCTCTATAACAGTTCCAGTCCTGCCTGTACAATGTCACAAAGTATGTTCTCATATTTGCCTTGTGCAAATATAACAATGTCGTCAGCATACTCTTGACATGGGATCCCTTTGCTAGACAGAAGACAAAGAAGATCGTCTACAAGTAGACTCCACTTCAGGGGCGACAGCACTCCGCCTTGGGGACATCCTCTGGTGGTATTGACCACAATGGTGGAGTTTCCCAATCTTGCTTCAGCCCTTCTGGTCCTCAGAAGTTCTGTTAACCATTTGACAATAGAGAGATCAATTTCACTCGCCTCCATTACATCGAGCATGGAGTCATGCGAGGGTTTGTCGAAAGCCCCTGTAATGTCTAGGAAGGCACAGACTGTCAGTTTCTTCTGCCAGGAGATAGCTTTTTGATAGTAGAATATGATGACACTTTGAGATCAAGGGTACATAATTTTTTCATCCTTTATTACCGACAATGATAAACTACACATCACGATTTTTCAAATTTCGGAGCATATTACTTCAAGAATTTTTGCGGTACAAAATTCACTCATATAATGAAATGCGAACAAAAATTTTGTCAATAATATATTGTCTCCCTGAATATTCATTGAATACCAAATTTCATTTCGCAAAAATAGGTAAACAAAATTTTCTTTGTCAGAAATTTCATCCCTCTTCCTCCCCCTTCTTACCCCTACCTATCTAATTATCTTCAGCATTATTAATCACCACATTTCTCATCATCACTATGTATTCATCACTCGTTACATCATATCGTATGTATATCACTACACGCTTATAGAATCGATCAAGTGTTCATTCCCCATATCTTCAGGAGTGACCTTACCGTACCAGGTCTTGTCTCATCTCCTAGCACATAAAAAGTAGATAGTTCCTATACTTTTCTTGCGATTAGACCACCCTTTCAATGATTTCTGATATGGAAGGTGTAACTTTTACGCAAGATACACCCCGCCCACATTTCGACCTTCAAAAAATATGACTAATTTTGAAATATGAAATTTTTAAAGACGGTCCAAAATTAGCACATAAAAAGTACATAATTCCTAGCCCTTGAGTTTCAAAATTGGTGATAGGGGGGGTGCAACTTTACGGACCTTTATAATGGTCACCTACCTACCAATCTTTTGAAGTAAAAATAATTACATTAATTCCCCACATACATCAGACCGCTAAGAACATAATGAAGCAGAACTCAAGTATAGGATTAACTTCGTAAATTAATAATAAATGAATTTCATGAATTCGAAACATAAACTAATAAAATAAATATCAGAACATTAATTTTTTACAAAATTGATTAAAAATGAACGGAGAGCGCAAAAAAAGACATTAATAACTTATTTTTAATCGATCAAAATGACATTTTCTATTAACGAAATTAAATGGATTAACTGAATATTAACAAAATTATTTGACATTTATAAGATAACAATATCAATCATTTCTATTAACAGATTTTAATTCGGCGAGTAATCAAAGCTTCGATTACGAAATTCTTAATTCGTAATTTATAGTTTTTGTGTCGCTAATCGATTTTTTTTATGAACGGAATCATAAATTTTTTTAATGGGTTTGGAAATATTCTTAAATCGAGCAAATCGTGATTATATTATAAAGCACCGCGGATGGATCAGCTGTTAAATAAATGTAGGTCTCCCTCACATATTTTTGTATTGTAGTTTTCACCTGCTCGCGTCCATTATTTTCCTGAAATATTTCGTATATAATTTAAGCCAACGCTATTTTTACTAAGTTCGCGTGGTTTTCAGGTAACAAGTCTTTTGTCTTCGAATACGTGGAAGGTCCGCAGATGATTTTCACTTGGGGTCCACTATACAAGAATAATCTATTTCTTCGATCGTTTCTCGCAGGTGTTCAATGTTTTGTATTATTTATTTAATTGATGCAAACTTCTATTCAAAGCAGAAAATTTTCAAATTTGTGGATAAGAATGTGGTGGCCATAATTTTCGAGAAATCTTGAATCATGTACAGAATTTTCCAAATTTTTTCGATTAACGCGGAAATTCCAACAAGTCCGTTAATAGATAATTATTAAAACTGAATTCATTAAGAATTGTGAATTCTTTTCGTAACTCATTGAAAAGAATTCAAAGTATTTACATTACGAAGTGGTTCCTTTTGCATGTATAAAGAGTTGTTGTTAAAAAAAAAGACAAAAAATTCATAACCCATATGGATAAATATTGCATTTGCTTGTGATATTTTGTGAAATAACGGAACTTTTGGATTTTTTGGAAACACTACACTATTTTTTACATATTCACAATAATTTAGCAATTATGTGAACATTTCGAAATTAAAAGCTAGTACCAGTAAAAAAAATCCTTTACCAGCAAACAGTTCTTAAAACCTACTAAAATTTAATCACGACAGAAGATACACAAACTGTAGCAACCCGTTTATGGGAATAATTAAATGCCTTCATAATAAAGATTACTATTGCTTACGAAAAAACCTTTCAAAATGAATTGATACTCTTACAAAATCTTCGTTCAAAAATGATTCAAAAAAGAAGAGCAACATATAGTGTGAGCAGCATCATTAATTGACTTTCTGTCGGCAAATTGTTAAATTGACATATGGCATTTAAGGCAAAGTTGTCAAATTTACCTTGTTTAACTTTTTAAAAATAAAAATCTAATTATCTCTGAAACAAATGGAAATCAGATTTAAACATATGAGCTTATTTTGCATATTTTAGTTTCCTGGAGATGACAATAAAATATTTCTATTTCCTTCCGAATCACCCTGTATAAATTAATATTAATATGGAACCAATGAACCCATTCCAAAATAATTTTAAAACAATAAGTTATCCTCCAAATATTTTCTTAATAATTAAATGTGCTTTTATAAGGTCCTTCTTTGTGGAGGTTTAGTCGACCAAAACAACTCAATGGGTTTAAATTGCCGACGTTTCGCCTAGCATTGTTTAGACTGTATCAAGGCTATCACAAAATTGAATTGATTCTCAATAATTTGATAAAATTAAATTTGATGAATTTAACCAAATTGTTGATTTACTGACTGGCCCCTTTCTATTTCGTACGAAACCAAACTAAACATCGATTTTTGTTATATTTTAAGGTTATATTTACATCATATTTTAATGCAGAGTTCCACGCTAACATTCGTTATTTTGCTGAACTATTTGTAAAAATAATTAAATCAATTAAATTTCATGGCCTGCCAAGCACAGTTTTTCATTTAAGTACTCGTTATAACTAAAAAGAAAATCCAAATCCGTTATTTCTAGAGATTTTGACAACAAAACTTAATTTTTAGTGATGTTACAGAATAAAATTCGAGAGCAGACATACGTTTATCCTTAAGGTGGTTCCACACGAAACGAAAAACCTGAAAGCATTCCTCGAGGGGCAGACCTCAAGGAAAACCTCTACGTGTATGGAGAATTCGATCGATGTATTCTTGTGGATCTGACGCCTAGAGGCTGAAACTTTCAATACAAAATCTCATTCGCCTTGCCTCTGCGTATAGCGTCTCAAGGCTGATCGGACTGTGTGGAGGGGTTTGAGGTAGGACTCGAGGCGATTCGGTTGTTTTCAGGTGTAATTGCGGTCCTCATTATGGTGTCCTTTTTCGGAATGATAGCGTCACCATTGTTAACAGGCGACTGTTTGAGAGAGACACTACAGCATTATCATATGAGCCATATGAGGAAGAAGAATATCCCGTTGCATCCTAAAAGTTTGAAAATGTTCTTCAACATTTAGCTGTAGGATACAGTTTGGCTGAAGATGATGGCACAATAGCTTTAGTGATTGGAGTAAGTATTTTATGTTTACTGGTCCTAGTAATATATATCAACCTGTGGAAATAACTTTGCTTAATGCATTGCCTCTTCTTGTATATAATGACGTCCAAAACCTTCCATTGTTGCATCAAAAGATACAATCATTTTCTCAAATAAAAAACGCGTATCAGGATCAGCATCAGTGTTATGTGGTGTACCGCAGGGATCGGTGCTTGGATCTTTTCTATGTTTATACTTGTAATATTTTTCAATATCTAAAATCACCTACATATCAGCTGTATGCTGACGATTGACAATTATACTACTAGTTTAAGACATGTGATATACAAAATTTGCATTAATAATGATCTTTCAAATCTTTTACGTACAACTTATGAAGGCGCCTGAACACTTCACCCAATGGACACAACGCCCAATTTTTTTGCTGTAGCGGCCGCCATCTTGAACACAACGTTCAATTGCCGTTGCTAGACACAACGTCCAACTTTAGACACATCGCCTACTTCGATACTTGAACGCAACGCCCAACTTGAACATAACGCCTACTTTATTATTTGGACACAATGCCCAACTTGGTCACATCACTTATCGAAGTGTCGGTGGGCGATGTGTTTAATCTGGGCGGCGTGTCCAAAAGAAAGCGATATGTCCAAATTGAGCGTTACGCTTAAGTATCGAAACGAGCGATGTGTCCAGCTGGGCGCTATGTCCAATAATGAAAGTGTGCCATGTGTCCATGTAGGTCATTGAGTTTAAACGTAGAAGTAGGCGATGTGTCCATGATAGATACTGTGACAGCGTACTTCCGTAAGCAGACACTTGAACGGTGATGTGTCCAAGTTGGGCGTTGCATCCAAGTATCGAATTTACCTCAAACGTAGAAATAATATTACGGAGCGAAAAATAAATAGCCGCGATCAAACGTGCTTAAAATTAACTTTATCGTAGTAGAAATATTATTCAAAACAAAAGACTCAATCGAGGGTCTAAGGGTAACGTCTACCCCAAACAAAGATAATAATTTATTACGGGGCGAAGTAAATAAATAGCCGTGAATTAATTTTAAACCGCGTTTGATCGCGGCTATTTATTTACTTCGCCCCGTAATAAAATATTTTCTACGTTTGGGGTAAATGTTACCCCTTAGACCCTCGTGCGAGTCTTTTTGTTTTTGAATAATATTTCTATTACCTTAAAGTTAATTTTAAACCACGTTTGATCGCGGCTATTTATTTACTTCGCCCCGTAATAAATTATTTTCTAGCTTTGGGGTATATGTTACCCCTTTACACCTTCGTGCGAGTCTTTCTTGTTTTTGAACAATAATTCTACTACCTTAAAGTTATTTTTAAAATATGTTGGATAGCGGTTAGTTAGTAAACTGGCTAGTGGCTGCTGGAATAAACAGGCTGTTGGAATAAACAGACTGCATAACTTTAGAAAATTAGCTGCTATAAATATGGCTGCCAAGTTCACACCGATAGTAAGATTGCATCTTTCCCAACTGCGAAATTAACATTTAGTTGCCTTATAATTTTTTTAATTAAATATGGTCTTTGTGAAGGTAGGAAGGACAAACAACTCAATTGGTTGTAATTGCTGACGTTTCGCCCTTCATTGTGACGGCTTTTTCAAGGCTGTAATTTATTGAGAACACAGCACACAATTAGAATAATATATGAATAATTAATACATGAACGCGATTAAGGAAACGGTATACCATAATTTTTTTTTGTATATAGAGCTATATTGTTTCCTTAATTAAGTATATCTATATGTTATCTTTATTCAAGTACTTCTTCTAAATTATTAATGAAGCGAAAAAAAAAATGTTTGGTTTCGTATAGGTTGACACCTGAACCTGAACGAAAATCAGCGGGCTAGCTTCGGCGAGTGACCTGACCAGGTGCTCTTTGGCAAATAACATCTTTTAATGTATATTGTATCTGTCAATAAACTGTATTATTATTATCTTGACTTCTTGCAGTCAAGAATCTGGATAGGTGAATCGGTGAACAAGTTAATTACCAGATTCTTGGCGATCTACATTGAACTTTCAGTTTGCTTCGTTTTTCCATTTTTTATGTCTTCGCCCTGATACAGGCCCTTATTATAGTTGTATAAACGTTGGCAAGTATGTTGCCATTTCCGCATGGTCCGATCGCGGAGGATGTTGTTTGTTTCAACAATGACCGCCGCTCGTATGGAATTTGTTTATTCCAATATTCTCTTGCAAAATTATCACAAAAAATCACGCATTCACCACCAGTTACATAAAAAACCGGATTACGGTACTCCACGGATTCAAGTATGATTAGTAAAAGTCACTTGACTTCTGTATCTGTTTAATTTACAAAAAAAAATCTTTAAATAAAAATTACAATCACCATCTAAATATTCTAAATCTTAATCTATTCAGAAGAATCACGATTTAAAAAGCGCTATAATTTTAATATATTTCAGAATTATTTTGATAACAAACCCGAACATCGTAATTTAATATTTACTTATTTTGGCAAGAATCTTCGATCGTACGGTATGTCCTTGCACGACAAAACTTCAGACCAAACTCAATTAACTTCAAAGATTTCGCCGACTAAGTTAATTGAATTACACGGCATTAATTCCATCAAATTAGATACGTTACGTTCGCAAACATCCAGTTTTTTTTTTAAATTATCATTTCGCGCTCTCCCAAAAACTCAGACTTAATTAATAACTAATTAAGTCAACGCGGATCTCAAAAATACATTAATGTGTTGAACACCTTCTTTAATTGAAAACACAATTCGATGGTAGAGTAAATATTCGGTTCTTTGGAAGAGTATGTATTTTTTTTAATTATTGATGCTAGCGATCCATGAATATCTTCTAAACACTCGAGGAAGATAATAGTCTCTAAAGGACTTACCCTGTCGCATTTACTAATGCATGAGCTTTAGCTACGCGATGACTCGTAAAAAATTCATAGGCACACGAAACTGCCTTTAGCGAATGCAATTCAGTTTGCAAACCAATTACTTTTTTTATACTCAAGCACCTACGACTATTTAAATTAAAAAAAAAAAGATAAAATTAATAGAAACTTATTACAATAAATTGTAAGTTTTGTAAAGAGTGATCGATTTTTACTAACGATTGATGTACGTTTTTTATTAATTTTTTTAATGTCGGCATAACTGTGTACACATACACACAAGCGGCATATAAAATTTAATCAGACATTAAAAATTAAGGTAAAGATCTAAAAAACACATACGTTGCGCCAAACCTTCAAAGTGAGTAATAATTTCAAGTTCGTGGATATCAAAGGCGCCGCTTTTGTGGCGTTTGTTTGACATGACGATGATGAAAGGCGCCGCTCTTGTGGACATTGTGTTCTGCCGCTTCAGGTATCTCAATGCAATTATTTGTGCATTAAAAACATCAAAGAGTTCCGTACACGATTGGCTTATGACATTTCAAGACCTTTTAGACGGTTTTATTAACTCGGAGTCGTTTATAAATTTGATTTGATACGATTAATAACAATTTAATTTCCGTACGCAACTACCATACCGACACGCACGCTCCCGATAACAACAATCTATTATTTGAAAATAAAATTAGAGATTAGGGTGGATTATTGTTTCGAAATTTCCCTCTAATTTCCAACTTTAACGAAAAATGACCCATATTATTACCGACCTCGTTCCAATGATAACAATGGATTATAATGACAAATTATTTATGATTTACGACGCGCTTCTGAAGCATTCTTATGGTATTTGAGGGAATTTTATTTCGTGATTACGAAGTTCGTTTTATGTATTAGTCATCAAGTTCTACGAGACAACAACAAACCAAATATTTGAGCATAACATCTACAAAGGTTTCTATTTCTTTAACGCATAGTGTTGTTAAAACATCAAAGCAATCTATGACTGATACCGAAAAACTTGAGTGCACATCAAAGCTAAATTCTTGTCTAGCACTTTGGCACTATAATTGACCGTTAGTGACACCTTCTCCCTACAACGCTTAGATAAAGCACATTTTGCTAAATAATCGATTAAAATAGACCGCATTATACACAGCGGCATAAAAAATGTTCGTCCGTGAAAAATCCACTAATAAATTAAATATTAAGTACACTCGTGTTAATTAAGATCAGGACATTAAGCGAAATTAATGATTTCAGAAAACAAAAATAGTTCCATCCATCCTTGACAGATATTTCTGTGAAGGTTCGAGGTCGACACGTCGTGTTCGTGGCGACGCTTTCACATTTCAAATGCGTCGGGTACAGGTGTACACCGATGCACGTGTATGTGGCGCTTTTTGCCACACACCTGCAAACCACACATGGGCGAACACACTTAGTTGGTCGCTTCAGGAACATGGCTCAGTCGGAAGTCAATTGCAATCATTAACGATTAGTTTAGTATCAGTAGCAGTAATCTGCTTTGAATTGCTTTTTTGCCTTATCTTGAGCTTTTATGTTCAAAAAATTTAGTTTAATTTTGTTGTTTTTTGCCGCCGTTTGCACAACGTAATCAAGTGATAGCCAGTGGTACCGTTTGTTCACTACAGCTGCCAATCAACTTAATCTTGAACATAAAAATACGCTTTTCACAGAATCATATTTTCATAATGGCCTCCAAATTGATGGGAGAGCTTATTTCAATAATTCCAATACGAATTTCCGAATGTTGTTCCGAGTAACAAACTGCAGACTTTCTGTCTTCCGGGATTGAACTGAGCTCATCAAGACAAGTTTTAGTAGTCTATCTTGTTTGTTTCAAATTTCTCGGTCAGATGAAGCCCCTTACAATAAGTAGCGAAACGTTAGAAACTACGGTTAAAAAGACGTTTTTGTTTTAACAATGATTCCGGCTGTGGAAGCCTTAATTCTTGTATACTTTCTATTTTTCCCATACCGAAATGGTACGCAAACGAAAAGTTCCGTGTAGACGGCCAAGAGCAGGTAATCAACTTGTACTTGTAGACTGCAAGCAGTCACGATAAGTAAGTATACACGGTGTTTCAGATTATCCGTCCCAGACATTTTTCTCGAAATCAGTATGCTGTGATGGTAATTTTATTAACGTCATCCCCTTCGGAACTACTTTTTGGAAATTCTTATTATTTACGGCGACAAGCAACCCATTTCCTTGTCCAGATTCCTGTGCGTGATGAATTAAAATCTTCATTTCACTTGTAAAGGTGGGCGAATTCAGACGCACGTGTGGGGGATGAGTTCCTTTAGGTAATTAAATTGTTTCTTCTAAATAATCCGCTAAAATGTTATTATTAGTTGTCAGATATGTCCGTATAAGTTTCTGTATTTTGTGGGACTTGTTTAATCCAGCAAAGTTTGAAAAACCCCGTAAGTAACTGTTATCAGCAAGTCAACAGGTGGTCATTTTATAAATTTTCAGAACTTCTACCTGGAAGATTTAAAATATCTTCCTTCTACCGAATTTCTCTCTCGAAAAGTGGAAATACTACTATATTACCGAATTCAACTTCAACGTCGAAAATTAAATGAAAATTTGATTGGGGTGTATGCCAAATTGACCTTTGACATGGTGCAGATATCCGGATCAGCACTCAAGGGAGACTGTACGAGACTGCAAGAAGTGTTTGTCTTTATTAATTGCACGGTGAAATCACCGTTATTTTCCAAACGCGTATGAAACGTTATTTGAGTTACGATTTACGTTTCTTTAAGATACCAAATAAACATCAGGTTTACCATATGTGAACTCAAAGGCCTTTGTCAAATCGTTTGTTCATTTTTGTCGTATTAATGATACACGAACTTATTGGTATATCGGGTGTCGCCATGTTTGTTTTACTTTCCTTAAGACCTACTGCTCGAGGATAATTACTAGGTCCATGTAAGTAGCGCCCACTGTCTCTTTAGACGTTTTTCTTTCCTTCCTGCGACCCACTCTACAACATAGCTGAACTACGGGTAGGTTTCTAAGCAACTTCTCTCAGTATCAAATATTTATTTTTAAATACCTAAACATCAAACCTGTAATAACGCTTTAGAGAATTATGAAAAAAATTATCATTACCAAAATAGTAGTATCAAGACTCAACTTTAAATTTTCAAATGGAAATCTATATCTTGTAGGGTATCGTTGGAAAGACGCTTAAAAAACAAAATTTTATTAAAAAAATGTTTTCAATAAAACGTATTATTAACAAAACAGACCTCAAAATTTATTTAAATTAAAGTGCAAAAACGGTAAGCTGTGCATCTGTAACCTAGCAATCCTGTTTCTTCACTTGTTCTTGCATGTTTTTCATTTTTTTTATTTTGAACTATAACCATAGTTTATTTACTTTATTTTAGACATACTGTTTCCAAATAATGAAGGATTTAATATGGTAACGATTTTTGGCGAGTGTCGTCAAAATTATGTTGATATTCTTGACGCTGTTGCTATAGAACCCCATTATTCAACCAGAAGGCTTTGGACGAGTCACACGACATTTTGGAGGATTTTAAAACCAAACAAGTTTCATCCAGATCCCTTCTACTAACACTAGGCACTCGAAGGGCAAGATTTTCAGAACCGGTTGGATTTGTAGTTGCTGAATCAAAATCGGAACAGTGGAACAGGAATAGAATTGTGAATATTCGTAATTCTCATTACTGGTCTGATGAGCATCGTCACCAGCTATGTAAAATAGACGCCATCATTTCGACGCCAAAGTAAATGGAACTGTGTACACTAGAGTTTTTAGAAAACATCCTGCACGATTATCAGATGATGTTCTACTTGCAACACGTTTAAGAATATGGATCAAATAAGATAGATGACCACCCATTTTTTAAGATTAGCTCGTACGTTTTAAAATATTAATAAATATTTTTAATATGTTCCTTTCTCTGGAAAGACAAAGTTGGTCTTAACAGTTCAATGACTCTTCAATTAGTTTTCCACTATGTTAGAGGTTAAAACTGAAGTTGGCACTATTGCTATATATGATATAATTTTAGCTACCTAAGATGTCTGTTAAAT
This sequence comes from Abscondita cerata, assembly GCA_030710515.1. Classification (NCBI taxonomy): domain Eukaryota; kingdom Metazoa; phylum Arthropoda; class Insecta; order Coleoptera; family Lampyridae; genus Abscondita; species Abscondita cerata. The sequence continues at coordinate 124,662 of JALBCR010000194.1, forward strand.
TTGCAAACTAAATTCCAAATAGAATAGCGGCTAGACAAAAATAATTAAATCACACTTTTTCATGTTGTACTAGATTTTTTTAAGATATCATTCTGCACAAATTGTTTAATGCGTTACTATTCTAAACCTGAAAATAAAGAAGTTACTAGCATTTTAATTTGTATTGTACGATAGTCTATTATAGTCTATTGTCTCAACAAAAATAGTAATGCCACCTAATTTTATTAGTCGTTGTTGCCTATTTAAATGTATTGATTTGTTACACACAGTCGTGAAACTAATTTTAGAACATACCTTGTAAATAAACATTTTATGGGAATGGCTTAACTATTTTGGTTAATCGAACAGATTGTAAGTAGTTACTAATGTCGTTGTCATTATCAGTCATTTAGATACTTAAATATCGTAATGAAGATTCAAAGTAGTACGTATTTGCGCTTTTAGAAAAGTAAATATGTTTGAAAACTATAACCGTTAAGAAACGACCAGACAAAATGTGTACATTCAAACACGTAGTAGAGTCTGTCTATGTAGTACGCGAACATTTGATATTGCCCTTAAAAAGTAGATTTTTTCATAATCGGTTTTGACCATTCTTTCAAGTTCCTCAGTGACTACAATTTAAAATTATTTTCATTTAGACACTTTCATGAACCACCTGTGAACTTTGACATTTTAAATAGAAACATATATTTTTTATTTTGTTTACTGAATCTACGTCAAAACTATGGTGACCTTATGTACACTAGTATTACTCAAAAAATGATATTTTTCGAGAAAACGATTTTTAAACATTTAATTGGGTCAATATCGATCTTCAGATATTTCACGTTTTTTAGGTTATTACTTGAAATATCAAATTCAAATTTTATCCATACTTAGGGCGGTAACGACTCTAAATGTCCATGATTTTAAAGTTGACATCGATTATACAGGATATGAGAAAAAAAGTCAAACTTTTTAATCGAATAACTTAACATGTTTGTCTATCAAAAATCCACTGATAGCCGTGGAACTCGTTTTTATCGAAAATTATCAACGATATTTTAAGTAGGCAAAGAAATGCTAACGTCAAAAGTTTAGTTAGTAATAATGAATGAGTTTTCGACAGCAGAAATAGTTAGTATGGTTTATTCCACCGAACAATGGAATTGTGGCAACTTATAAATATTATAAATCAGATAATCCGGAACTACAACGATATTCCCAAGCTGAGATTAAAAAAAAACTATAATTGCCACCTATGAGAAAAATAATAGGAAACATATTTGTACTGAAGAAGATATGTAATTTGATCAGCATTTGAAAATACTACCCTAGGAGTACGACAAATAGCAGATAACGTAAATAAGGAGTTACAAAAAAACAAATTCCATCCTTATCGCGTACAACCATATCTCAAAAAGTATCACTTTTTGAGTAAGACTAGTATACATAAAGTTCTCATAGTTTTCACGTAGATTTAGAATAAAAAATATATGTTTCCAATCAAAATGACAAAGTTGTCAAGTTGTCCTTGAAAGTGCGACACCCTATATAATTGAAAAATTCAGGAACCTAAAAGAATGGTCAAAACATTACGTTTTTGTCATTACACACTATTATTTACCTAGGCCACTTTTGTTTCTTTCAGGATAAACTAAAATGCTTGTAGATTTTATATTTTTATATTTTTATGCGTTTTTGTCATTACACACTATTATTTACCTAGGCCACTTTTGTTTCTTTCAGGATAAACGAAAATGCTTGTAGATTTTATATTTTTATATTTAGAATAGTAATGCATTAAACAGTATATGGTCATATCTTGCGTTTCTTTCAAAATACATAAAAATATACAGGATATTCCACCCATCCAATATTCCAATATCACGAAAAAGTATTTAGTTGTTTCCAATAATAACAAAGTTAGCAATAGAGCAGACTTAGCCAAAACGTCCTTGTCCACGTGGAAAAACGCACAATTATCCCTCCTGGTTTACCAGAGAGATTGTTTCTGACATTAAGATGAAGTTGTCTTTCTGGCGACGACGGTTCAAGAGAACTGGCCATGTTGTCTCCTACGAACATTTTAAAAAAATTCGTGCCAAATTAAAACATGACATTCAGCTGTCTTTTACACAATTTACTCGTCACGCCGAGTCTGAGATTAAGCGTACCCCCTTGTGTCTCTCATAACAATGTGACCCATTTCTTCGCAAACTGAAATTTGTCTCATTTTTCAAGGAATGTTACAGTACTTTCTCGGTATAGCCTGTACTACCATCTGTAGTCCATACTACTTGTTCCTCTAAAACGAGATGGCGGTATCAACACATCTCGTTACCTTTTACATGCAATTTTTTCTCCTCCTCCCTATATATTTTGACTCATTGCCAGTCAATGCATAGTCAGTTATGAAGTAACAAAATTTATTTCGATACAAGCACTAATAGTAGATAATTCAAGTATTATTTCAAAAGAAATCCTCATGTCCCGATTTGAATAAACCCAGTGTACTTGTTCCAAACAAAATACTGTATAGTCAGGTTGGGGTCGGTACTCTTCAGTTATTTTATTTGAACACATTTGAATCACTAATACTGTATACAATTAACCTCGGGTATTTATATTAAACATCCCTTTATTTTTATGCAGCAAAGTCATCTCAATTTTTATTTTTTGGAGTGTACTTTATGAAGTACTTGGTATCAAATGAACCCAAGATTGCAACTAAATCAAATCATTTGCTAGATGAGAATGTATAAATAAGGTTTGGGTTTCCTCTGACCTCTAACATTGATTAAATTAAGGTGCGTCACCCCGAATAATAAAATTATATTAAAGAACACATGTGCTACATGAACGCATGCTATTACGTTAATGAGATTTATTCAAGTATCTATGATAATTTAAAAAATAGTTATTAAATATAAACCTGAATTAGACTTTAATGATACACAAAGAAGAGAAAAATTACAAAACAACCGCAAAACCGAGTCTTTCAATATACGGTAACAACTAATCATCGTACAAAAAAGTTAAAGAATTTTAAATCGTTTTAACACCTGTACACCAACATTTCAACATATTTTTACCATTACTCTATCTAACTCCTCGTGCCTTAATTGCCTCATTTAGATAAATTGTAAAAAAGTGTAAATTCTCGGCAGTAAACTTAAATACTCTCTTCTGAAAAATACCAACGCAATTGTCGAAGAAGAATGAAATGCACTAGAAAATTTCAACAAGCATTGAAACAAGTAAGTACTTCAGAAACTAGACAAACTAGCTACGACCAGTACTTCATCGATAAACGTATATGGAAAAAATGTAATGGTCGTCAGTAACAACTGTTCGCTGTAACAATAAAAATAAAAAAAAGTCTCTTGAAAAAAATAAATAGACATGACATCCACAAGAATAACTGCACTGAAGTGCATGGTAAATTCAACAAAATTTACATGTGCATTATAAATGATGAACTGAATGCGTGTCTTTAATTCACAATTTCCGCTTCTATATTAACACAATGCACGGCAAATGCCTACCACCCACTGCATTATAACATTTATTTTATCGACCGAAAAAGCTTTTAACGAAATATTTTAGATTACACACGTTACAATGATTTCGCTAAAATGAAGAATTACGAAAATAAATAAATGAATTAAAACAGCCGAGTCATTTTCTGAGGGTTTTTCGACAAACTCATCATTGGACTTTCTAAAAACCTATTCACGAACGGAAATGCTTCGATCTAAACAGTTTTCTTTATCCAGAAAATTGAATTTTTTATATAAAAAGAATAAGCAATTACGATAAGCAGTTGAACATAAAAACCGCATTAAGACGCAGGTGTACTTTTGTGTTTAGAAAATTTTTTCGAGCAGAAAAACGCTTTCCACGTCTTACAGATAATAGAATACATTCCGCAGACAAGCTGCGAGTACAGAAAAAGGGCAGCAGGCCTAAGTTATAAGTTGGGTAATGAAGAAATTAGTTTTTAAGACCGATTCTAGGGGTCGAATTTAATTCTGCAAATGTTTCTCTTGGATCCACACATAAAAGTAATCAAAAACTTTCGAAATTAAGAAAGGCCTGATATCAGCTGTCAAATAAGTCACTGACGATTTAAGTTTTTTATCAGAAAAAAATTACATGCTTGCAGAATTTTCGGTTCATTTCCTTTTGAATACGTAATATTTAGTACATACTGGTAATTTGCATAAAGACATCACCAGCAAGTCTGGCTAAAATTCATTAATCAATTGTAGAAATCTCAACAAGCTACTAGGTACTATTTAAACGATAAGTTTTGTTTGAAAAAAAATCAGGTCTAAAAGAAGAGAAAGGGAAACATTACCAATGGAAACTTTGGATGTTCCATTTGGAACATTTTGATTGACTATCAATTGTGTACTCTATTATAATCATGATCATCACGCACATAATCAAACTTACGAAATTTGTAAATGTAAACTATTTTAATTTAAAAATCAATAACAAATGATACGCCACCTTTTTCCTAAACGTTCGCTTAAAAATTAGGAACAAACCCGCGAAGAAGGTATCCACTTTGGTCCAGTCAAGATGATCCGATGTACTCCAGGCAACGTTTTAGTTAAATTAAAAATACTTGTAGTTTTAAAATAAATAATAAAACTTCCTTCCTATCCCATAAAACCCAACTCGAAAATCACCAAATTCACCCTTTCCCGAGGAGAATTTCACCCTGGAATTTAGTGTACAAGGTTTGGAATTAGGTGGAATTTTTTTAAATTATTTTGAATTTTGGAGTTATTTTGAGTTATTGGAATTTTGGAATTATTGGGAATTATTTTAAATATTATGTTATTTGTTTGCTTGCGCCGCACCTTAACCTAACATTTTAGCATTTCAACCGTTATTGGCGTTGCCTCGCACGTGGTATATAACAAAACTAATTTATGGGGATTGCTATGCGATTTTTCGAGTTTTGTTCAAGTATATTAGCTACTAAGTTAGCTATTAATCTGGAGAATGGTAAGTGTCATTGTAGAAATATAGTTAAACACGGAAAAACATAGCCCGAACATAGCCTCACAAAACTTTCGTAACCTAACTTTTCTCACTTCATATTTTAATGGAACATCAATCATTACACTCCACTCTTAAAAAAGAAGCTAGGCCTGTTAGAAAGAGCTAAAAAAGATTTGTTTGACTATATAGCTTCCATATATTATATGTGTATACAATTCTCATTGTAAACGGTATTGTGAGCTTCTCTAGATGAGTCTTTCCGACACATTTTCGTTAAACTTTCACCAAAAATCGACCTCAATGAGATAGTTTAGCATAGCGTTTTTCTTTTGCAAATGGACAATAATCTTGACAACGATGATGAAGATTTTTTACGATAATAGAAACAAAAATTAATTCCAAGATTCCCCTTTGCTTAAAAATCTAATGGCAGCTGCAGGTTGTGACAATGAGGATCAGTGAGAAAAACTTCAACAACATTTAAAATTTCGCAAGAAAAGAAAACTATTACGGGAACATCTTCTCGGAAAATCTGAAAAAATTCAAAATAGTAAACAACAAAGAGAAGTCTAAAATGATGGATAAAGCTACAAACACTGAAAATATGGAGGAACAAATAAAAGTCAACAATCGAGTCAAATAGTATCAATCACTCAGCTGCCACATCAGATATAAGCGAACAAAACAAGATCATATGTAGAAACATTACTAATTGGGCGAAAGACAAACATAGCGAAAAGACTAGAAGAAAAACGGAATGGATATGAAGTTTGACAACTTAATATTCGACACCCGAAGGACAGGTAACGCAACTGAAGGGTAAAATTACGTGCTTCTGCAAGGAGCTGATAAATATTGCACAGTTTACTAGAAAAGTAATACAAAAACGAGTACAAAAATCAATATAATTGAAAACAGGATTTTACAGCAAGGAGAAAATACCAAAAGTAGTAGTAGTAACAAAGTACCTGAGTCCAACTGTGATAATATTTTAAGGCCAGGAGAAACTTCGGCAGAAACTGAAGGACGAGAAAAATATAGTCAAAGCAGTTACAGAATTCAATAGTGACCTTGAATCGTTAAGACAATACTCCTTCAAACATAATCTAATTATTAGCCCAAAAAAAACTAAACTTCTACTATTTGAACCTAAAAAACTAAGAGATATTTTTACAAATAAGCCCTACCATAACATTCGATCATGTTAAGTTAGATCTAACCAATCATGCCCGGAATCTAGGTTTAATCGTAGATGACAAGTTAAAGTTTGATTTGTACGTAAACAGTTGTTTAGAAAAAGCGTATAATGCACTCAGGACTATTTATTCAAGCAGAAACTTACTAAATAAAAATATGAAAATAGCTCTTTGTGACGCTCTAGTACTTTCACATTCTGTGATAATGTCTACGACCCCTTTCTTAATTACGTCAATCAGCGAAAAATTTAAAAAATGCAAAACTCGTGTTTGCGATTGATATTTGGCATCCGAAGGAATCAGAGTATCGATCCCACAAGCTGTCTGAGATAAACTGGTTAAATATGGAAACGCGTAGAAAACTTCATTCTGCTTGTCTATATCACAACATCATTTTACGAGAAACCCCACCATATCTGTAACAAAGTAAAACTACGTACAGACGTACACACCATTAACATTAGATTTAAGGGTACTCTGACACCACCTCAGCACATAACTGAGTTTTTCAAGAACTGCTACTCATACCAAATTTGTAAGGTGTACAATAGCATAAAAAATTCCTATAAAGATTTGCCTATAAATTTGTTCAGGAAGAAGGTTGCCGCAACATATATGTAACTATTAAGGTTAAATAAGTTTGCCTACTACAGATTGAATAATCTATCTTTTTTAGTAAATAGTAAATAATTTTTATATTAATGTTTTGTCAAGGTTAAGTGGAAGAGCAGTGCTACATATAGCAGACTGAACTTCGCCTTGAGGTTTCTCTCAAAATTTGAGAAATAAAGACAACAAATTTAAAAAAAATTCTCGTGGTGCTGGCTTCTAGAAGAAGGCAAGGGTAGAGTGAGTACCGATAGAGAACTCGAGAGAAAACTACAATTAAGACTAGAAGTAAAAGAAAAAAAAATTGAAGGTTTAGAGAGTACAACAACGGATGATTATAGAGACTGTGATGATGAACTACCTCGTAAACTACTTAATGACGATTCAAGTGAGTATTGTTTTACTAATGGCCAGCTCAGTGGTGAAGAGAATGAAAGCGAAACTGAGGAATTAACTTCTGTATTTAATGAAAGTGTCTCAAGAAAATAAGATAAAAGTAAAATTTTTAAACGAAAATTTGAATGAATTTCACTGGCCAAAACGAGAAGATATTCAAACTCTCGATGGTTTATATTTTATGGCGCCTTGGCTCTGATAGGAGCTCATCCATTTAGTATCAGAAGTGACGGAAATTAATATTGTCAAAAAATTCAAAAAAAATATCCGGAGTCCGGAAAAGAGTTTTAAAAGTATTACTGTCATCACTTTGGACATCACCGTGTTAATGGTTTTTTTTACTTATATGAATGATAAGAGTTATGTTTTTGTTTTATTTAAAATATTTATTTTTACATGAGTTTTCAAAAGTTTTATACTGTCATCAATTTGGACAATACTTTTTGCACTTATTTCTTAGTGTTCAGTTCAGTTTTAAGTTTATAAATAAAATATATTTTCCTTTACTGTTTTGTCTTATTTCTGCAATACCTATATCGCATCTTTGTTTTATGTATAGGATATAAAATAAATAAATTGATCATTCGGTCTAATCCAATTAAGAATCTTACGAGATATAAAAACACAAAGCATGCATTTTAGCTTTAAAAAGAATCGTAGAATTCATTGCAATTTTTGGAACTATCTGGGATTTTTTTAATTATCTGGAATTATTTTGAATTTTTTCGTCTTTAATGGAATTTTGTGGAATTATTGGTTATTTTGGGAAATTTTAGTGTACAAAATTTCTGGGATGATTTCCCCTCGCCCTTTCGCATATTTGCTTCCTTTCTTCTCTTCATAATTCGGTACAATTCTCTTCAGGTGTTCTAAATTATCCCACCGCTACAGATACAGTCTATCTATACTTCTCATTATACGTTCTTATTACCTTCTCTTCCATCCCTCCAACTTCTCGTATCCTTTTATTTCGTCCCTATAGTATCCTTTAGTAATATAGTTTTGTTTCCTCTCCTTCGCCATACTTGTTTTTTTATTCTGCACTTCCTTCCAGTATTCGACTTTAATATTACATTACTTTCCTTCCCTCATCTCTTCTTCGTACTCACCGAAATTTTTTCCGCTCATACATTTATCTTTTCTCATTGTAACTCCTCCTAAATCTTCTTAAATCCAAATTTTGTTTTTGTGTCTTTTCCTGCCTCTCCCTTTCTTTCCACCCTCATACCTACGCCCCATGCAAGAACACACCATACCACATCAAACCCCTTATCTTGCGTACATTTTATGCAACAGTTTTCTTTTTACCGATGAAGCAAATTTCCAAACAAATGCACCAAGAAATTTTAACAATAACCATTTATAGATGGCACAAAATCCTCTTGAAGATCGATGAGTTTACGTTAGAGCTCGACAATTGAATCAAGAAAAGTTATGGAAAGTTTTTGGAAAATTTGAAGCGAATTTCTATTTCCAGTTTAAATTCGATGAGTTTCTAATCCTATTGTCTTCTTTTATTCATAAAGCGAATTTCAAAAAAAATGAAATTTTAACAACCAGAAAATTTAGTTAAAGATCGACGAGTTCTCATTGGAATAGTAGGCGACTCTGTAATTGAATCGAGAAGACTTATTGACCTGATGTATCAAATCCATATTATCTTATTTCTTACCAATAAAGCGAAATTTTAAATAAGCACTAAATATTTTTAACAATAATCATGTATAGAGCGCAGAAAATCCAGTGGAAAATAGTTGAAGTAGTAAAACTTTTCGGAAAAAATGAATGAACTAGTGTGATCGTCGTTAATTGAAATTTCTTCATTACGTTTCGCTAACGCGAGTGGTAAGCTTCTTCAGAGATCCTTCGATCTCCGATGTTGGATTTAAACTGATGACGTCGGCTGCGCAGGTTGAATTTACACTGGTTCAAAGGGAGCGGGGCTTTTGTAGTTTGGAAACACGGCATAGAGAAGTTTAACCAATTTCTTCGATACCTGAATAGCCAACACCCCAGTATCCAGTTCACTATGGAGACAGAAGATGAACAACAAGAAAAAAACTAGAAAACATACTATGTCACACAATGTACATAAAAATTACACACACACGCCAAGTTCAAATTCACCCTCAAACATACTCTACGTATGGACTATAATGTCATGCGTAGTCATAACTTTGAGATCAAAAATTTTCGATTTACAAAATACTAATTCCATTGGCAATTAAACAAGACCTGGGGTCTTATTTTCGAAATCATACTATCGAAAGTCGTGCGATATATTAGTAGAAAGTCGTGTGAGTTTGAATGCATTAGTGTACGATGTCGATATTCTCATACGATCAAAATTGTTACCCAAATCTATAAAAACCTATTGCATTTTTTTTTTCAAACGACAACAGCAATTCTGAGATTCTGAGGGGCAATAGAAGAGGTAAAGAAATATTTGGAAAAAAGGAGTGATAGCAAATGTGAAGAGGGAGAAAAAAAAAGAAAAATAGGAGAAGGAAGGAATAATAAGTGTTAACGCATGGAAGTGCCTGAGGTTCATGATAAGATATAATAAAGATGAGGTGCATACTGAACAACTGACAGAAAAGAAGAAAAGAGGGAGTAGCGATTTGTTTAGTCAATAGGCGTAGGAAGTAACAGAAATAATTTTTGGAAAAGATTGGAGAAACAAAATGGATTTTCAAAAAAATGTATGGAGAAGAGATTTGGAGGTGCGAGAAGTAGGAAACCTTGAAAATAAGTTCAAACAAAGTATTAGACAAAAGTTAGGGTTGGATAGAGAAACGACGGGTAACATGGTGAGAGAAAATAAAATGAAAAAAAAATAAGAGTATGGGCGGGAAAGAAAGCAATGAATTGTAAAGAAGGGATACGTAAAGATCAGGTAATGCTGTTTTAAGAAAGTGTTGGAAAGCAGCTAAGAGACAGGTAATAACGTTTGGACAAGAAGAAAAGAAATTATATTCATGATAGAGGATGGTATACAAGGGAAAAAGTGGAAAGAAAAAGAGAAAAAGAAAAAAATTATATAGAAAAACAAACAGTAAGAAGAGATTTTACTCAAGTGCAGTAGAGAAAAGGAAGAATAACGGGTGATCTGCGTAGAGCGTGCATTAAAAGTTTTTTAACTTGCACAAAAATCAGAAACTTAAAATTTGGTACAGGGTCATAATCGACCATTTTTGTTCTACCTAAAATATTTTCAAACCTTCACCTATACAAGGTGTGCCAAAAATTGCTATCCACTTTCTCATTTTAAATACAAACCTATAATTTCTTTTACGCCGAGTTGCCATATAATTCGGAGTTTACATAACCTAAATTATGATATCTCATCCTTGACCGTTTTTGATGTGTCATTTTCCCAAAAATGTGCTTTGTAATACTTAACGAAAAAATTTGTATCTTGTAAATGATGATGAGATTAAAAATGAACCTTAAGGAACACTTCGCTGAAAACTCAGGCTTACCCCTGATGTTCTACTGAAGGTTCCATTTTGTACCATATGGACACAGGTAATTTTCAATATCACAATAAAAATGATCATAAAGTCAATTTTTCAAGTAGCACCATCTGCTTTTGCTTACGTCATTCGAGAGGATATAAGAAATTTTCAATTTTCTCTCGAATGATGTAAAAAAAGCAGAAGATGCCATTTAAAAAAATTGATTTTTTGATCATTTTTTATTGTGATATTTGACAATTGCCTGTGCCCATATGGTACAAGATGAAATCACCAGTATGACATCAGAAGTAAGCCTGAACTTTCACCCAACTGCTCCAAAGATTTAATATTATAATCTCAACTGATTTGCGAGATACAATTTTTTTCGTTAACTACCACAAAGGCCATTTTTATGAAAAAAAATTACATATGTCAAAAACGCTTAAGAATAAGATAACATAATTTAAGTTAAGCAAAATGTGTGTCTTACGACATCTCGTGTAAAAGCATTGACACGTATGATTAGTATAAACTAAGAAAAATGCCAACAGTTAATTGTAACGACATGTGTGCGTTTAACGTGCATATCGCTATCTAAGCAACAGCTTTAATGCTTGAAACGCACGTGTGTCGATAAAGCCAAATAATAATTTAGGTTATATAAACTCAGAATTATATGGACAATCGACCCATGCAAAAAAGAATTATAGGTTTGTATTTAAAATATGGAAGTTGATAGCAACTTTTGGCACACCCTGTATAGCTGGAGGTCTGAAAATAATTTAGGTAGAACGAAAATGTTAAATTATGTTCACGTACCGGATTTCAAGTTTTTGATTTATCTGCAAGTTAAAAAACTTTTAATGCATGCCCTACGCAGATCAACCTGTATACGAGAGAAGGTTGTCTTCTATAAATAGCACTAGTTTCTTTTTGTACACTGATATGCTTCTAACTTTTTGTTTTTGATTATTCATATTCTACCCAGCTTATATCACCTCTATCACAATGTTGCAAAACATCACATCTTCCATTAGTCACTAATCTTCATATACTAAGATTCAAAATTTGTCTGTCCCTCTATAGACTCGGCCAATATAGGTGCTAGGCCAAAGCCAAGTATATCGTTGGACTTAGAATGGAGCATAGGAGGCGAATGGGGAGTCTGGATGGCGGGGGTCTACCAGGGTTTTTATTATCCTAGTCCCATCCGATAGAACGGGGGTTTCATCTACTATAACCTAAAATACTAAATTAACCGACACAAAAACGTCAACCTTTAAATTATTACAATGTTGTCAATTTTTTAATAGAATCGAGTTCGCGTGATTTTGTACATCGTGCGAAACTCGAGAATAGCAACTAAATATCGCAATACGAAATTTTTATGCGAAGTTCTATCGATAGAAAGTCGTTCAACAAATTGGTCGCATGATTCAAGAATGCCATCCCAGTCATGACCAAATTACGCTCTCGTAATTTTGTCAAGGAGTTTCTGTTATTTCGATATTTGTATTCAAGTAATTTTATCAATTTTTTTAGAACTATTCGTACCAGTATTTTCTTACTTAACTGGCATCAACCATTTATATTTTTAAACCAACTCAATTTTCTCTACGCCACTGAAACGAATCTCACGCGATCTCACGTGGATAAAGTTAGCCCTCCATATTTTAAAATTAAATAAATTGTTAGTTGTTCCAGATTGTTCTATGTTTGTTCTGTATTGTTCCAAAGATATAAAACCCAAAACCAAAAAACAACACAATGAACTCAAAAAAACACATTTTCTCAGTAGCCTCCTTTTGAAAAAATCAATTTTATTTTACTGTTCTGGATTGTTCTACGTGTTCTAAACATTGTTCCAAATTATCAATTTTCTAAAACAAATTTTTACAAATACTGCAAAACACACCAACAAGTGATAAAATAAGTTAGCCCCCATTATTTACATTAAAATATTTTTGTTAGTTGTTCCAAGTTCTATGTTTGTTTTTAGCGTCCTCCCATTTTTTTAAAAAATCCACTTTTTATTGTTCTAAATTGTTTTAGCTTCCAGGTTATTTGTTTTTTTAGCACCACCTAGTTTTTTGAAAATATTTTTGTAGGTGTTTAGAACACCTAGTCGAGTCCCAAACAAAGTGGCCTATTAGACGTTTATAGAGAACTAATGGTATTTAAATTTTGAAACTTTGTGATAATATATTATTCATACTGATCTTTAATTGTAAAATAGTTTCGCTTATATTGCACTTCTGGTTGTGCCGAAGTCGACATGAACTTCTTTTATGTTAAATGTAATGATATGTTTTTTATGATATTTTGTATTTGGCTCCTAATTTAAAACAACTTTTATTAAGGTTTGTAATATCTACTTCCCATAGTTTTTCAAATATCGTTAAATTTAAAAAAAATATTGGTTTGTAGAATATTTTTTAAAAATTCATATTTTTGAACTTTGTTAAGATAAAAAAATTATATTTGGTTTCCTTATAACAGAAGCTTAGTTTTATTCATTACTGTGATCAAAATATGTTCAGTGTATTCAGGATGTCCACCATTGATTCTCAAAGTAAGCCAACTTCAAATAGCAACGAGTCGATTTTTTTAAATGGAACATACTAAATATTATTTAACAGGTTGATTCAGAAATTTTGTTGTGATCGATTGATATAAGCATTACCTATACTTATCTCATACGGTTTACAAGTTATTACTTATTTTTATAAAATTTATATTTAATTTGGTAATATCTAGCTAACTATGGAAAAAAACAATACATAATTGGTAACATGTAATATTGTAAAATAATAAAACAGATTTTACTCTTCAAACATATTTAACTTATTGGTACCAAATGGACGGTGCTCCGGCTCATAGTACCCATGCTGTAACTCAAGAACTAACCAATATGTTTGAGAAGGTGGATGGGTCGTTACGGTCTTTACGTTGGCCTCCAAGATTACCAGTTCTGATTTTTACTTTTGGGGTAATTTAAAAGATATTGTTTATTCCCGTAAGTAATTGTGAAGAACTGGTACGTCGAATAAATTCGGCAGTTAGAAGAGCTACTACACAAAGAAGTGCTACGAAAACTTCATCTTTGTTGGACGTCATTTTGAACAATTTAATAAATAAGTTTTTGTAGATATTAACTAATTAAAATTAATTTTATTATTTGTTTATTTATTTATTCGTATGGTATTTGTAACCTACATTGCTCCTACCGTTAAACATTTTTAATTTTTGTCTTACACCGCTACCTAGATTTTGACTTACTACAAATAAATATCTTGCTACCAATGCATACTTATATTTTTTCCAAAGTTAACTAGATATTACCACATTAAAAATAATTTTTATAAAAATACGTAATAAGTTCTAAACCGTATGAAATGAGTACAGGTAATGCTTATATCAATCGATCACAAAAAAGTCACTTTGTTTGGGGCATAATTTTTTCAAAAAATGAAGTGACGGTAAAAACGGCAAATAACCAGGAATCTAAAACAATTTAGAACAAAAAAGTGTATTTTTTTAATGGAAAAATATAGAACAAACAAAGAACAACCTGGAACAACTAACAAAATATTTAAATTTAAAAATGGGGAGCTAACTTATTTCAGCACTTGGTTATGTATTTTGACGTATATTTGTAAAAATTTATTTTTATTCGATTGTATCATAAACAACTCTTTTAAAATTAGTTAACGTTTCAAATAGTATAGAAATAAACAAATTTAGTTATTTTATGATTGTTTGTCGGCCGAAAAATATTTTAATTAAATGTGAAATGATTAAACGTTAACAAAACAATGAAATTTTCATGGCATCTCGTCCGAAATATTTTATTTTTCGTCCTTGTAACATAGATTACTATTAGAGAACAATCCAGAACAAAAAAAAATTAATTTTTCAAAAAATGAGTAGCAACTGAAGAAATATGTTTTTTTGAGTTTATTGTATTGTGTTTTGGTTTTGGGTCTTATAACTTTAGAACAATACAGAACAAACATAGAACAATCTGGAACAACTAACAATTGAAGGGGTTAGAGCAAAAAGGGTATAAGTGACATTTTTAATTTTTGGTATATGTGTCAAAAACAAAACTTAAGTATGTATTCTATCAGTGCAAAACATATATAACTCCTTTCGCAACCACTAGAGTCATCTATGGGTGATCTGAAATACTCGCTTAAGAATCCGGGAATTCTTGTGAGAGCAGAATGGGTATAAGTGCACTTGTACCGTTTTTGCACTGAGTCATTTTAAGTTATTGTTACTTTGTAAACCAGTAGTGTAGTGGACGTGTAACGGTTTTGTTGTGTTTTTTAAAGAAATAGTGGTGTGTTTTAGTTTGTCTAGTGCTACTGAAATTGCCTAGTATAAGTCTGAGATGGCTAGCAACAGCAAGGAAGGTATGAACGAGAAAAAATACCGATAGGTACATTTTTTAAGGTTATGAAATTTTTTTGTAGATCAGTCTAACTCTGAATTAGAAAAAAGGGAAAAGTCCGTTCAGAAAGACAACTTCGACCTTTTGATCATACATGTAGGTACAACTGCAGTAAAATTTCCGAACCAAACAGAGAAGTCTTATTCGACAAATTGTATAAAATTCCTACTTACGACCTACAAACAGCGTTTCTATCGTCTTGTGTACAGAAAGGCGAAGTTGCTAGAAAGCACCAAAGAACTGAAAATAACCGCCGATTTTCTACCAAAATAATGCTATTGAACATGCGAGTTTGTAAAGCATATTTTCTTAACATGTTCGATATAAGCAATAGGCGATTCACAACTGTGTGTGCAAAAGTAGACACATAAAAATGTTTCCCAGATGCAAAAGCCACTACTCCAGGAAAGATAATGCGAATACTCGTTACCTATCCCCAGATCTCAATGTGACAAAGATGTATTCTTTATATAAAGAATATTGCAATGAACAGAAAGAACCAATCGTTAAATTATCTTACTACCGTAACGTATTCAACACAGAATTCAACCTTCGATTCCATAAACCCCATAGTGATACATGCTCAAAGTGCGACAATCTGAACAATATCATCAAGAACTCCAGCAATGAAGAAAATGTGCGTGTTTCCAAAGTGACCTTAGACCTGCATCAAAGAAAAGCAGAAAAAGCGCGCAAAATGAAAAAACTAGATGCTGAAAATAGTAAAATCCTTGACGATACACTGGTAATTTGTTTTGATCTTCAACAAACTTTGCCAACACCCTTACTCACTACTTCAAAAGTCTTCTATTTTCGGCAGCTCTGGACGTACAACTTCTGTGTACACAGTCTAATTGATGGACAAGCTCACATGTACACATGGGATCAAACAATATCTGGCAGAGGTTCCCAAGAAATAGGGTCATGTTTGCTGCATTTCTTGAAGTCACTTCCATCTAATATCAAAAAAATAACTCGTGGTGGGCAAAATAAAAATAACAATATTTGCAAGTTATTTATGTTTTTGATAAAAGCCACTCATATAAAAAAATTCACCATAAATTCCTAGGCCAGGCCATACCTACATTGAATGCGACCGAGATTTTGGAGTAGTAGAAAAGAGCAAGAAAAAGAATCCTCAAGTTTTTATTCCCTGCCATTGAGAGAAGTTATTGCACGTTCGAGCAAAAAATTTATAGTTCACAATATGACCAGTGAGATGTTCGTCTCTTTTGAAAATTTAAACCGACTATTAAAAGATCCTAAAAAGGATATTGAAGGAAAACCCAAAAAGGTTAAAGATATTACGTATTTTAAATATGATAAAGACGATGAGTTATTCTTCTTTGAATTTGCACCAACCTTGGATGTTTCTTATCCATTTCTGAAATGTATTACTGGATCGCATGTTTCTGGACGTCCATCATACTCGATAGACAACATTTTGGTAGCGTTACACAAGACTTCAGTTGCAATAAAAACTGAAAAATGGAAGAACTTGCAAACGCTTTTGGACTATATACCCCCAGTTTATCATGAATTCTACAGAAAAATGAAGCATGAAAATAGTAAACAGAAAAGTAAAGGCAAAAATATGTCACCTATACCCGAGTCTGTACCAGCAATGGAACCGGCGCCTAGCTCTTCTCTTGACGATTCCGCATGCAGCAATGAAGAAGAAGACATAGACAATGACGAATTATTTTCCGATTTTGAATAAGTAAACGTATTAATCTGTTGTTTTATTCAATAAATATTTTTCATGACCGTTCGTCTTATTATGACTCCCGTAAGCTTAAGTCAAATATATTAATATGTTTGTGCAAAACCGGTATAAGTACATCAAATTTATTTTTGCCGTAAAACATTTTTTTTAATATTTAGCTGTGCTGCCACTAAACTCCTATTTTTGTTAGAATTCTTTTCAAACTAAATTTATCTTTTATTCGGAATTTTAAAATTGCAAAAAACTTTAGAGCGATTTTTCTCAGAAGTAACTTGAATCCACTTATACCCTTTTTGCTCTAACCCCTTCAATTTATTTAATTTTTAAAAATGGGGGCTAACTTTATCCACGCTATCACGCCTCGAACTCACGTCATACTAAGCGCATTTTCGTTTGTGACGTACATGTACTCTACATGCCTCTACCTATACAATTTGTTTGGCACTCGGCATATTGCTCTGACTAGTTGTAATTAATCAATCATTGTATTTAAATGAATAAACATTTAAAAAATTGTTCAGTAATATGAGTAAATGTCATTTATCACGGCAATTTAATTAAAATATTTCCAAAAATTGTAAAGACTGTAGAGACTACATTTATTTTTTACAGTTTCATTAAAATCGTAAAAAGCCTTTGGGTATGTGGATGAATCAGTAAAACGTTCATATTGACAAATGTTTGTTCAATTGTAAACAATGCTACAGTGGTCAAGTAAGATATGCTCAGAGTGTACCATATGAATAAATAAATAAATGCATAGCACCTTCAAAATTCTGATAATTTTGCTTTTAGAAATTAGATTAAAACTTATTTTCGAAAATTGTTTGAGAGTTCTACGTTATAAATTAAAAGTTTCAACACAACGGAGTCAGTACCCCAAAACTCACTAAGAGCTATACATTAAAAGAAATTTTTAAATCCTAAACATTAAATAAGTAGGGTTTCCTTACCTGTTCGGCAAGGATTTAGTGGCACAAGGCACAATAGTCTCGAAACTATTTAAAATATTCCCAGAAAAGCAATTACATTGCGTGGTTAAGTTTGAAACATAAACACCAAACGCCTTGTCCTAATCCGCATTCAGTTACATCTATTATTAAAACAATTATGTATGTAGTCCAAACTGAACGATAACCGCCATGACCTTTATCGGCACGATGTTTCCGATATTAAATTAACGGGAAACATCAAAACAACGCGGACATTATTCGGCCGCAAAAAAAAATTTTATGTTCCATCGAAACAAGAAACGACCCGAGACGATTTTGCCTAAATTAAATCAAACTTGATGTGTCACAGCTTTGATTTAATTAACGCAAAACAGTGTAAGTGAGCCCAATTGCCGACAATTAATAAAATAATCGAAATTGCCGCGACGTTTCCTGGCTATTTTTAGGAGACAAAAGTTCTCTTTCTCTCTCTTTTTTTCAAGTACCTAACGTTTCATCTAGCGGAAATGCGAAATTATTTGTTTTGTCACAAAAAAGGTTCCCAACAGACAACTATTAGTGAGTTAGAATTAGGAATCCCCAAAAAGACCATAGCCCAATTCTATAATATATTTTCACAATGTGTGTGTTTTATCTTTCATTCATCCATTCGTTCGTGTTTTTTTTGCGTTGCGATAGTACAAATTATCAGCGCATTAAATACTAATCCCCATCGGACAGATATAGAGAGTGGCATGGTAGTAATTATGGATCATTATATTTTAATCGCCTTTTAATAATTAGAAAAAAATTGAACTAACGATGCACGTTCCACATAATTTATTTTATTAGCTCGATTTTTATTATACAATAGTCGAACTTGTTTTGAACTGCTGGGTCATGTTTTGAAAAGAAAGACCGGCTTCGGAACGAACCGAAAAGAATTTTGAGCCAATCGCAACTCGCGCTTAAGGCTCAAAATTCGTTCTTACAAATCGAATTCCACAGAATCATTCTATGGAAAATACGGTTGTATTAAATAACCTTTACGTTTTAATTAGATGGAAAGGAAATAATAACGTTCGTTCACTTGCGCCCGTTCGTACCAATTTTTTTTTGTGTGCGGCGGGTATAAGATTCGACATCTGCCTAGACTTTCGTCGGCTTGTTTATCACTTCAAAGTACCATCACTGCCGAAGGGATCGTTTCTAAGAAAAGCAACATTCTGTGGATGCCCAGTTGATGGTTTTATTATAGGATATGCCGCCCTGTAGCTCGGGCAGTGGCCTCAAAAATGTTTTTAAAAATTTGCGCTCCAATTACGCGTTTAATTCGATATAATAAATTAAATTTAACAAGAGAAAGGTAAGAGTTTTTTTTAAGTCGTAAATCTAAGTCGTGGGGGTTGGTGAATTAAAAAAAACCCTCGTACCTAAAAGAAAGTCAGCGCCAAGTTAATTTACATAACGGTTCGCACGTAACGCGATTTATATCTAATTATTTAGCATATTCTAGCATTTCGCACCTTTGCCGGCATGCAATTATGACTTTCAGACAAATTGATCCGCAATTTCCGTGCACGAATGCGACCGTTTGAGAGCCACTCGTACTGGCCTAACCTTACATTACAAAACAAAATTAAAGTTTTAAAAGTTTTACGAAACCCATTGAGGCGTAAGGTTTAATTTGTAAACGGGCGCATTGCTAGCACGATTTTAAATACGTAATTACTTTACCTTTTCAATGTATACGACGAACTTGTGCCATAAAAACCTGAGAACTATTTTTGAACCATAAACATAAACACAGCACATTTTAACACTTAAACATTTTTTAAAAATTAACGAGTATTAAAAAACAATAAACGTAAATGTATTAACTTTGTACTTAATAACTAAATAACACTATTGTTTAACAATAACTAAAGAAAGTTAGAAATTAGGCACTCGCACCGTTCTTCACTCCTTCGTCGCCATGAGAGAACTGAAATAATTACGCACGCGCTACCTCTCGGGCAAGTCGACAACGACTGAATCAAAACCTGTTGGAACTGCAGACAATGCAATTTTCAAAATAATAATCGCTCACTTGTGTCCGCGTTTTTCTTAAAATCAATTATAATGTAAATGCATTCGAAAAAACTGCACTTAAATCGGTTAATTTATAGATGTAGGTACATTCACGTAAGGTTGCATATTATACGTGAGTTTGAAATCTGATTAATCGGAAGTTTATCTTTTTTAAAATATATTCAAAATTATGACACTTCCGGTTGTACCGGAAGTTGACCGTAACTTTTCGGTAGAATTCTTCGATAAAGCTCCGAAATATTTGACTTTGATATATTTGGGAAACAAGTACCTACCAAAACTTAAAAATCGAATGTGCCATTTTATCCAAACGGAAATCCGGGTTAGTGCACATGATGCAAAAAATTGCAAACATGTAACTGAATTTGTTTTATGTTCTAAGATAACATATTGTTGCAATTTTGCTTTTTCGGTTCGCGCGTTATCTTATCTCAACACTCGCGAAATTAAATAAACACGCATATTATTACAACAACATAAAGATCGGTTTCTTAATTTATATAATGCACAATGCATAAATTCGTACCGCACAATCATAAATGCATAATGTAAATCATAACTGATACTGGAAGAAGTGACTTTTGTTTATTTTTAACAGGTGTAGTTTTTGAAGACTTGATACTGTTACGAATCTTATCGTTTTGTTTTTCTTTCCGCATTCACCATCGCGCGGAGGTATAATACAGCCGGATCTATTACACTATTAAAAGATTATTTATTTTAACCCGTACAGTGTTCAACTAGCATTCAAAACCCCTTTTTATAGAAGCTAAATAGTCTCGAACATTCAGTAATACGAAAGTTCTAAAATCGCCATCATTTTGACTTATTCTTGTAAGTTAACACTGTTCTGTTCCAGAACCTCATTCGGGCCTCGGCACCTGTAGAATGGGTCATGGCGATAACGGCAATCCTATCGACCTCGGTAAAACCCTTGCTGACAAAAGAAGCGTCAACTGCCCATAAAGGTTATGCTGTTGTTAACTGCAGAGCAACACATTAACCCCTGGTCCGCGGAAAACAACTACTAGCATGTTTTTAACAATCCTCCAGTCTAGTCGATCAAAACATTGCTATGTTCTAGATGTTATTGATCTCGGCGTCCTTCTTGAAATCCCATAAAGTATTCAACAGGTTCTTGTAGGTGGGCATCTGGTATGACAATTTCGTTGAGAAACCAAGTAGTAGATGGAGCTCGCCTAACAATTTCTTGATAACAACCGCAATTTGTTTTTACATGCGTCACGAATGTCCATGGGAATAGTATTCCGGTACATCGATGAGGTCTTGATTAAACCTCAGTCCGAAGTTCAAACCTTGTCTTTGTTGTACCTTCGTACTTTGCCATAAATTCATGGAAGCTTGGTTCATATCCATGGTTTCGTGTCTTACTCGTTGTTACTCTCGTCCGAATGGGATTAGTGGTTGCATCGTTGTTATTAGCTTATGGGGTTAGACGATCACAAATTTCCGTTTTCTTCTTGATGGTTTCTGGATACTGTAAATGACGTCATTAAGTCTGGCTATCAATTTTTGTACGGACCTTCCCATTGTCGTTGCAGCTTCGGGTACAACTCACGGCTCCTTTGGTGATTGTATAACTATACCAAATCATCTGGCTGGAATCCAGCCTCTTTAGCTTGAACGTCGTACTGTACCTTCATCAGATCGCTTGCAATTTGGATGATCTTTTGAACATTATCAGTATGTCATTCAACCTCTTCCGAATTGCCACCAAAATGTATTAGTTTTCAACATTACTTTTAGGGAACTGAGTTGCTATGTCGATCGCAACCCTAATAACACACTTCGTTCCCTGAACGTGTCGTCAGAGTTCCAAATCATAGGGAACGTCCCATTCTTAATTGGTATGTTTCAGGAACGTTTTTCTAGGTGGTTCTCGTAAGGTTACAAAGGAATGTTACATCGACGTTTTATTTAAAGCATCATGTTTTTAATTAGACTTCTTCTCAACGCTTTTTTAATTAATAATGTAATAAATGTAGGCATGTAACTATCAATACCTCTCATTAACAATAATTTAATGGAAATGCATTTTCAAACGTGTTACGATAGCACAAACAACATTAAACGTATATAATGTGCCCTCCTGTAGGGAATATAGCTTGCATTTGTACAATAGTGAACCACAAATCACGTACTTTGGATATGTAAGCCACATGTAAACTTTATTGGACAGTTTTGTATAATAAATAGTTCCCCTCACAGCCGGTTGAAATGCTGCAGAAATACTATTAGTGGCTAACTTAGAATTCTCTGTTACCGATTACCTCGTAATTTTTAAATTTAGGTAGTATGTCTGTTTAAATTTTCGCATTTAAATAATGAAAATTATATCACAAATAAAAGTTAGTGTACGAAAAGGAGTGTAGGAAGACTATAAAAACGATAGTCAAACGACATGAAAAGCCTGCGAGTAAAAAATGGTTCCAAACAGCCCTTGATAGGAACTTATAAAAACATTGAGAGAGACCTTTATCCAGGAGTGGATTGATATCGGTTAAAAAATAGAAATAATTAAGATTCTGATCTTTGAAAGTCATGGCATATAATTTATATCAAAAAGACAAGTAAGAAGTTAAAGAAAAGACGTCATAAGTGTAATAGCTAATATGATGTTTGTATTTTTTAAAAAATTGTTGATAGGTAATACCTACCTAATAACTGTAAGATAAGAGTTTTAAATCACTAAATTATAAGGCGCGCGCATTTATATATCTTATTCATATTAACTTCTAGACATACACACTAACATTATCTATGTCTGGCAAACTAAAAGAGTCTATTACATGAATGTTGTAGGTAAGTAGTTACCCCCACAGCCACATGTGGCGCTGCAATTTGTATTTTATTTTTAATATGGGAGGTTCATATCTAAAGTGTGTGATTTGTGTAGTGAACTTACATTCGAGTTGTCTCAATCCTGAAGAGTCTCTAAAAGACGAAACAGCTGTAGAGTAATTCTTAGTGTTTGTTTGCTATTGTACAAACTCTTGCGACTTACAGCAGATGGTTCGAGTTTGCTATTTATGCCAACTGCCAACATTTAGTTGACTTTAATAATCAAAGAATCGACTTATGTAACTGCTTACGCATATGTCGAGAAAGTTACTCTCATTAATTTTTCTATAAGTACAGAAAAATAATTAAATAGTATTGTTTTCGAAAAATTAGTCAACTACAGCTCGTCTGCAACCGACGAGATGTTACTTGCTGGTAACAGGCATATTTTTATCACCAGTCTATGTACAAACGAACTGTTTAGTTGACACTGGTTCTGAATTTTCTATTGTTTCTCCAACTATAGCAGATAAGTGAAAAAAAAAACAAATTATACTTATCTACTCCTCATTCAAATTTTCGGACAACGACTGACCAAATTAAAAATCCGACAATTGTAACTTCGCGTAGGTCGCAGGGGGACGTTTTGTAAACGTTTCTAAAATGTAAGTGTGTTATTAGAGAATCATTTCAAACGAATTTCCGACATTGTACTGGCTTCTCATCATGCAGGTACTGCAATACTGCTGACACTCAGCTCTTAGACACTAATAATTGTTGGCTTTTTTCGGTACCGTCGACACGTTCTAGGGTTCGTTTAAGAAAACCGTCTTCTATTTCCAAATAATGTAATGGAGCCCACTATGCTTTTACTTTACTACTCAATGCAATCACTTCTTCCCAGGTTGACAGCCGAACTATCGTCTTCCATTCCAGAAGTAATCACAATTCGGGGTTTTGTTCCTCCTCCTGTCTCGACTACTCGGGTTTCCAACTTTTATCGACCATGTTTGTCCTTCTAAAGACGTTGCCTTTTTTCTCCAATTTGTAACAATGAATACAGTTTATCGAACAAACTCTTCTGGATAAGACGTCTGCGTTGCGGTAGCTTGTTCCAGCACGGTGTTCTGTCACATACTCGTTTTCTTGCAACCGCCCAATTCTTCTGCGACTGTCCTTCTGAGTTTCTAAATTGTAAGAACCACTTTAAGGCAACATTGTCTGTTCTCGGTAGAAATATAGGTATTTGTAGAAATGTTTGTTGGACTTAATGACAGTTAGGAGTTCTCTTCTTGTTACGCAGTAGTTCCTTTCAGATCTTTACAAAACCTTATTAAAATATCCGTTGACTCTTTCTTGACAATTTTGAACCTGGAATAGTACTGCTCTTACAGTCATCGAAATTCTCGTCCTTCTTCTGTTAGATTGGTTAATTGATTTGTGAAGTTGGTAAATCCGGAAACGAATAAACTGTAGTGCGTGCACAACAAAAGGAAACTTTTCATTTCGTGCTTGTCTGTAAGTGTAGGCCATTATTGCACTGCTCAGATCTTTTCATGGTCGACCTGCATTCCGTTTGGCGCATTGCCGTGATGATTAGTCCTGGGAGTCCGGTAGCTAAAAGTTAAGCATGTTCTGGTTTCTTTTGATGGTACGTGAAAGTTAATATTACCAAAGGCAACTGAGTCATTTATTGCACCATGTATTAATTTGTATAAATGTTTAACAAAGATAGTTTTATGACGGTCAGAAATAGATATACAGGGTGTTTCATTAATCAGTACAGAAAATGAAACTGGAGATTCCTTGCAAAATTTAAAGAGGGGTTTAACATAAAAAAAATTTCCTTAAAGCCTCCCTGAAGAGTTAGACAATCTGTAGCAATGCTAGGTAGCGTTAACGGAAATTTGTTCAAAAGAATAATAGCCTGTATTCAAGAAAATGGTGCCCATTTTGAACACTTATAATATTGTTATTTATGTCAAACTTGCATACGCAACTTATTAATTAAAAATTCTGCAAGTTCGCTTAATTTATTTTTTGGTGAAAAAGTATTGAGTTTACGTGAAATTTTTAAGAGACAAAAAAGTTTTAATTGAATTGGCCCTCCAAAATCTGAATTTTAAAATTGAAAAAAAAATTAGTTAAAAGTTCTGGTAAAAAACTCTAAGGGTAGTAAGACTCTAAGGGGTGACCCTTGCAGAAGAACAAGGGTGAATAAAATTATGAAATTATGGAGGCTTCTTGGTAGTAGTATTTGAATGTTTAGATTTCTTTTTTTATTTCAAGTCATTTCAGAAAAAATCGATTAATGTGAATTTTTACACATCTTTAGGGGCTGTAACTCTTCAGGGGAGGCTTTAAGGACATTTTTTTTATGTTAAACCCCCTTTAAATTTTGCCAGGAATCTCCAGTTTCATTTTCTGTACTGATTAATGAAACACCCTGTATATTGAAATTATATTACATATAAGGATATCCACGGTGTGGATAAGCATTATGCTTTAATTTAAATAAGTACTTTAAAAATCTTTTTGTGTAGATTCTAATATTTGCATATTTTTTTGAGTTATAGGAGACCAAACTAAAGCACAATAATCTATTCGACTTAAAACAAATGTATTATAAAGTAGTGTTAATGATTTATAATTTTAGAATGATTTTGCATTTCTCAAAATGAAGCCAAGAAGTCTATTACATTTTTTATTAAGCGCTACAATGTCTGAAATTCAGTGAACTGTCAAATTTTACTCCAAGATCACAAAAATTATTGGTTCTTATTACTAATTGATCGATATTTTGTAGGAAAACAAGATGTTATACGCTTTCTCGAATAAGACATTACTCTACATTTACCAGCGTTAATTATCAAATGATTACTTAGGCACCAATTTTCAAAGTTCACCAGATCATTCTGTAATATTCCATGATCAGCTACAGAATTTATCTCTCTGTAAATTTTTAGACCGTCTGTATAAAGTAGGCATGAGGATGAGAGTATAGTAGAAACATCATTTATTAATAACAGAAATAGTAGAGGCCCTAAAGTTGAACCTTGGGGAACGCCGGACGTAGTATAAAACTTGTAGGATTTAAAGCCACTGTGGCGGCTAGGGGTTAGTTCTAGGCGCCGGTTTGCATCAGAGAAAAACTACGTTGAGTTTGCGAATACGAGTTTATTTTAACTTACAATAACCGCGCTGTTAGTTGTTTAATGTTAATGCGTTTGCTGCGAGAGCGGAATGCGAGTAAGCGCCATATAGGAACGCGGAACTGCTGGGATCGCACTAGTCACTTTGGTTACTACGCCGTATCGTACTCTGGGTCTGTCTTCTGTTGACTCGTTCGCCTCATTATATACCGTCTGGCGTGTTGGGATGCTTAGCTTGCAAGGTTACAATAATTCCTTGCGAACGTAGCATTCTTTGTTTGTTTATACTTCCGCAAAATACGGACGCGGAAATTGCTTGTGCATGCAGTTCCTATATGGGTCCCCCTTAGTGGGTAAATCCACGATAAAACGGAGCTGGTGGGCAAAAATGTTTAATTTTGCGTATGCTTTACCTTGCCGCTTTATTATTTTGCGTGCGCGCTTAATGCAGGCGCTTGGGAAAATGAACGTGTCTTCCGGACTTTGTTATGGTGTGTGGTGTTCGTTTGGAGGCGGTGTCTCCTTGATGATCCGTGGTGGGCGAGGTTGTCCTTGAAGTTTGCGTCGTCTGCGTGTGGTTCCCTTCTACGTAGGCTGGTTTCGTGCGGTCGATGGAGACGGTCGTTTCGCGATCCCTTATTTTTAACGTTAAGGTTTTATCTCCTCGTTTTAAAACCGGGAATGGTCCCTCGTACGGTTGTTCGAGTGGCGTCTTTACTGCGTCGCGTCGAACGAATACCTGTTGGGCCGTTTGTAGGTCTTTAAAAATGAATGTGTTTGGTTTGGCGTGGTTTGTTCCAGCTGTGGGGCTTAATTCTGCGAAGTAGCGTTTGAGGTTCGTTATGTAATTTATCGGGTCCGTTGCGGGCGTTTGTTTTGGTACTAGGAATTCGCCAGGGAGTCTCAGGGGTTCGCCGTATACCAGTTCGGCTGCAGATGAGTTCAGGTCTTCCCTCCATGCTGCTCGTAGTCCTAGTAAAATCGTGGGTAGTACGTCGGTCCACTGTTTCGTTTCGTGGCAACGGATGGCGGCTTTGAGGTGGCGGTGGAAACGCTCCACCATCCCATTCGATTGCGGGTGGTAGGCCGTTGTTCGCAAATGTGTGGTGCCGAGGAGTTTGTTGAACTGTTTGAACAGTTGTGATTCGAATTGTCGCCCTTGGTCTGTGGTTATTCGCAGCGGGACACCGAAGCGTGTGATCCATTCGTTGTAAAACGTGCGCGTGATTGTTTCGGCTTCGATATTTTCGATTGGGTATGCTTCGGGCCAGCGTGAAAATCTATCGACACAGGTGAGGCAGTAACGTTTGCCTTGCGATATGGGGAGCGGTCCCACTATGTCGATATGAATGTGCTCGAAACGTGTGGATGGGTTCGCTATCGTTCCGAAAGGTGTTTTTACGTGTCGCGTGACTTTTGATCGTTGGCATTGTATGCATGCGCGTGTCCATTGTCGGCAATCGGCGTCAATGGATGGCCAAACGTAACGCTGTTTGACGAGCTTTGTTGTGGCTTTCGTTCCCGGGTGCGCCAGATTGTGCATTGTGTTGAAAATGTGCTGGCGGTGGGTTGTAGGGACGAAAGGTCTGGCGTTGGCGGTGGACAGATCGCAGTATACGGCTGTGTCCGTGTTGGGGAGAATCACTTTTTTTAGTTGGAGTGAATTCCCTAGACGCAGGTGCGTTTGCAGATCATTGTCCGTGGCCTGTGCTTTTGCGAGACTTTCGAAGTCGATCGGGGCTGTGGCGATTGTTTCGATGCGGGATAGCGCGTCCGCAACGACGTTCTCCGTGCCCGAGATGTGACGGATGTCTGTTGTAAATTGGGATATAAAATCTAGGTGACGAAATTGGCGGGGGAACATTTGTCCGGCTTTTGGCGGAATGCGTATACCAGGGGTTTGTGGTCCGTACGAACAGAAAATTCTCTACCTTCAACCATGTGTCTGAAGTGTTTTATGGCTTGGTAGATCGCTAGTAATTCTCTGTCGTAGGTCCCGTACTTTCTCTCTGCGCTTGAAAGTTTCCTGGAGAAGAATGCGAGTGGTTCCCAGTCGTCGTCGATGCGTTGTTGGAGAGCGGCTCCGATTGCGTTATTTGAGGCGTCAGTGACTATGGCAAGGGTTGCTCCGGGTTCGGGGTGTGCGAGCATCGTGGCCTGTGCCAGTCTTTCTTTGCAGGCATCGAAAGCTTCGTTTGCTTTGGTCTGCCATTCGATTGGTTTTGCGCCTTTAATGTTGCGTTTGAGCAGGTCATTTAGCGGTGCCTGCAGTTCGGCAATTCCTGGTATAAATCTCCTGTAGAAATTTATCATGCCCAAAAATTGTCTCAATTGTTTGGCCGTTGTCGGCGTGGGGAAATTCCTGATTGCGTCCACTTTGTCCGCCAGTGGTGTCGTGCCCTTGCTCGAGACTTGGTATCCGAGGAAACGTGCGTTCGTGACGCCTAAGTGGCATTTCGTTGGGTTAATGAGTATCCCATACCTCTGTAAGCGCGTGAACAGTGTTCGTAAATGGATTTTGTGCTCGTCTTCGGATGTGGAGGCTACGAGTATGTCGTCGAGGTAGGTGTAACAGTAGTCCAAACCTCGGGTTACCTCGTCGATAAAACGCTGAAAAGTCTGGCCGGCGTTTCGTAGTCCGAAAGACATGAAGGGGAATTCGTACAGTCCGAAAGGTGTCGTAATTGCGGTTTTCGGAATGTCTTCATTTGCAACTGGGATTTGGTGATATGCTCGTACCAAATCTATTGTCGAAAATATGGTTTTTCCTCGGAGTCCTTGCGCGAAGTCTTCTATGTGTGGCACGGGGTAGCGATCAGGGATTGTTCGGGCGTTGAGGGGCCTGTAGTCTCCGCAAGGCCTCCAGTCATGGCCGTTTTTCGGTGCCATGTGCAGCGGTGATGCCCAACTGCTGTCTGACGGGCGAGCGATGCCCATGTCGACCATGGACTGGAATTCATGTTTTGCAATCCTCAATTTGTCGGGTGCAAGGCGGCGTGGTTTGCAAGTTATTGGTGGCCCTGGAGTGGTTCGAATGTAATGCTTCGTTTCGTGTTTTGGCACGTGCGGTGCGCCCGAAGGTCTCGTGATCTCGGGAAATTCTTTGAGAATTTCGTGGAACGGTGTCGTCCCTGAGATTTCGCGTATCGTAGGCCGTTCGTGGTCTGAGGTCACTCCAGTGGCTCGTGATATGTTTGTTAACGGGTCGGTGATCCTATTGTTGTGGATGTCCACCAGCAAGGCGTAGTGGTGCAGAAAGTCGGCTCCGATTATGGGGTTCGTTACGTCTGCTATTATAAAACGCCAGGTGAAAGATCGTCGTAAGCCTAAATTGAGGCTGAGGGTTATGAAACCATATGTCGCGATGTTGGATCCGTTCGCTGCTGTCAGCTCGTATGATGTTTTGTGTCGTGGTCCGTTAACTAACTTGCGGGGAAAAACTGAGACGTCCGCGCCGGTGTCCACTAGGAATCTTTGTCGTGTGGCCCGCTCGTGCAAGAAGAGGCGGCGCGGGGTTATGTTGAGGCTGTCGTTGGCCGCGTTTATCGACTGCCTTGTCCGTTTCCCGAAGGGAAATCACACGGTTCGCGGCATTTTCTCGCTCGGCCTTTGAAAACTTGGTGGTACCAACATGTGGCAGTGTTATTGGGGTCGTAATTTCGATGTCGATCTCTCGAATTGGAACGGCTTCGAGATGGTGGTCGTGATTGTCGGAACGCGGGTTGCCTGTTGCGTCGGGGTTCGGCGTCCATGCGGGGGTTCGTGCGTCGCACGTATATACGTTTTTGAATGCGAGCGTCTCGTTTACGGCGTCGGCGAGCACGGCTATTTTATCGAGGTCGTCGTGGGTCTGCGTTGCCAGAATCGCCTGCATCGTTGCCGGTAAACGGTTGAGCCATAGGGTTCGTAGGAAGTCGTCAGGGATGGTGCTCCCACCGAGGTTTTTCAGGTGTCGTAGGAACTGCGATGGCTTGCGGTCGCCGAGTTCCTCGCCTTCAAGCAATCGCTGTATCTTTTGCGATTTCGATGCGCTGAGGCGATTGACTAGTTCCTTTTTGAGGGTGTCGTATTTGCCCTCGGTCGGCGGTGATTGAAGGATGTCGCGTACCTCCGTGGCATGCTTGGTATCTATATTGGCGATCACGTAGTTATATTTTGTTTCGTCCGCGATGATCCCAGCTAAAGCGAATTGGCCTTCGATTTGCAGGAACCACATGAGAGGGTCTTCCGGCCAAAATGGAGGGATGCGTACGCCTACGCGTTCGATTGCGGGGGTCGTTGTAGGCGTCGTGAGGTTCGCGGAAGCGGTTGCGATTGTGGGGGCCATTTTTCGTTTGTTCGCGGCAGCCAGTGTGATCTGATGTCGTCTCGAAGATTACACTGTCGCTTGTGCCTGGAGCTTGGTGGCCGCGCGGTTTACCTTCCTCTTGTGAAATGCGCAGAGGTCCTTTGCGGCGAACCGGATGATGATTAATACCAATAATACGACGGTGATTGTGTGGAGAGTTTCGGCGGTGTTTAGGGTGGCAGATGCGCTGCCGTTTGCGTTCTGCACGATGATCTCTTCCTTAGATTCAGAACCTCCCATTACTCGTATGTGCGTCGGAGTCTTACCAGTGTTTGGCGGCGAACAGGACGATCACGAAAAATATGATGATGGTCGTCACTGGATAAGACGTTGCACCGTTGTTTCTGAATTCTGCGGTGAAGTCTTCGAACGGTGACCTTTCTCTGATCAAATACATCACGTCGGGGGTCACCACTGTGGCGGCTAGGGGTTAGTTCTAGGCGCCGGTTTGCATCAGAGAAAACTACGTTGAGTTTGCGAATACGAGTTTATTTTAACTTACAATAACCGCGCTGTTAGTTGTTTAATGTTAATGCGTTTGCTGCGAGAGCGGAATGCGAGTAAGCGCCATATAGGAACGCGGAACTGCTGGGATCGCACTAGTCACTTTGGTTACTACGCCGTATCGTACTCTGGGTCTGTCTTCTGTTGACTCGTTCGCCTCATTATATACCGTCTGGCGTGTTGGGATGCTTAGCTTGCAAGGTTACAATAATTCCTTGCGAACGTAGCATTCTTTGTTTGTTTATACTTCCGCAAAATACGGACGCGGAAATTGCTTGTGCATGCAGTTCCTATATATTGAATATAAAAATTTTTTTAAATAAAAAAAAAAATAATAAAATAAATAAAATAAGAAAAAAAAAAAAAAAAATAATTTTATATAAAAAAAATATAAATTAAAAAAAATAAAAAAAAAAAAAAAAATAAAAAAAAAAAAAAAAAAATAAAAAATTTAAAAAAAAAAAAAAAAAAAAAAAAAAAAAAAAATAAAAAAATAAAAAAAAAAAAAAAAAAAAAAAAAAAAAAAAAAAAAAAAAAAAAAAAAAAATAAAAAAAAAAAAAAAAAAAATAAAAAAAAAAAAAAAAAAAAAAAAATAAAAAAAAAAAAAAAAAAAAAATAAAAAAAAATTTAAAATTAATTTTTAAAAAAAAAAAAAAAAAAAAAAAAAAAAAAAAAAATAAAAAAAAAAAAAAAAAAAAAAAAAAAAAAAAAAAAAAAAAAAAAAAAAAAAAAAAAAAAAAAAAAAAAAAAAAAAAAAAAAAAAAAAAAAAAAAAAAAAAAAAAAAAAAAAAAAAAAAAAAAAAAAAAAAAAAAAAAAAAAAAAAAAAAAAAAAAATAAAAAAAAAAAAAAAAAAAAATTTTAAATAAAAATAAATATACACTTTGAAAGTGCGAGGCAAAAGTATCAACCGAACATAAGGTGTCCGTCCGTATATTAACAAGATATCAAGAAAACCGTTAGTCCAATTTTTATGAAACTTTGTACATGGATCTTTATAGCCAAAAGGGCCGTTAATATACACATTTTTGAAATATTTAAAAAAATATTTATTTTACACATTTCCGTTTCAAGTAAAAGTTTTTTATAATTTAATGATACACAACTTTTTTTAAACTATTTTTTGATCCTATGAGTAATTACTGAGATATACGAGGGTCGTCCACAAAGTAACCTTCGTTGTGAAATAAAAATTAAACCAATTGAGGTACAAAAATTTTTTTATATACATCTTAAAACTACAGCTTTTCTCATCAAAATTGATATCTTCTTATTTTAAAGAAACCCCTTCCTTTTTTCATTGACAATTTGTCTCTTTTATTAAGATCATGTTTTAAACATTTACTTTAGTTTTACTTCTTCTCTACTTTAAGACAAATACCATTAGATTTAATTTCTAAAACTTTTAATAAAAACTAAATATTTGTCAATTTTTTTTATTTGTTGACTGTTAGCAACTTACACCCACAGAGCTAGCGGAAGTGGTGATCAGAGGATGCGGTGCATGCAGGCGCCTTTACAAAAGAAACGCTACTGCTGGGAACAATTTCTTATCGGGGAAAACCGCACTTACGGACGTTTACATATCTTAGCGCCGTTTTTTTAATATACATATAATAGTATATTAAAGAACTAGTTTCAGAAGACGCATTTTATAAGCCGAGTACAGTTTCGAAGACGCGTCACTAAAATGCCTTCTGAATCGAATTCTTTATACTATTTTTTTCTATTTTGGGCTTTTCAGATCGATTTTAAAATAAAATTTCGCGAGTTTTTAAATTTAGGGAATTTTGAAGTATAATTGCTAGGTGGCAATATTTTCATTAAACTTTGGTTTAAATGCTAGTTATGTTAAATTAGTACATTTATCATACGTTTAATTACAAAAAATAGGTGGAAATAAATAATAATAATAATAATAATAATAATAATTATAATGTCTTTTATTGAAGCAAAATAGAAAATAAATATAATTTACATAATTAAATATAGTGAGCACTGAGCACATTTGTATAAATTTATAAATATATATACATAACTTCAGTGTAGTGCTATTAGTTTGCTTCAATTGAGCGAAGTTCAGATAGTTACTTTAAAAAAAAAACTCTCTGCTCTTACACTTAACCCATTATATACCTATATTTAATTGTTAGTGAGGCGATAAACTAAAAAAGCGATGAATACGGTCCTAAGATTAAAAAATTTAAAAAGAAATAATAAATAATAATAATAAATGTGTAAACAATAGGATATACTACAGAATAAAAATAAGTAGATAAATAAATCTACTGAACATTAATTACGATTTAAATTAACGCACGTCCAACGTAAAGACAGCTTTGACGTTTAATATCAAATCAGTGTTACCACTGTTCGGAATAAAAATTGTTCTATTTCTATAAAAGAACTCAATTTTTTATAAAAGAATTTATTTGGGTGCTTTTATAGCTCTGTAAGCGACCCAAAATATAAAAGTTTCATTTTTCCACGACATACTTAGAAAAAGGACAATTCATCTCTACAAATGGTGAGGAAAATTGGTTTTTTCTCACTAGTGAGGAAAATAATGTCGTGTTAGGAGAATGTCTTCATTAGAACTGTGCTCCTATTAGTTAGTTAAACAGTTTAATTTAGTATTCAATCAGTTTTGTTTAATTTCATATCTTATATTTCGACTTTTAAACATTGTTACCCTACATTTATTGGTTAGAATTACACGGCTGACAAAATTGCGCTATGACAGATTGAGGCCACACCGATATCACAAAATAATATCTGCGGGTCTAACACATGAGGAAAGCCTTTTCCCCTCTCACTCAATCTTGAGTGAAAAAAAAAATGAATTGCTTTCCTCATTTGTTGGACAAATAACTGTGTACAATACTAAACATTAATAAGTTTCCTGATTACATATGAACGTCCAATTTGTATTTCGAGTTTATCATATAACACAATTGTATTGTACACTATGTGTCTTTACTAAGACAAACAAAATATAAAAAGTTAAATTTTCTAATTACATTTGCATGAGTCCTACGTTGGGTGACATTTATTTTACTAGAAACCTACTTGTCTTTAATTGGGAGACAAAAATAATAATTTCTAAGCTGAATTTGGATATACCTATATCTATATTATCTCAAATTTTCTCAAATTTACTGAAGTATTCACTTTAGCGCAAAAGCGCCAAGTTTCTCATCGAACGAGAAATGAAATATCGTGTCTCTCTCTTCAAAGGTGGTAGGACTACTGAATTTAAACTTATTGAAAAAATAGAGGTTAGAATTTACTTTATCGGTCATTGCCGTTTTATGTACTAATTTTAACATCTTAATATATATTTTCGGTGTGTCCGTCCATCCGTACGCAAGATGGCGGCCGATCACATGGTAGTCAACGTGCTCACCACTACTACTTTTCAGTCATAATTCCTATATAAAAACATATTTGGCTTATGGGAGAATCGAACCCACGACCTACGAGTTGTTAGCGCTGTAACCACTGAGCTAATAGGCCTATTGAATGTTGTGTGTATTTACTTTCTTATATGATAAAGTTTATTTACCACTTTTGTTTATTTTTTAGCCGCAAAAACAGAGAAAGAGCACTATAATACTTTGTTTGCTTATTTACTTTTTATTGTGATTGATAACTGATAAATAATAAACCTGAAATAGTTTTAAACATTTTTTAACATTGATATTTTGCATCCACAAAATTGAAATACATATACATGCGGAGCATGCTGGCTTAATTCTTTGGATTAGTGTATATCTTTACAATGATTTAATGGTGCCCTAATGTATCTCGCGTTATCAATTGTTAAAATTAATTAGTTAATGCCAGTTAAACTTATAATCCTACATAATTATATCATTTTTTAATTCAAATTAAGTAACCATACCGTCATTTTGTTTAGCGTAAAGATTGGTTGCAAAACGATATGATTAATTCATTAGATTCATAGAAAAATAACCCCTTCGGGGACAAAGGAAACTGTAATGCATTACAGTGGTAATGAAGTTGTGCGCCCTCTACATAGTAGTACTAAACTATTCTAGAAACGCAGGAAACATAATTTTTTTGTACCAATAAAACCCAAATTGTTGTTAATTATTATATTTCTGAAAGAATGTATGAATTATCAAAATCAAAAAACCGATACAAAATTTTGTTTCTAATTTATATTATTGAATGTATTGCACATAAAAATATAATAATTCGAATTGTGCTAGAACAACAAACAAAATTAAATAAGTACATCATTTCTAATAAAAAAGATTAAGAAACCACTAAACTACTTATTTATATGCATTAAAAATAGAATATACGTTATATGTACTTCTAGTTTTGCTTAGATTTTAAAAATTTTTGTCGACAATATATTAATAATTTGTCAGTGACCTTGTCAGGTGTATTTACTCACAAGATTCAATATATTCAAAAATCTAATTGCATCATTTCAAAATTGAATATGTGGTGATGATTTAGTAGCAGAACATCGCAGTACATTTCCATGAATGGGTGCACAGCTGCTTCCATTGACACTGTCGAACAAATCCTCGAAAAATATAAGTAAATTCGCAGTGTCTGTTGAATCTTCCAACGTCGCCACTAAACCATCTGCACTTTTAATTCTACAATAGATAAAAATAAAATTACATGAAAATAATAATTTTAATTATTGTCAAGGCTTATTCTTGTAATGCCAGATGCCACTTGGTTGCTGAATACCTGTGAGCAGCATGACACTTTTTTTAATTTCCAAGGAAATTAAAATCAGTTAATTTCTTCATTATCTGAATCGTCCGAAATGGTAGATCAATTTTATAATAATAATATAATATAAATAATACACTACGGCGTCGTGTTTAATCAGAGTTGTTTTCGTGAATAACAATAATTTAATATATAATAACAACATTAATACTTAATTAATTCGTTTAGTTTAACTATGTGAAAGTGCACAATGTGATAAGTAACTCATAGTGTTGAACAAGTATGTGCTGATAACTATTTATTATCAGGAACAAGTGTTATTTAACTGTGCATCCAGTAAGTTTATGGCTAAACTATTTTGCATTAATTACTTGACTAATGAGATTTCGTCCCTAAGTTAATGCTTTATTTACCGTTATCATTATTTTATTCTACCAACTCTTGGGAAACATTTACTAATACACTTATTTATTGAAACACCTGGAAGTGATAATTTTGAATAGTGAGCGTTCTGTTGATATAAACTTTTCCGCTTTATAGGCGTGTTTAACTACTCTACGTATACTCTTTTTTGTTTTTTATTTTAACTAGTTACACTTGCTTTAAGTCTACCACGCATACTTAATTACTTAACTGAATTATTTTGCAAATCAATTGCAATATGATTTGTTCAATCTGTAGTGGATCATTTACTTCGAAATCGCCTGGACTGTCCTGTTCTGGTAGTTGTTAACATTCTTACCATTTTGATTGTGTCGGAATTCCGGATGACCTTCGAAAATACTTAAAATCTATAAACGGCTTAATCTGGCGATGTTCTGAGTGTATAATTTCTTCATCTTCTCGTTATGAGAACAACCTTAAAACGACTATGTTGCAGTTAACTAAGTCATTAACAGATGAATTAGAAAGTAAAATAAACGTCTTAAGATCTGAAATTCTGAATGAGTTTAAACTGTCAATAGATTCGCTAAAGCATGATGCTGTTAAAATAATATCAGGTAAAATTGATAAAATATCCACGAGTTTGCTTCATCAAAATGGTCAATCCGAGACAGCTAACTCCTATGCTAGCATTGCTGCTAAGGCTGCTCAGTCAAAAATTATAATAAAGGCTATTAATAATAAACAATCAACGACTGAAACAAAGCGTGCTATTATCAATGTAGTTAATCCAATCTCGTCTAATATCCTCGTGAAAGATGTCAAGTCAATCAAAGATGGTGGAATCGTTGTTAGCTGTTCTGATAGTCTGCAATCAACAAAGCTTTTGAAGTCGCCAAAAAAAACTGTCTGCGAATTATGAACTAAAGCAAGTTAAACCTAAATCTATTCGTCTTCGTCTAGTAGGTCTATCCGATCAACTTACGCCGAAGACTATACTGCACTATTTAAAGATCCAACATAGTGAATTTTTCAAGGATGATACAGTCTGTGATATTATTTCTGTCAGCCCGCTGAAAAAGCATTCGCATATTTTTCAAGCTACTATAATCACTGATGCTATACTGTACCGTCAATTATTAAATGCTGGTCACTTGCTTATTGGATTGGATAGTTACACGTTGTTTTAATTGTAATAGTTATAATCACTCATCCAAATTCTGTCAAAAAAAGAATAATCCTGTGTGTCCTTTATGTGGCGGAACACATAGAGTGAATGACTGTAAAGCAAAGGAGGATGATTATAAATGTTGTAATTGTGAATACTTTAAAACAGTAAAAAAAGTGGATTGCAATAGTCAACACGCTGCTTGGGATATAAGCTCACATTGGCTACAGTTCAACAAAATCTCTTTGGTAATCCAAAAAACATCTAGAAAACATAGTGGGTGATAAAGAGTTGTTCACTAAACCTTTGCCTTTGAGTAACAATAAACCGAATTACGTAACTAATATTTACTGCTTATATCAAAATGTTAGAGGACTACGATCCGAAACAAAAACTTTCTTTGATAATGCTTCAATACTAAGCGATTGTATTGTTGCCATTACGGAAACCTGGCTATCTGAAGACATATTTAACAATGAACTGTTTATTGATAACTTTTATGTTCATAGAAAAGACCGTAACTTTAATGTAGTCTCGTCTACAAAGGGTGGCGGAGTTTTACTAGCTGTAACACATAATAATACCAGTGTTCCAATAGACCTCTCAATCATTTCAGAAAATTTACCAACAATTGATATTTGTGGATTGAAAGTAATGCTAAACTCTAACAACGTAATAATTTTGTTATGTGTTTATATTCCCCTTCAACATGTAATGAAGACTATGAAATTTTATTTGATCTTATTAGCACACTACCAGATGTCTTGAATAATAATGTTATTTTATTAGGTGATTTCAATGTTACTAATTTTGTCAACAATTCTAATGACATATTAACTGCACTTGTTAACAATTTTGCGTTTTTAATAACTTCTTTCAATACAATTGTGTTAAAACATTTCAAATCGACTTCTTGACTTAATATTGTCCAATATAAATTGTAAGGTCACTAGATCTGATTATTTTCTAGTAGATGAAGATGTCTTTCATCCAACTCTTCAAATACAAATGATCATTAATTGCAAGGCACAACATAACTTCAAACCGAATATGAATGCACCCACATGGAATTTTAAGAAAGCAAATTTTCCATTACTTTATGAATCTTTAAATAAAACAAATTGGGATTTTTGTTAAAATTTTCTGACGTTAATAAGGCTTGTTCGAGATTCTACAAAGTCCTGAATTC
The DNA here is from genome assembly GCA_030710515.1 of Abscondita cerata. Lineage (NCBI taxonomy): Eukaryota > Metazoa > Arthropoda > Insecta > Coleoptera > Lampyridae > Abscondita > Abscondita cerata. The sequence continues at coordinate 162,792 of JALBCR010000194.1, forward strand.
TATTATTGATATATCGGTTTCCAAATCGGCAAATAGATTCCACAGAAAATATCCACCATGGTTTAATGCAATTAAGCTCAAACAAAAACTTTGGAATTCATTTAAGTTAACCAAGGAACAATCAGACTACATCCAGTTTAAATCTCAACGTTCAATATGTAAGCGTTTAATACCTATTGCACATCGCAATTACATAATAAATACTGACAAGTCCCTTGCAGAACAACCTAAAAAGTTTTGGTCTTACATTAACGCAAGAAGAAATAAATCTAAAATCCCTGGTGTGATGACTTATAATAATGAAGAACTCACAGCGCCTGATCAAATAGTTGAGGCTTTTGCATCTTATTTCAACAGCGTATACATATACACATCTCCTTGCTTACAAGATCTAACCCAGGATGTATCACTCTTCTCTTTGATATCTGTCCCTAATGTTAGTGAAGAAGAAATCCTAAAAAGCTTAAAGCAGCTAAAAGATTCATTTATTTCAGGAGCTGATAATATCCCTTCTTTTCTGTTGAAAGACTGTGCGACTATATTTGTTAAACCATTGTCATATATCTTTAACCTTTCACTTAAGCTATCAGTATTTCCTGAGTTATGGAAGAAAACACTTATAACACCAGTCTTTAAAAAGGGCGATGCATCCGTTGTTAACAATTATCGACCAATTTCTATTATATCTAATATAGCTAAAGTCTTTGAAAGCGTACTGTATAAACGTATTTATTTTCAAGTAAAATCTTTCATAACGCCTTATCAACACGGATTCATGGAGAAGCGCTTTACTGTTACTAATTTAGCTTCTTTTAGTCAGTATGTATCTGAAGCATTAGGTGAGCACAACCAGGTAGATGTTATTTACACTGATTTCCAAAAAGCGTTTGATCAAATCGACCACAACGTACTTTTGTTCAAGCTAAACTTAATTGGTTTCTCAGACTCCCTATTAAACTGGGTTAAATCTTATCTGAATGATCGTCAATTGTTTGTGAGATATAACTATCACTTGTCTTTTAATATTTATTAATGATATCGTTGATTGTTTACAAGCGGAAAAGTTACTTTTTGCAGATGATTTAAAAATATTCCGTACGATAAATACTGAGACTGACTGTAGTATGTTACAAGAATGTGTTGACTGTCTGGGTAGATGGTGTGTTAATAATCGTCTTTATCTAAATGTTGAAAAGTGTCATATCATTACATACTCTAGAAAACAAAACACCATAAATTACCCGTACAAAATTCAAGATGTTACTCTAAGTCGGCTGAAAATCATTAAAGATTTAGGAGTTATATTTGATAAAAAATTTTCTTTTGCTTATCACGTTGATCACGTTATCTCTGCAGCATATAAAATGTATGGAGTTGTGTTTAGAAACTCAAAAGATATTTCTGTTAAAACACTAATGAAGTTGTTTAATACTTTGGTACGATATGCGGCGTTAGTATGGTTTCCTATATATAACATCTATATAGTCAATTTAGAAAAAATTCAAAAAGATTTTTAAAACTGTTAGTGTGCCGATGTGATAATGTTTATCCATTCAGAAATTTCAGTTACAAGTGCCTTCTCTCAAAATTTGATACAATGTCCCTTAACCAAAGACGCATTCATTTAATTGTCCAGTTTTGTTATAATTTGTTAAACTTTAACATAGATTCACAGTATTTGGTGGAAAGAATACCACTTTATATACCGAGAGCATCCAGCAGAAAAACAATTGATTTTTACACTCCAATGAGTCGCACAAATGTGTCAGCTAGATCTCCTATCGGTCTAATGTGCTTTTACGCCAATAAATGTTCCAATGTATCTGACGTCTACTTTGATACATTTAATGATTTTAGAAAAAGGTTGTATCTAGTTTTTAATCAGTAAGAATATGTTATACTATTATGTAAGTTATTTATTATTGTTTCATTTTATGAAGTTAGATTAGATTTTGTTATTGTTTACTTAATTTTTTGTTATTTTATATTTCCTGTAATTAGGTGTGCGTCACCTGTTGGAAATAAACACATTATTATTATTATTATTATTATTATTATTATTATTATTATTATTATTATTATTATTATTATAAGCATTAACAATGTGCTCCCATTTTGCAGTAGTACATTTTTACCATTCTGGTTTTTATAAATTTATAGGTACTAGCTTTTTCTTACTTTCTGCATTATAAAATCGTTAGTTTCATTACAGACTAACATTACTTTCTCCAGCAGCAAGCAGCTCCATGATCAATTTCTTCACTATTTTTAAAATATCGATAAAACAAATTATGTTTTTTCTTCCTTGACGTTTTGAACATAATTTGTTCCAAGTTAATCGTATCTTTCCTGCTGAGTTACACCTTAAGCTAAAAACAAGGATCCATTTTTGGACAAAAGGTTTTCCGCTTGAAGGGAGGTCTCTCAACCGATAAATTTTGCTAATAGCGTCCCTTGACGCTTTGAACATAATTTGTTGCAAGTTAGTTGTGTCTTTAGGTTTCTGTAATATTTGAAACACTCTTTCGTGCAGTTGGAGTTGCACCTCATTTTTCTTTTAATGGTGTACTCGTTTTGAGTATTATGCAATTGCAGCAACTGTGCGATGTTTACTCCTGTTTGTAGGAATTTCTCAAGATCTGGATTCTCTTGGAAGAATTTTTCTTCTCACGCAATTATACTTATAACCAAATAACAGTGTAGAGTTTTGATATTGCTTCATAAAACATTTCAAAAGTTAACAAACGATTTGAGGTGAATGCTAAAATATGTTATTTTTCGGTACTAATTTTTGATTACGTACGTTTTGCTATCATCTACCATCACTTGTGTTAGTACTCGGTTTTAGTAGTTCCGAGGAGTTACTAGTATCAAGTAACTGAAACTCAGTTGCAAGTGAAGCAATCCAGTATAAAGGATGGGTACATATACTTAGATGGCACTAATGTCTAGGGTTCAAAAAAATTAGAGAAGTTTAACGTACTCAATGAGAAACACACCAACATATTGAAATGGCACGCATAACGGTATATTAGTCTGAATAATTGTAGAAAGTAAATTTTGAAAGTACCAAGACCAAAATCTACTTTTTTTTTAATTAAGTTAACATGTTTCTGGAGATAGTAGGTATGCTAGTTAGATTGTTTAATGACCTATCACAAACATTTCCACCGTTCGAAGTTCTATCTCCTTTGTGGATAATAAGGTAATACCTCGTTTGATAGAAAATTTGATGCAGAAAAGTAAGAGTGTATAATTTTTAAATTCTCTTCCTTCATATGTCACATTTGAATGCTATTTGCACTACTCCCTGGATGCTAAAAGATGCTTTCTAACTGATTTAATGAGAAAGTTGATGTAGATCAACTTTTATTAAAGTATTTTAACCCAAAAATAAATATTTCAGATAATATTGAAGAAAAACTGGATTATAGAGACTAAAATCCACAATTGAAGGGATAGATCTACGGGGATTTAGCAAAACGCGGATTTACACCTAAAACTGTATACCAAAATTTGGGTTATCTTTCTGTTTCAAATTTAAGTATTCTCAACTTAGTATTAGATGCCTTAAATAACATCACTAATGTAATAAAACACTCGCCGGTTTCTCAATTCGCGATTGGTATTGATATCTCGAATTTGTTCTTAGAAGCTTTCTACCACTACTATTTTTATTATACTGTTTTTTAACGGTGGCGGTGTTAAATGTTTCTAAGATATAATACTGCAGTGTGTATCAAGTGAGTGAAGTAGATATAACTTCACGCACTATGCTTCTACAACCATTTATCACTAAAAATAAGATAATAAACCTAAAGGTGATAAACGTAAAATTATAAGTATTCGTAAAAAGAATGAGTTGTTGCTAAATTTTAATTGATGGGTAAAGTAACAATACAAGTTGTGTTATACCTCAACATAATGTAATTAATAATAAAAACTATATTTTTAGTCAAAATTAATATTTTGATTTCTTTCCATTCTTATAACCTAGATATAATTACGTATTTAAAGTATGTCGTTGGTATCGAGGTAAGGAACCCTTTGCATAATCGGATTAATCGTTATCAAAATTAAACAGTCAAAATATGTTTGGTACTAGCACAGATAAATATATCTTACAGATAGTCCATGCAATAGGACATATTGGCAGTTAGCACAGATACACAAATTAACGTTTCCTTTAAAATATGTAGTGTGTGAAGTATTGATAATAGATACCGCTGTAGGTAAAATAATTGTGAATAGCAAAAACCCACACAAGTTAGTGCATCATACTTTGACACTACTGCATTACAGAGGGTACTGTTGTAAAAGCAATGTTATCTTTATGAAAGCACAAATAAATACAGGTATATTTATTTGTCATGAATTATACAGCGTTGATTGAAGTTTCTTCAAATGTTTGCTGTTGTTTTCGTTCATGGAAAATTTACATAGTTTTATGATTTTTATGATTTTTTAATCAATAATTTAATACAATTTTACATTTACTTTTGTATTTATAGATTACATATGTAACGGCGAGTAAATCGCCCACTAAATTTTAAATCAACCTTCGGGGATATTTCCAGTTACGCGACTCTTATTTCTTATCGCAATTCTTTGCAGGTGTTTCGAATCTAAACACAGTACAACCATTGTTTATAAAAGCATTAGTACAACTTAAAATCTCGACCAATACTTTTTGTACTATAATAATAATAAAGTGATCATGACAATTATTCTAAAATTAATTAAAACTATCTAATATTAGTTTAATACATAATAATAAGAAATGCTTATTGATATGAAAACAATAATAAATTTGAAATTAGAGATTTAAACACATAAATAAGGCAAACGATAATAATTTTGATATAAATAATTTCACAAAGAAAAATTTTTAATAAATCAATTAATTTATTATTGGTATAAAATTAGGAAGAATTTAATATAAGCCTCATGAAGTCAGTTTGATGTCTTAATAACAAATCAGGGTTAGCTGTTCTAATATAAACAAATTCTTAAATATATAAGATAAACTTGTTTGAATAATTGTAATTAAATTGTATGAATTAATTCTTTATGTTCTAAGAATTGATTGTTAAATGATACCTACCTAAGTGCTTACCAATAGAAGAACTACTACCACAGCTAAAAGATATATTTATCTGTGCTAATACTAAATAATTTTAATTAATTTCAGAATAATTTTTATGATGACTGTTTTATAATTACCTATTACAGGGTGTATCATGACGAGATTCCATTAGGAGTTTATGGAGTAGTATCCGAATTCAATTCTAAAAATTCACTAGGTTTCGGTTAGGATTTAACTGAAAAAATGCTGTACCGGAAGTAACCACCAACTTATTTTTGAAATAAGACATCCTAAATATTTTTATATTTTCAAATTCTGCGTTCAATTTTAAGTTGACTATATGTATTATTGCTTATACCTATCATTAGCCATTTTCGAATTATTCATGTTTTTGAAAAAAAAGTTGACATATGAACTACACTTTTATACCAATGTTACTTGAAGCCGTTCGAGAACTCAAACAAATTAGATACGTGATTTATTTGAGCAAAGATTCATTAGATATAAATTACAACAGTCATACTGCTCTACTATACAGAGTGTTCGAATTCGTGTACGATTTTTCGAATGATGAAGGGTTAAAAATTGATTTTTAAATAGAATGCCTTACTTTTTATTATATAATGTAATGAAACATAGGGTGTTCTATTTGAAAAAATTAATTGATTTTTATTTGAAAAATCATACACGAATTTTGAACAATCTGTATATCAGGGCAGCATTATTGTACTAATTTATATCCAAAGAACTTTTTCTCCAATCAATCATTTATCTAATTTGTTTGAGTTCTCGAACGGCTTCATATCACGTTGGATTGAAAATGTGGTTCATATGTCAGTTTTTTCAAAAACATAAATAATTCGGAAACGGCTAAAGATAGGTATAGAGACTAATGCATGAAGTCAACTTAAAATTGAACGTAGATAAAGACTATTTAAAAAAAAGGTGATGGTTACTTGTGGTACAACCTAAAGCGCAAACAAGAAGCCAAATTTTTTTTTCAGATAGAGCTTATGTCGAAACCTAGTGAAGAAAATTTTCAAAATTAAATTCAGACTTCCCCATAAACTTTTAATGGAAACTCGTCAGGTACATCTTGTGCAGTAGCTACTAGTGAATATATTAAAATAAAGATATTGGTCCATATCGTTGTCTAATTGATATTATCATCGAGTTTTTGTTATGTTTTATTTTTATAAATATAAATACTACTAGAAATAAAAACAAACGTAGTGGAAGAAGTATAGCATCCAGAAACTAGTTTTCAGTGCCCCAATGAAAGAAAATGTAATACTTAGGAGTAACAATTCTGATTCAAGATTTAAGAACAGCATTGGACGTTGTTCTCTATCTTAACGACAACCTGAAAAACCTTCAAATTTTATATAGAAAAAACGTTAAATAACATTTTTTAGACATGACAATACAGCTAAGCATAATTTTATTTAATTTAAAAATTTATTTTTCGCATACTGTATGAAAGTTACAGTTTTTTATACGATAAATCATAATGAAAGTGATACTTTGTTTTCACTTTTTTTACACTTTTAAGAATACTTATCTAGGTATCAATTCTTTCGTAAATGTATTCAAAATTGAAGAGCACCGTAACGGTAAACAACGATATCGACATCAGTAAATACGCGAAACTTATTGCGTATTTAAACAATAAATCAACCGGATATATAAAATCTAAAACGTTTGCCGGAAAGAAATCTATATGGGGTTGTTGGATGGCGGAGCTTAATAAATCTACCAACTTTCAAATTGAAGTCTTTTGGCAGTTATGGAAGGAACAGATGGACAAATAAGCTCATAGAATTACGATTCTCTTCCTCAAATTTTGTTTTTTCACCTTTTCGAACATTTCAAGCGATTTAGCAATTAAAAACTTTTCAAAATTTTCATTAACACAGTAGTTTCCGTATATGATGTAGAAGTGACACATTACTTATTTTATTCACAATGGAATAGTGCCGAATGAAATGATCACAAAAATATTTTAAATATACTAAATTATTTTTTTTAAATTGTAGACAAATTAACAATTAGTAGTGAGTTTAACCAATGATTCAGGTTTGTCTAGATTAGGCCCATTTTCAAATGGGTTTGGTTACTAGTGAAAACATAGTCATCTTTACTGAAATTACTTATAGGATTGTTTATATCACAATCAACATTTTCTACCGTAGGGTTAGGTTTAATGAAAGACTAAAATCATCATCTTTTGTCTTTTTAATAAATTTGTGCGGTGCGTCCATAGCTATCCCTAATTAAATATTCAGTTTAACGCCGTTTTGATATGTTTTATATACCTATGTACACCCCAACTATTTTACATACCAAAATATACTCGGAGATATAAATTGGCCAATACATATGCCACTAGCGTCCAAACTATTAAAACTAATGATAATAAGAATTTCTTACTTATTTTTTAGAATTTTTAATTTAGAACGCGATTTTACTTCATCTACCTTGTAACTACTTCTCCATTTACATTCTTTAAAAATTCCTGCTTTTATTAACATGTCTAATAAATAATTTTATGAAGAACAGTAGTCTAGGTTAGGTAAAATATCGGTGAGTTTGGCGAAATATGAGCGTCTGTAAGCCTTAAAGAGAGCGCGAGCACTAAAACTATTTTTGTCTATAAAATATACGTCACTAATGTCTTTAAAACTAACTCTTTCATTGTCTAAAACAAAGTCTCCTGAAAGCAAATTGTTTCTTATGCTTTTAAATATGTGAGGTACATCATGTGCTGCTAATGCTTTTGTTCTTTAAAATAAAAAAAGGTTTATCTTTTGTGACACTCAACTGCTTAAAAGCAGAAACATTTGGTGACCCTTGATCACAAATTATAATTTTAGGAAATAAACCACAGCTAAATAGCTTTTCTATAGCAGTTTTTAACAAAATAACCAAGTTATTAGATGAAACACCGGTATGAGCTACAAAATAACCAAATGGTAACTTCCAGTTACTGTACAAACCATAAACACTGAAACTTTTTAGCCACTTCTTTCTAAAATTCCTAAACCTTCACACCCTTCAATGAAATCCATGGCATTAGAATATTCCAATGAACTTTTGATGTTCATTTCATCAAAGCAGACAACACACGTACGTTTTGGGTAGTCATACAATTAACTTTTAGTCGAATTTGATGTAACAACTTCGGACTAAACCCAGGTCTGAACTGAGATGAACCAATCCATCGCCTAATACTACTAATGCTAGGCAAAACTATATTTTGTTTCCTTAAAATTTTATAAATTGTAGGGATTTGTAATACAAAGAAATTGCAAAATCTATTTCATCTTTTAACCATTTTGATTTTTTCGATGTTGGAGTTGCATTCTTACAAGAGCACGTTGTTGTGGAAACGGAATGTTATTAATAAAGATAATATCATTAAAATGGGTAATTGCTTTTATTTTTTAATATCTTTTTTTATTTAGAAATTTGTGAGTTTTTGTTTTTTATCATTTTGTTTTTAGTTTCTAATAAACTTCTCAATTTTTTTTCCTCGGAGAATCAATCTCGGATCCAAATAGTTTTCTTTTATTATGCCTTATTGATGATAATGGTAACGATGTTGCATCAATTAAAAAGTCTTGGGTTTGTGGACTAACCGTAGGAGTTTCATTATCGTCTTTTTAAATTCTGGTTTCGATTGAGAGGAGGAGATGAAGTTGGAAAAGTTGGTGTGTAAACTTTCTTAAGAGTTATGACTTTTAAAACTTCAGGTGAAGATTCAGATGATACATATTCGGATTTGTACGATAATGGCACGGAAGATTTCAGCAAACGTTTCTTGTCAGGTTTTGTGAATGGTTCAGTTGTAAAGTGACATTCACAAACACAACGATTTCTTAAAGTCTTGGGTTTTAAAGTTGCAAGTCTTGCGTTTCCTGAAAATTATATTTTTTTAAATATACAATTGTGCACCAAAAGAACGCACATCGTTTAATATTGTTTCGTCACATTTTCTCGCTTTGTACTACATTGTTCCATAGTAACACTGTTTCAACTCAAATAGTTTTCGGATAAAGCAGAAAAACTACTTTTTCAACTGGGACCCATTTTTTCAAAAATCTACATTTTTCTAAACATTGTTCCAAAAAAACAAATCCTTAACTTAAATTATGGCCCACAAATGAAAAAAAAAACAGTTTTTGAGTTTGCACCCCTATTTTAAATATGGGCAATTCCGATACTGCTCTACATTATTTTAGTTTTTTCTAAATATTTTTCCAGAAAAACAAATCCGTAACTTAAATTATTATATTAAAAAACAATTTAAAATTTGGAAATTTTTAATACTGTTCTACATTGTTGCAGTCGTTCTAAACATTGTTCTGTAGCTCAATTTATGGGTTCACCATTTTTTCGAAATCTCAAGTTTGTTTTTAACCCCCCAACCCCCCCCAATCAACAATTGAATTATCTAATAAAAATTAATCAAAAAACGAAATTATTAACTAATATTACTTAACGGCTACCTCTATGGGTTTTTAACACGAGCCGCCTTGTGGAGTCGCTAATGCTCATGCGCATGTCATTCCCATTTTTTCAACTGTCATTGTCAAAACGAAACGCAACGCATGTAGCAAAGCAAAAGCGTCGTAGGTACAAAGATTCAACTCATTATTGTCCGGCTTGAATATAAAATAGTACATGTAATTCAGAGTAGAAGATCTTTTTGTGCTTCACCAAAAAAAACACAAAAAAGACCTAAAAACCTACTTCTACTCTTAATGATATACCTAATCTACTATTTTTTGTTATTATAAAACTATTTGAGTTGAAACGTGTTACTCTGGAAATTATGTAGTACAAAGTGAAAACAAACAGTAACAACTTTTAAAATTAAATATTTTGAGAAATGGGGTGCAAACTTCATGAACGTCAATAGTTGCCTACGAGTAATAATTAAATCTCAAAATTAAATTTCACTTATTTAAAAGCAAGAAGCTGAAACTTGAAGAACTAAAATTTTTTATGTAAGTACTTGTTAATTCTAATTTGTTAAAAAAAATAGTCGTATTACATTAATAAACTTTTGATATTGAAATTGTCCGTATTTCTGGGCTTATAACGAGTGGATTTTTCAAGTCCGTCCTCAACAACAATTGTAGGGCGGTGGTAAGTTTACTCTGTGCTAGCACAAAATATCAACCTCGACGCCGGATTTTAAAAATACTCATTTCCTACTCTTGAACAATAATGTGAAATAAAATAAGCTTTTTTCGAAATGATTGGTGGTGCACTCTACAGATAAAACCTAATTTAACATATGCACAAATAAGAATTTACTACACACCCGAATTAGTGATTCATTTTTGATAATTTGTTGTTGGAAATCGGTAATGTTTTAAGTCGGGATGACTTCTAGCTGATTTTCGACAGTTAATGTATTGGCACATATTTCTACTTGCAGAAGTCATGATAAAAATGTTCACTAGCTGACTTACTATTTTGAAAATGATATTTCGTAATAACACTGGGAATAATTAATTTATAGACAATTATTGTACACGGTGAACTGTCACTACATTCACTCAGGTGAATATATTAGATGTCACTAAAAAAATATTTACTTCCAGATTTATTAATATATGTAAGGGTTTATTAAACCTTCGTGTTTGGTATTTTCATTCAATCGTATCAGTTACCATAAAGTCTGCCGTAATTCTTTACAGGTGTCTCGGCATGTTTCAAGTGTTTATTTAACTTATTCAATTAACTTCTGTCGTATAAATTTAAACACTAATCAATTGATTTCATTATCTTTGGTTTTTTGTTTTAGTTTGTAAATATTATGAATTAAAGTATAGAATGAAATTTTTTTTAGTATAGATACTATAATGAAAAAATTATGTAATTTTATTGTCATTTTGTTGGGGTGCGGATAAATGTTGAAAACAGCAATAGGTGTTAGTTTCTTTTATTGACAACCTTTAAAAATACTCGGAATTTATGCAGAACTTTGGGTAATATTTTTATCCGGAACGTACGCTTGTAAATATTAAAATCAATATTTAGAAGATAATATCCACGATAATAGGTGCAGCATAAAACATGAGTTAAGAGTAAATTTGCTTTCTTATTTTCTTCCCTGTATTTCCTTTTGCCTCTCTAACTTTTTCCAAGGTTCGGTTAGAAATTCGTTCTCTTTCCTGTTTTCTATTCTTTCCTCAATTCTCAATGTCTTATTTTCAATTTTGAATTTTTCTTGCAGCTTTAGCTCCTTTTATTTTACATATATTAAAAGTTTCTTTATCCAGTTCTAAAGTTCATCTTCAGTATTTTTTTTCTGTATCTTTCTATTATATCCAACTCCGTATCAATTTTTGTTTTTCTCATTATTGACTTTATCTTTTTCTCAAAATACTTTTCACAAATTTTCCATTTCTTCTTCTATTTTTGCAAAACTGACAATATCGTCTGATATATTCCAAAGAACGTTCATTGTTCTTCCTATTTTTGTTTATGCAGTTCCTATTCCATAACCCATTTGAGAACAACGTTGTATTTAAAGTAAATTTAAAGTAACCCATCCTTGTTCAACATATTCCTCCAATTCTTCCTCTTACTTTTGTCCTCTTACGCCTTCCTCTATTCCGATTTCTCTCATTATTTCCCACAGTACTCTTCTTTTACATAATGTAAATTTTTGGCGAATTGGACGGAAGTTATTTAATGTTAATGCCTAAGGTTTCTTTCTAAAGAGAAATGATTTTACCTTTACATCAAGAATGCCACATAATACCTTAATTTGGTAACAGGAAAATCCATTTAGGCGAATCCTTCTTTTTTTACAAGGAATAATGTTTTTTTTTAGTCTTCTTTTATTAAAGTCAGAATTCAACATTATGTCCCCATAGTGATTACTGAGGAAAACAAGGTGACTCTTTTTGACTTTCGCTGTATACTTTTCCTAATCTAAAAGGTCGGATTTGTTGTTCACTGTTGTTCTTCTCTTTTTACGTCACTGTCATTGTCGTGACTGGCGCTTGAACCGGTTCATTGTATGCCGTCATGCAATGGCTGTGCTGTTATATTTAATGTTCTCATTTACCTTCTATAATATTCACACACTTAATTAATATTACTAAATATGAATACTAAGGTGGGTAAGGGTTAGCATATTTAGGTTTTAGTGGTTTTCCTAAACCTTAAAGCTTTGCCAAGACGAACTAATCCACTATTGCACACGGTTTCGTCACAACACTATACAGGTTTATACAGATCTTCTAGGGCACCATACATCACTTACATCACAATACAATATTTAAAATGTACCTACCATACGAATAAATAAATACATAAACGTCACATGTATTATATTAATAGAAGAAAACTTTGTTAGAACACAAAAAATTGCATATTTGGTTTATTGAGTACAAAGTTTGTTGGAAAAAAATTGACAACGCGTTAAAAAATAAACATATTTCTAAAATATCTAAAAAGAAAATCGACAATAATGCAAAACGCGCTTCGTAATGAATTAATAACTGAAATGTCGGCAACGGTGTTTTCATCGTGTTTCGGATTAACAGACGATTCACGCTTTTTTCCTCTATATTTCGGACGAACCACGTAAGCATTGTTATCGCTGGAAGAATCGTCGTTTTTAACGGACCTTTTCAATTTGGGAATTCTGGACGGTTTTTTTCGCGACGATGGGTCGCTAGATTCGGATGCGACTCGTTTCGACGGCGGAAAAACTGTTACAATCGAAGAAGTTTTATTCGAAGGTTTGAACACTTGAACTGTTGAGAATTCGGTTTGGTCGTTTTTTCGCTGGGACTGGTTGAATCAAAGGTTCTCTTATATTTCGTCTTTTTTTCATCATGCATGAAGAGTCTCTGTGGGTTGATTCATCTAGCGATTGACTGGTACCAGCATCATCATTTCGTAATTTGAAGATGCTCTTTAAAACGTCAGCATCGGTGCTATCGCATTTTGAAGATCTGCTGTTGGTGAGTAGTTTGTCGCTTACTCCTGAAATTACAGAACGAAGTACAGACTTCGTTGAAATGTAAGAAAGTAACTTGTCACTATCTGCACCTAGCATTTTCCTAACAAGTTCATTTTTGTCTTTGTTGCTTAATTCCAAATGGGATTCTTTGCAATGCGGACAATTCTTTTTTCTGTTTCTTTTACTTTTGTTTAAAATGGTTTCTGTAACAGAGTTGTGTATTGACGCACTGGTACCTTCATCAACATTTATAGTTAGTTGTGACGTTGAAGTATCTAATTTACTGGCTATGGTTTTTTAGTGTTAATCAAACTTTCTATCTCGTTTAATTTTGAAATCATGTTGTTTACATGTATAGTAACCTTACTTTTTGGCGAAGGAGGGTCATCTTGACTTTTGGATGGAACTTCGTCAATTTTTACGCTTTTGTTTCTTTCTTCGGAATTTGATTTTGTTTCGTGTTCGCTTAGATTAAGTAGTGGTGGTCTAGTAGGAAAACTAGAGGAATGTTTTTGAATAGTAATTTGCGAATCTTCTGTAAACTTCTTAAGAGCTTTGGCGCATACGTAAATACCTACGGAGTTTCGTTTCCGTCGTGGAATTCGTCGATGTATAGAACGTTTATTTTTCGAAGTGAGGTAAGTTTTTTCGGATTGTGAATGATATAGTGTGTTTGAAGCACTCTTTACTGACCCTGAGTTTTCCTTTTGTAGTTTTACGGGTTGCTCGGTCTCAGGAGTTTTCTTCACGGTTTTAACTTCTGTCGGTTGTTCTTCAGGTATGGGCGAACATCTTATAAATTCAGAGTCTTTACTTGCCTGTGTGTTTGCTTTTGCAATAAAATGTGGATTTGCGTGTTTTATTTGAGTGTTCAGTAACGGGCGTGTTGGAATTTTACCGAAGATGCTTGGTACAAATGTATCGGGTTTGGTTGGGGCTTCTGGAAAATTGTCCGATAACAAACGGGAGTACTGTTTTCGGCGGTATTTGTCATAGGGGGTGTTATTATTGTAAAGTAGGTTGCCGTCTCCGCTCACATTTTGCATTGATTCGGCTTTCATTTTAGCAGACTTCAATAAGTGTGCGGCTTTTTCATAAGTACTGTCTAAGCATCGGGACTTTTTGAAGACGTACCTTGAATCGACAATTGGTTCCTTTTTTAAACGTCGAATAAGAGTTTCCAAGTCGTTTGGGGGTGGCTTTCCTTCAAATTTATTTTTAGTGTAAGCGTTTATTAATTTTTCCATGTTTGCTTTAGACGGTTGTTTGTCGTCGCCTGCGCTTTTAAAAGTGTAAGTAACTCGACTGGTATTTACCGGCGGTTTCTTCTGAGGCATAGGTTCGTACTTACTATAATCTGATTCGACTTCCGATTCTTCTTCCACCATTTCTGATTCGGTTTCTTCGGTATCTGAAAGTACTTCGTTATTTGTTTGCCTAGGAATTGGGTAGGGTTCGTTTGGAACGTAATTATAATAGTATGTATCGCCTCTGATGGGATACGTGGTGCAAGGTTTTTTGAATGTGACCACCGGTTTCTTGACGTATGACTGAGTTGAAGGAACGTACGTAGGTTTAATAGGTTGGGACGGCAATTTGGTTGCGTATGTTTGAAGAGGTCTGCAATGCATTGTGTAGTTTCTTAGATCTGACTCATTTTCGTAAGGAATAGTTGCTTGAGAACTATCTGTCGTAAATTGTGGATTGCAATATAATACTTGGTTGTAAGTGGATGGAGTCGGACCTTGCATGTATTGTAATGGACTACGATGTACGTAAGCTCCTGGAGCACATCTTCGATTTTGACCTTCGGGTGCAGTCGTTGGATGACTGTAACCTTCGACATGATATAAATAATCTTTTCTGGGATTCGCAGGAGTGTATTTAGACATTTTTTGTACATTCTACAAATAAATATAAAAAAAGATGATTCAAACCGTTTTAGACTTACAAATTTTGATAGATAGATACTAGGCGACACTGGTGTCAAAATACTTTGATTGTTAATGTTTAATTTTCTTCATTTCCACCCGATGTTTAAAGACAAAAGTAAGATTTCAAATTCACGAATTTATTATTTTCTAAAATCATATTAAACACACTTTTTGATTTAAAAACAACAACAGTGACAGTAGTAATTTTTGAAAGTGACTTCGATCCGTTATATTTTGTAAAGTTATTAATTTTTAAATCTAGTTTTTAATGTTTATGTTGAATTATCATTGAATTCTTCCAATAGTATGAACCTTTTGTAGAGAGCTTGTCTGGTGGGATGCGCTAAAACACCATATTGTATTTTTTGTTGCACACGTTTTGATCCACTATGTGTGGTCTTTCTCAAGGTTCAAAAAGTTTGGTGGCAATCACCACAGAAAACTAGCGGATTGAAACTTCGCTAACAAAAAATACAGTAAGTATGATGTTTTAATGAAAACTTTTTGTTCGCCATATTAAATTTTGTAAATTTTCAATTATAATTTTTAACCAATGTCCTCAAAAAGCCGACATATAAATTTTCATAAAAAGATAAAGATTTTTTACCACAGAAAGTTGTTTACAAATTCTCAAAAAATATATAACTTTTTGACTGCTATATATTTTGTTTTGGTAAATTTCATGATAATATGTGAATTTTTATTCCCGTATTTTAATGCAAATGGGGTATTTTAAAGTTTTTGTCCGCTTTTGAAAATTTTACATTAAAATTTATAAATTAGTAAAGATAAAAAATCGATATATCCCAAGTAGTAGTGAATATTCGTAAAGGATTGATATCACGTTGTAGATAATGTTGTAATTCCATGGTTATTAAATTTTAATTAATGTAGTAAATATTGAGCCAATATTGAACCATTCTAACAACATGAGGGCAATATAATATACAATACACTGGGCTAATATTACTTTACCAAGAAACCGCAAAGTTTAGTGTATCAAAGTTGGTACAATATTAGCGATATTGACCTTATATTGGTGCAATTTAATTTTTATTACGATGGGGCAATATTGATTAAAATATGCAACCAAAAAGCAAATGTACCTGAGTTTGATAACGATTTTTAAATGATTTCAAAAACTGCTTTTACTTTTTAGATCTTCATATTAAGTCTAGGATTTAAATTTGGTGTGTAATGTAGCGTCTATAAAACCCCATAGTATTGAAAACGAGTAGACCATTGTTTTTTTATTTATTGGTTCATTTTAGTACCTTCTCCCTTCCTCTCGAAGACAAGCCAAAAAGCTTCGACTTGAGATACAGTTCGACCACGGACTAAGATATGCTCTATTTATTTCTATTCTGCGGCTGTTATGTCTGCAATGTTTTTGCATGCGAGGTTAAATATCTTCGCAATATATTCCTAAGTCTACACAAAAATCGGACCATTTGTAAACTTGTATCAAGTTCTTATTGGTGCTTATAGTCAACTTGTCTTATGACCTCTATGGCCTGAAGCTTTATAAAAGGCTTATCTTTATTGTATCTTTAGTGACACCCGAATTTTGCGGTGGATCAAAACTTATGAGCCACGTACTAATGGCTTGTTCAGTACTACTGCACTTATAAGTAGATAAGTGGTACTTTTACTGGTTCTCTTTTGGGCTTTTGGCGAATCAGTACTGCTAGGGGAGCCGGGAAGCGTATTTACGTTCTATACCATTATACAGATGAATGCCACTTTATAACGTAGTATGATTTGTATATGTGAAACGCGCGCATGTGTACTCCAAATCATACCGCGATACAGATGGACGTTATTCTATAACGTAGTATGATTTGTATATATAAAGCGCGCATGTGTACTCCAAATCATACCGCGATACAGATGGATTTATCATCTATACGACCAGTGGAGGTAAGTTTTAAATTCGGTTTATTTATAGCCTTTTAAGAGAGTTTTATCGTACAGGCGAATTCATTTTGGTGGAAGGGATAAACAGAGTATGTACAAAGTGTTGCAAGAAAAATTGAAAATATATGAAGGACTCGGTATGAAAATCATTTCAATGGAAAATCCACTGATTTTATTATACTAACGCCCATAATGTTAAGAGCTCATAAACGCGAATTTTCACATGAAATTGTCTTCGTTGATTCTAGCGGTTCATGTGACCAGACCAGTTCATGTGTCACATTTCTATTCACAGCTTCAAAATTGGCGCATTACCTCTAGCTTGCATTTTGCATCCTGAGCAGACTGAAGCAAATTACACGCTGGTTTTCAATATGTTAAAAGAAGCTCTTGGAGTAGAGGGATTTGGAGGTTATGGATACTTTAGTTTTAATGACCGACGACTCAAAAGCCGAAAGAAATGCCTTAAAGATTGTATTTGGAAATTCGACAGTTCTGTTATGTACCTTTCATTTATGTCAAGCATTTTGGCATTGGCTGTGGGACAATACGCATGGTATATTAAAAAAAAAAACACAAAGCATATATTATGAGACAGTTCAAAAAATTTTATACGCGCAATCTGAGACAGAAGCCAATGAAGCTCATGAAGAATTCTGTGGGGACGATATAATTCTATCTTACGATAAGCTTCAAAGCTATATGCAGTCTTTATGGGATAGACGAGAGGAATGGGCTATCTGTTTCAGACATAAAATTTTAAACAGGGGACATAACACAAATAACTTTGTAGAATCGTCGATAAGAATCTTTAAAGATGTAGTTCTTCAGAGATGCAAGGCATTTAACACTTGCGCTCTAGTTGATTTTGTTTGCAAAGTTTTCAAATTGCAGAAAAACAAAAAATAAAATCATATATAACCAATTTTGTCTTAAAGCTAAAAAATCTCATTGTCAAGCAGTGTGATGATAACATCAGCTTTGCTGTCACTTCTGATGAATATATTTACACTGTGCATTCAGACACCGCCACTTGCGATTGTTCCTATGGCCAAGGAGGGAAGTTTTGTAAACATTTATGCGCCGTTGAGAACCAGTTTGGTATTATTTTTAAAACAGCTCCTCTTTTATCGTGTGAAGATAAAAGGATTTTGCACGAATCGCTCTTGGTGAAGATATAAATACTAACTTTTGAGGATATGATGTCTGTAGGGATGAGGTCGACGAAGTGCTTACAATTGCAGGCAATGATGGGAATGATATTGTCACCCCCTGCAGATTTATCTTCGGCATTTGTGTCAAACATAGAACAATCATCTGTGAAAGATGCGAGTACTAGTGCTACTGACACAGCACTCAACCGCCTTTCCGAAAATTTCGTAAAAGTTGTTGAAATTCTAAAGGGAAGTGATTCGATAGAAACAGCCAATGCCGTAAATAAAGTAAATACGGTTATGGATAAATTAAAAACACCTGGTGATGTTTTAAGTTTCTTACATCAAATCAAAAAAATTAAACGTGGTCGAATTATAGGCGTACAACCAACATCAACTAGTAGGAGGAAACATAGAGCAGGGCTAACTGCAGGCTCGAAAAGAATTCAGGCTGGTATTAGGCCATCAAAATTCGAAGGCGGCATCGTTAAAAAAAAGAAGTGTTTGAGAAATCTGGAAGCGAATATTAAATTAAATCAAACTAACCAGAAATCGCATTAATATTTCTGGAACATTGTCAGCTTAGAAATAGCCAATTGGAAATAAAGATAAATTAAATTAATATAGTGGTTTTTCTATCCTCGCTCGGTCTGACTTGAGTAGAAACACGCGCCTGCTTATTGGCGTGAACTGTTATAGAATAACGTCCATCTGTATTGCGGTATGATTTGGAGTACACATGCGCGCGTTTTATATATACAAATCATACTACGTTATAGAATAACGTCCATCTGTATCGCGGTATGATTTGGAGTACACATGCGCGCGTTTCACATATACAAATCATACTACGTTATAGAGTGGCATTCATCTGTATAATGGTATAGAACGTAAATACGCAGCCGGGAAAGTTTGAGCAAGGGGTGTTTTCTTGTTTTTTAATGTTAGTAAATGCTGAAAATTATCATTTTCTTATATTGTTTTTTTTAGGATTAGTAGGTCTAGTAAACTCTGTACATACTTTCACAGGTTAGATGTAGGTTTCGGCTATGGATTATATTATTCCTATTTTGCATTGGACTGATAATAAGCAATACTATTCTGTTAGTACATACTGCTACATCAAAACACCCTAAAAGGTTTATATCTTCAACATTTTCCATTTTTAATTTTATCAATATTTAGTCTTAATTCTCTCTTTCTCATCTTAAAAAAGCAGAATGTGCTATGTGCATATGTGTATACTTTCCTAAGATAATCTTTATTATCAACAGGAGCTGTATACCCTTTTTAGGAACCTAGACATAAAACAAAAGGGTAGTAGCTCGCACAAAAGACATGTTCCTAAAACAATTCCTTTTTATTCAGTCTTGTTTTATATCTTTTTTATCCCAAAACATTACCATTCTTTTCCCCTTTTTTATATTATATTCCATTTTCCCTTTCTAATTAGCTTTTCAAAACTTTTAACTTCTTATTTAGATACACCCCCATTTTGGCGAAAACCCTCTTCAACCTTCGATATTCTAAGTCGTGCTTTGAGTCATCCACTTTTTTACAGCAGTACTTTCTTTTTCTTTCTTTCCTACCGTTTTGAGGTAGAACTCCCATTAGGAATTGCATTACACGATGACTCACCCCATTTAACCTAATTTTTTACCTTTCTTATAAGCCTATAAATTTATTTACGAATGGTTGCTTTTTCAATATAATGTGTTATTCTTCATCACTCTCTAATCTGCATCCGGATTACTTTCGTATTCCTTTTTTTTTCTATTTTATACACTCTGTAATCAACAGTAGCGCTTGCGTTGATACAGTCTTTCGTGGTGTGGTTGTGACTTTAGTCTTTAGCCGAACATACATTCTTGTCCGTTTCGACTTCGTGTGGGTATTAGTTAGATCATTTATCTTCATACACGTGTTTAGTTGTACTACAATTTTTACCGATTTACTGCTTTAATTTCTTATTACACAGCGAGTTTTAAATGTCTACGTACACCTATGTCTGACCAGAGTAGCAGATTCCGATATTCTACAGCCAAACACTTCCTTCGTCTCTACTTTTCGGGTAGGTGACCGTCTTCCGAACTACCACTATCACTAACAACGTAACACCATGGCACATCGTCGACGTCAGAAGTAATTCTAGAACCAATTTGACTAGTATGTACTTCTCTCTTCTCTTTTTTCCCTATTTTTATTTTTCTTTCTCAAATATTACTTACATCTATGTATTCCAAAACATTCCGTTTATATAACAAGCATTTTATTTTATTTCTTTGTTCTACCTGTGCATTATTGTGTAACACTTTAGTTTTTAAATTCTTTTTTTCTCGATCTTCTATCATGCAGTTCTCATTCCCTCTAATCTTACATTCGCTCCCTTCAGGACAAATTAGAAAAAAAACGCGTACCTAAACGCAAAACACTAACACTTGTTTATTCGAGAATTATTTATTCTGCAATGCGTGTCGTTAAACTATAATTTTGATTCAACTGCTAAAATCTCGGATCCTTCGTAATTCCATTATTACTAATGGCACTTAAATTATTATCAGGAAATAAGTTTTTGTAACTACGTAAAGGGCAATATTGTTCATAACTTCGGCGTTGCAATTTTGCGTTATTTTAACCGTCGTCATTCGCACTTTAAACTTAATTTACGTTTGATATTTAAGTGCATCACATTGTTTTAGCAAATATGCCGCTACAATACATCAACCTAACTCCTCAGACTTAACATTTACAATCAGAGTGTTACTTAAGCACTCAATTAACAGATTGTATTTAAATAATTTATTACCAGTTGAATAAGGAAACTGCAGAACCTAAATAGTTAAAAGGCACGTATTCAATGATAAAGCTGATTATTAAAAACAATTCTATAAAGTCGAACAAAGATTCTATTAAATAAACAAAACAAATCTACACTTAATAAGAAAAGTTTTAATGTTAAAATCCAAACAAACACGTAATGAAAGAAACTCCGCAAAATTTTGTGGAAAATGTTAAGACCGAATTAAAAATATTATCGTTAACTTCAATGGAATGTTTAAACAAAAATCTTGATAAGCAAAACAAATAATGTGCTCGCTGGGGATAACATTTACAAGAAAACACTTCAAATTAATTTATAAATAATGCTACTGGGTGTAAATTAATTAAAGTAGAAACGTTTTTTAGGTTAACGAACGGTTAAATTAATGTAACCCGATGTTACTCAGAAGGCTCATACGCACTTTCTATATTTTCTATCTTCCTAACTGCATTTTTAAACTTCTACACCTTATATTGTCCTCTCTATATCTACACACACCACACAAGTATCATTTCGAATCCTTCTTGCAATATTTCGTTTTGGGACAATTTTTTTTCACAATTATTGAATTCATGCATACATTATCTTCTTTCTTGTTCTGAAGGCTCGCATCACCGCTACTATGCTCATTCTAACTCTTATTGTTTTTATTTATTTGTAAAATTACTATGCGCCCATTTATAGTTGGTCCCCTTTTCATAAACTAGAGCTTCTTCTATTTTTACAAAAAAAACCCAGAAATCACATCGTATTCACGATTTAAAGAATTGACAAATTGCGAAGAAAGTTTTTCTATTTTTCCCTATATTATAATTTTCTAACAATACGTTTTAAATTTTATTACATTTACTACCATGTGTTCAACATAACTACAAATCAATAGTATGCACGATAAAAATACACTAACGGTGATAGGTTCCAATTAGTCCTCCGCAATATGGACAGTAATGACGAATGTTTTTGCACGAATTCATACAGTACGGAATAACACACAAAGGAAAACATCCCAGAAGACATAACAGTATTGCGTAAAGATGTGCCCTTTCTGAAGGTAACGATGTCGTTTTGGTTATTACACATCTATGGCAATACGGACAGTTAACGTGATTGGGTTTACTAGTCAAAACAAATTCATGACGGTGGCTGTAAATTGTGCTATTGCCCATTTTGCAAATATTTTTGGATGCATCAAAGCTTCAATTTCTTTCCTTAAATATTTGTAAACGTCAATTTAAAAAAAGAAAGGTTTATTTTCTACTGACAATTTTGATGTTTCTGACATTTTTGTTTCTACCTTCGATCATTTTCTGTCATTATATTTTAATTAGTTAATTTGACAATCTGCCGTGTGATGTAAATGTTATATAACACGTTTACCTGATACCTGATCTAAAAGTACCTACCGCTAGAGTAAAATACACAAATAAAAACCTCAGTACAAACCATATAACATTAGGCGATTTGCAAACTTTAATCCTTCTCTCTTATTGTTTATTGGTTTAGATCTGTTGTTAGAATTTGATACAGTCTTGTTTGTAGATAACACTTTAATTCCATTTAGATGTTTCGCAATACCAACAGTTGCTGCACCGATGCAGTAACTGAGATTTCAGGAATAGTACTTAGTGGTACTCCATATTTATATAATTCTATATTTAGGACTATGTGTGCCAGTTGCCTTCCTGTTTCTGCACTTTATTGAGGCTGCATTTAGATCTTCTAAAGTCCGTACTACTGCAACCATTTTTGTTCAGTTATGTTCATATTTTTTCTTGGTTGTAGAAATCATAAATTATATTAAACGTTGACAAAGTCGTGTAAACATTTAAAGCCAAAAGGTACTCCTTGGACTAGGCTGCCTGAAGAAAGAAAGGTTAGAGAAAACATTAGGTTCCGCCTTAACAATTAAACAAACTCAACATAACAAAAACGTGTATCGAAATCATTAACATCCATCGTAGGTAATTATTATTATAAAAACAATTATAATACATGTATCCTGTTGGGAAACCCTTCATCAATCCATACTTAAACACGAACAAACACCATTATTAGAATATAGATGCAAAACATATTTTTGATTTAGAATATAACAATTCAGCTCATTTATACACGCATTTCCAAGTAAAAGTAAAGATTGTCAGTTAACAGTGTATTATACTGTAGGTAACAGACGAGTTTCACAAGTCGCTACTTTCCTACTTGCCTATTCAGTTGAATTTTTAAGATCGAGTCAATTTTGAGATGACTATATTGCAGTCCATTAATAATTGTATAGAAAACAAACAAAAGGAAGCGCCAACAAGATAACGGATTTGAAAAACAAAGACATACGTCATTAAAACATTTGTAACGTGTAATTTAACGGAATACATATAAAATGTAACAGATTGGAATGCATAATAACACAAATATTGTACCAATATTATTAGTACAAAAAAATTCAATACGAGTATTTGGTCACCATTGAGCTTAGAGTAAAGATGGAACCCAAATGCACAAGGTCGCGATAATTAGTTTTTAAATATAATACAAGTTACTGTTAAAAGCAAGCATCTTTAAATTATTGAAATTGCGTAATCAAAAAAAAGGCGAATGCTAGGTTAAATGGTTTCTCATCCCAATTGCGCAACAAAGCACAAGGTCACAACAATAATTACAAAAAATGTGAAGACAAATTGTTACATTTGGTAAAAACAAAATTTACAAACGCATTTGGGTGTAATGGCAGTATATTAGAATTGTACAAATTTAATACAAACCAAAAATAATTCCTAGCAATACAGGTCTCGGTGTTCGCACTGCAACAGTAGATCCTTAAACTTTCTGTTTCAACTCTCTAAGAAGGCTGCATCTAACGGAACTTTGTAACGGTATTCTAACAAGCCAGCGCAAACCACCGTATTTTATAACCAATCATAAAAAAATAGGGGTATAATTTGAATTCAATTGTGAATCCTTTAGTAATTTTAAGAAACTCACCTTAATTAATTTATATGGTTATCCTTATACTTTTGGTACACTTTTTTACTCGACTAAAAGTTCTCGACTTTGCCTCTACCGATCAGTTCAAGTTGATATGACATTTCGTTCCGTCTCGTACGTCGGGCTAGTGGTGATGAGTTTAGCACCTTGAGTACATGGTTACAATATTTGTATTTGTAACCTCGGCTAACTTCAGTTGAAGTTAGTAGATAATTTCTCCTTTATTTTATTAATGAATTATAAAAGTCTGTACAATGAGAAGGACCTTCAATAGGAGTAGAAGCAAAAAAGGACTTGATGTTTTTGTTTCTAGTCCTTTTGAAGACTTTTATAATTCATTAAATTATCAGTAACTTTTGTCACTAGGATGATCGTAAATGAAATTGCATTTGATTCACATGTAAGTTAGATTTCTATTGTCACAGAAAATCATGAGATAACTGAGTTTGGGTTACAAATAAAAAACAAGAGTTCTTATTAGAAAATGTCTATTTGACAACTGTAAGTACATTTTTGAGACACGCGTTTCTCTGTTAGTATGTTTTTTGGGCACTTTTCGATTGACTGTTTGGTTCGCAATTTACCTCTAGATTTTAATTCGCCTCCACATTTGAGTGTCTTCCAAAATTTTCTAAATTTACTTTTCATATGAAATTAAATGACGCCTTAATAATTATTTTGGCTTTAATCATCTAAACTGTTATCTATCGAACCACAACGCTCTTTTAAATAATTGTGCTTCCGGGTGTAGATTAAATTAAAGCAGATAAGTTTTTTTTAAAACGAGTAAAAACGGGCAATTAATTAAATGTCACGTTCATGCACAGACTTTCAATTACTTCCTAGGAACTTTCATTTGTGAACTTTGGTCGTAATCCCAAATCCAAAATTGTGTTGAATTTGTGGTTGTAAGTGGTAATATTTTAAGACTACAAAACTCCGCACTATTGTTGTATAGACGACAGAAGACAGAAGATCAAATATGTAAACACATAACATGTATCATTCTGAATTCATATTTCAAAATTCGCATTCCTGAACACCGGTGTTAACGGTTCATGTAAACATAACATCTAAGATGTTAGATCTGTCGTGGGTTCTTATAAAAAAATTAATAAGTAAAATTAATTTCAAAAATTTGTTTATAATGAATGATGCTTATTGATAACGTTGTATAACGATTATCACTTTGTATCGATTGTTAGTTAACGAATAACATTTATTACCTTAGTGACAGTTTGTCAAAACGTAATGCAATTTACCGTATAAAACAAATAAAATTTTTAAATCAATAGTATTTCAACATCAGTCATCGCAATTAATAGCATTGAAAATATGGTCAACTCATTACCACAGATTCCTGCTCATATAATATCGTTCCAACGGAACGAGGACTTTCAGTTTAATTCCGTCTCGGAAAATGGTAAAACAAGTTTTACATTAAAATGGCAACAAAACCAATAAGAAGAAGAAAAGGTATAACAAACTAAAAAAAAAAAAATGTGACCGTTTCGTTCTGGGTCGGTATTACTGCTTTCAGGAAAGAGCTTCAAAGAAGTTTTGGAGCGTTGGATTGCAATTGAAAGCAGTTTTCTGCTAGTTAGTTAATTTCATATAATTACTATGCCTTTAAAAGACAATTCCCTAAAGTATTTCTCACAGTCGGAAACGTGGCAACAGATTTGCTTATCAAGTATACCTAATCAAACGGTTTGTATTATTTCCGTTTTGAAACTACGTTAAAGATTAGTCTCTCAGGAAGAAAGTTTGAAAGGGTTTGGGGTTACGGAATCGAGACACTAATTAGCTCTTCATTAATTTTGAGAAGCTGTATCAGAAGCAGTTTCCTGCTGGTTAGTTCAATTCTATACAAAATTAGGACAATTCAGTGTCTTAAAATATAACAAACCAAAGGATTTTTTAAAGAAATCAGTTTTTTCAACTTTAAACGCATTAAATCTAATCAAAGGTTTATATTAGTTTTTTTTGTCGAAAACTACTAAAAGAAGCCGAATATCAGAAGTCGTCAGCGGTACGGGTAATTAATTCCCATAACACTCTTTACGGGAGGGCACATGTCATCAGGTTGGTTCTCATAATGCCTACGCAGGACGGAGAAATGTGGAAAATTATCCAAATTGTGCGCTACGAATTAACCTTACTCAAGCAAGTGTTAGTATGTTCGCCCCAAATTCGACACAACTATGTTTAAATCTATTAATCTGATGTACCAATGGAAAAGTAAAAGTAACTTCCAACTATTAGAGGTAAATAGCACTTTCACACAAAACACCTACTTTCATAGGTATAAGTTGGCTGGATTTTTGGATAATAAATTCTTCGCTGTGCTTCTAATTAATGACACCTACAAATGGTTTGATTATATTTTCAATATGTTTGTATCTTGTTTAAACATTTTTTATTTGTCATAGAAAATCGTAGTTATATGAGAAAGTGCTCCATGTAGAGGCCACTGGTGGTATTCTGACATATTTGAGCACATGAGATAAGATATGCTGCAATACACTAGTATCATTACAGCTATGCTCTCTACACGACTTTGAGTAAAAAGGCGACAAACGCCTCTTAAAACACGCAACTGGGCAGCTTCCATAACGGTCTAACACAATGCTGCTGATGTCTTGAATATCAGGATACCAAACGTGATGGGTAGAGCTAATGCTTGCGTTATTAGATATATGATAGATTTGGATATGTTGGATTCCTTGACCCAATGTCAATCACTTCCCTTGATAAAGTGCAACTCAGCAGGGACTCAGTTTAGAATTAAATTATATCGGAAAACATCGGTTAATTTTTTGATGAGGAATTTCATCGCAATTTAAACATGGCTTAGTTAGATTGGGTAGACAATAGAATGCAAGCTTGGTACTGCTACTGAATCAGCCGAAGCACAATATGAGTACTGCTTAGAGCTACACTACTAAGGTGCAAATGTAGTCTTGCAAGCTATTTATTAAGTGAAAACGAAAAGGATTAAATTATTTTGTTCAACGGTAAAAGAGATCGAGAGAAAAGAATGAGAAATGTTTAAACTGTGAAAAGGAAGTGGACGGTGAGAATCATGTGCAGCAATGTGTAATGAGGGAAATGAAAATGTTAAAAGTAGAGTATAGAAAAATAATGGAGGAAGAAAGATAACGAGTAAGAGAGCCCTGTTCCACTCGTAACGATGTCTAAAATTGTTTCCCGAGAGAAGAAAGCAAGTACGTCAGTATGTAAAGAGGTAATTTTAATAGGTAGGGAAACTTTTACGCTACCGTAGTGGTATGTGTCAGGGTGTATCTCTTGTGAAAAAGAAGTTAAAAGTCAACAGAGTAAGTTATATGCAGTACAATAGCATGTTGCGGAAAGTTATGCAGTTGCAAAACGTCGTATAACTGGTCGTCCAATTATTACCCAGAGTATCGCTTAATAAATTAATCCAGTTATTACTAAGGAATTTGATAAAGACGATTGACACTCCTCGCGCTTTTGTAACGATACGTTTTGTTTTTGTGACGCCCCGTTACTAAATTAATTTGTTGTTTTGCAGTTTGCTTCGCTTACGACTCGTTCTGTGCTCATTTTAGAGTACGTTTTGAGTTGACAGTTATGTCGTTCTGTTCTAGCAGTCCAGAAGATAGAAGTTGGCTAAATTCTTTTGGTATTATCTGTTCCTCTCTGAAGATACTGTTCTGGAGATTCCCATCCGATCTCGTTTCCTGTGCCGTATTGGTAATGACGCTTCAAGTACTTACGAAGGTCAATCCCGATCCAAGTGGTAGTAACGTACTTTTATACATCGACTTGGACCGTAGAACCCGCTGATCAGTACATTCGGCGAAACCTCTTTCTGATCAGTGCACACGCCGAAACCGCTTCTAATCCATCGAACTGTTACTAAAGCCAGCATCCCGTTTAATTACTTATCACTACTAAATCCTAAAACTACCCCTACAGTAGAATCGCGTTTACGTTTAGTATTGAATAAAGAATTCCACTTTAGTTTAATTTGAAATGGCAGTTTATGAGAGTTGCTTCTCTTTACGCGATCAATGCCCTAGTTTCAATGCAGCTACCCGACCGAAGAAATCGACTGTGAGGAGAGTAAACTCGTTTTGTTTTAATTTTCAAAAACCGACTGTACCGGGAAGCAAACGTCACGAAATGATGACCGAGCAGGTAAAGGCTCGGAAAAGATTGGCTATTTTTTAAAGAGTTTAAATCACATTGAATATTTTTTCAAAATAAGTTCAGTTTTGTTAATGGCTGAACATTTAAAACCCAGAAAAATTAAGACCATCTGCCAAATCAAGAAGTTATGCTGTGGTAGTGCTCTACCACTAAGCGATATTATTATCACCACTAATATGAAGCATCTTTGGACGACTATTTCTGATTTTTATATAAATATCGTATACAAACAATGTCATTTGGTACAAAAGAAGACGTTTAGTGAGTTCATCTAGGACTAACTCAAAATAACGGAAAAGTGTTGTAGAACGGCTGCAAAATTGGAGACTAAGAATACAAAAAGCAATGTCTTTACGTCAAATGCTAAACAGCATATAGCATATAGACATCGGAGATTAAAAAAACACACTGTCTTATTCTAGCTACAACCCACCTGTTGAGTACCTACTTTTGGTAAACTTAACACCAGAAAGTGTGCCTTCTCTAATAGATGGATGTTTAATAATCTATTTCAGTCGAGAATATCGCAACGACATGAGGAAGTATTATGTACGTGTCGAAAAGAACTTCACCTATGCATCACTTACCTGCTGTTTTAGTTATTATATACTTACTTTTGGGAAACAAACCTAAGACCAGAAAGTGCGTCTTCTTTAATTAGATGGAGGTCTGATGATAACAGTCTAAGTCTAGAATAGCTCAAGGAGGGAAAAGCTATTATAGTAAGTATTGAAAAAACTATACCTACGCACACTTACCTGCTTTTGGCGTAAATGAGTTAAAAGTCGTTACGGTTGGACAATTGTAGAAGCTAAACGAAACGCATTAAATGGACTTAAAAACCATTGAAAATTAAACTATAAAATTGCAATTAAACCACTTCCGTTTAAAATAAACCTGCGTCCGCCTACTGTTACAGAACTTGCAACAATCCTTAAAACATTATTTCCGAAGACTAAATACAACTTACCTGTTCTTAAAATAAGACGCTCGTTGACTCTTCAGCATAGATGTTTACAAATAATAAAAGAAAGCGACGGCTCTAGCGGTACAACCTAGAGAGAAAAATAAGACAATTTGGCTCGATGTAGCGCACTAAATTCGTGGAGAATCCACTATTTGTAGTAGTTAGTACAGCAGTGTCCGGCTTAGTCGGTGAGTTGGGGAGGTGCTTGAGAAACTGTAAAGAAATAGCCTGCTGCCTAACAAGGTGCCACCTGCTGGGTAATAGAAAAAAATAAAACCGACCGACAGGAGTTCAATAGGTTTTACTAAAAGGTCTAATACGCTAAAACGAACACAAATCAGAGAGACAAATAGACAATTCAATATAGTAAATAAAACTTAAAATACTAGCAGCATGTGACAGAAATAAGAGAGAGGCTGTCGCATAGAATTACGGGCGTTAGCAACAACAATTTAATTAGAGCTCGCAATTAATGTGTCGAGATTCAGTTAAGCTTTTGATTGTTACACCCCAAATTAAAGTTAGCGT
The DNA here is from genome assembly GCA_030710515.1 of Abscondita cerata. Taxonomy (NCBI): domain Eukaryota; kingdom Metazoa; phylum Arthropoda; class Insecta; order Coleoptera; family Lampyridae; genus Abscondita; species Abscondita cerata. The sequence continues at coordinate 192,371 of JALBCR010000194.1, forward strand.
TCCAATTGAGGATTGGTTACTAAAGAAACTCGACGTACACGTCACTTACACACGGTGACTTAAAACTAACTTAAACTGGGAATAGCACGGTAAGTAGCGCCCGCTTGTCACATGTACGTGAAATTCATACGCATGAATAGTGAATAGGTTTCTTAAACAGTAAACTTAGCTGTATTCTGTAGTATGCAGTTCGAAGGAAAGTTCTTGCTAGCGACAGTATTTGACAGCTTCAGAAGATAGGTAGTCCCAGGATTTCCCTTAGGAGAAATATACAACAAAGAACGGAAGGCAGATATGTTCCCTCGAAGCAGCAAGTATGCAGCGTGAACGACCCCTCAGCCTGTAGGGTTCATCGGCCGTTGGCAGCTTAAATGTAGGCGAAACCGTGGTAGTCGTCAAGTTATATAGCGAAGGGTTCTTAAATAGTCATTTCAGCACCCCAGGAATTATTCAGATTGTAATACACCAGTAGAATATGAGGTCAACGCACGTGCTAAAGCATACGTCGTAATTAGAATTAACACAACCGAGACAACAACGGAAAAGAAGTACTAACGGTGAATGCGGTCGGGTTTACATTTACACACCAATTTAACTTGGAATTATTGAAGTACACATTAATAATGTATGTGTAAAATTTTAGCTTCACGAAGCACTCCAAACACCCAGTAAAATGAAGTAGAAAATGTCAGCTTGTAATTTTCAAAACTTTTCGTGAATTAAACAATCCACCAATGAAAAAATCGCAACATGCGCGGCAAATTCAACTTTCGTCAAAGTGCTAGATAGGACACACGTTTCTAAGAAGGCTCCCGACATACGTTTTACTTTTGCCAATAAACACGTAACAGTGTTCTCTTAGCTGCGGTGAACAAAAGTAAGAAATAGAAAGTGCTACCAGCTTCTTTAACAGCGGCGATTGGTGAGTACACAATTGAAATTGTTTGCAGCCTATCAATGGCTCGAGCTAAAAAAAACTAAGAAAAAAATATTAATAATAACGATGGAAGATTGAATGTTAGTTGAAATGTATTTATCAGTGATGATGCTTTTTGGTGCGACGAATATCTGAAATCAGAAACGGTAAATAGCAATGTTGAAAACCGACGAAGCGGTTACCTAGACCAAAAAAGTAACAATTTATTTTCAAGGAATCAAATAGCTCTTATAGCTTACTACCCTACAGTAAAACTCTAATTGTTAAGCAGCAATATGCAGTAGGAAATAAAGTGCCGATAGCAATTGAAGAAGTGGACAGCGTAGGTACAGAAATACTAAAAGTTTGACACTGGTAGGTACGTTTGGATAAATTAAGAAACGCGTCACATTAATTCAAGCCAAAGACGAGGGGTGTCTTCAGCTCTTTGGTAAATATAGCGTTGTCAAAGTAAGAAACCGTTTGGATTTTTAAAAAATAAATTTATCATCTGCCCCATTTAACATATTACAGAACTGACAAAGAAAGCAATTTCGGCGTACAACCAGGCTAGCTGTTCTGATTGCTATAAACGTTAACAATACTTTTAACGCACTCCCAACTACATTTATTTGAAAAAGAGATTCATCAATCAGAAAACCACCAAAAACTGCACCAAAAACTATACTCGGTATCGCTGATGATAATAGCTTAGCTATTGAAACACGTGTCCGAGTATAGTTTTTGGTCCAGTTTTTGGTGGTTTTCTGTTTGTTAAATAGACGCTGCAATTTACTGTTCATTTTCTTTGAAAGAGATTCACGGCAAAAACAGATTAATATCTTATTAGGATTATTTTAAATTACCTACGTACACGTGTGGAACATATACTGACGCATCAAAACTGACTCTCAACAAAACCACACACAGGCGTCTCTCGGGTTTGATACTTGGCCAGTTGTTTTAAAAATTTGCACTACGATAATCTCTTCCAACAAAATGACATGGCTTTGATACTTGATGCACTTACTGAAAAAGGACTAATAGAAACAACGAACTTGGTTCTTACACAAATCAGCGAATAGATGGTAATAAAAAAAATATTAAAAACAACCAAAAAAAAAAAATCTTTATTTTTATTCCCCACATATAAAAATCCCCCACCCCTCCAAAAGACAAACCCTCCACCCCAAAACCAAAAAAAAAATAGTAGTTTGATGAAAATTTAAAAAAAAAAAAATGCAAACACAAACCCAAAAACCAACCAAAAAAACAAAAAAAAATGTACACTCATGAAATTTAAAACTTGGACACCACAATTTCTGTAAACAAAAGTTTGCACATTGTGAAGCGGGCTTAAGGGTATCATTTACAATTCTAACAGCAGGTAGTCTCAGCAGGGGTTATCTTATAGAAGGACTGTAGAATGAATCATTACACTAAGCACGTTTTAGAAAATAGGTAATTTACGTTGCTTACTTAATTTTTTCTTTAAAGAATATATTTGAAGGTATCGCTAATTAAACACCATAGCTCGATTAATTATCGAATCAAAATTTTGTTTAGGAAATGTTTACAAAATAAAATTAGAAATAATTTTGATTTAAAAAACGTCTACAAGCAATAACTTTTAAATTAAATCAAAAACTAAACATGGTTATTTGGGTTGACTGATTATTACTTATTTTAAATAAATCTAACCTACTAATTATTGTAAGTTATTAAAAAAATCATTAAACTCTCTATTCATAATATTTAGTCCTTACAAAATGTATATTTTATGACGTTTCATTTTTCTGTAGTTAATATAAAAAGTGAAAATAAAAACTAAGGCAATTCTTATTGTCAACGTATATATTTAGTTTTTGACAAGAATTTATTACATAATTATAATTAAGATACCAAGTTATAGTTTAAAATTAAATGAAAACTTTTTTTTAAATAAAGGTATTACTATATAAATAAATATAAGAAATCAATAATGGGTGTGACCTCCATTATTATTGATACATTCTTGGAGGCGTCTGCTCATTGACGCTATCAAGGTATCAATATAATTAATATTAATCGTTTCCCATGCGGTATCAATGGCTGCAATTAGTGCATTACGGTTTACTGGTATAAAATTTGGCCCTTGTTGTCTTCGGATAACAGCAAGTATTCGAGCCCAAACATTTTCGATAATGTTAAAATCTGGGCTTTTGCTGGCCAGGGTAACAGCTCAAGTTATTTGCTTGTATCCAGTTGCGCACAACCTGCGAAGTATAGGGTCATCATATCCCGATAGTTAATTATCGAATGTTCCAAGAAAATATGTGTAAATAGTAAATGGAATCTACTAACGTAACGTTAAGTCGTTAATTATAGTTACATAACTCTCCTTTCATAAGATATAGTTCATATTAATATGCTTATTGTAAAGCTTCGTACACACCTGAACAACAAACCGAGGAACAAACAGAACAACGAACCGAACGGCAATCGGAACATTAATTTGGACGGTGCTACGTACGAATTTTAGAACAGATTCGCAAGTCCTGATTGTTCCACGAACGGTTTGCGGCGTTCCCGCAACTTGTCGGTTTTCTCCGACATCAAAGAAAATGCGCGCGAATGCGTTTGCAGGTTTGGACGAATCTAAACAAAACGGCGAACAAACTTATGCGGGAGAATTAAATTATTTATTTTTGTCCTCCCTTTTGTGGGTTTGTTGTGTTTTAGGTAATATTATGGAGTTGACAGAAGAAAAATGTTTTAAATTAATCAGTGTTTAAGAATGCAAGAAAAAATGATGTCCCTATTAGCATCATTTGGGCGGGAAATTTCAAAATAAAAAAAAGCGAAGTAAATTATAATTTTTACTCTTCTTTGTGCGTAAAAATTTGGTTGGCACTATCTTCTTGTTTTCCGCAATTTTCTCTTCTCAATAATAAATATATGAACTGAAAACTACTGAAAATAATTATGGGAACAGCACAAACGTTCCGTTTGTTGTTCGGATTGTGGAAATCATAAAAGATCGTTTGTCGTTCTGTTTGACTTTCGGTTCGTTGTTATGTTTGTTGCTCGGTTTGTTGTTCAGGTGTGTACGAAGCTTTACAACTTAAGCAACAATTTTTGGCGAATAAAGATTAGTTTGTGATGTAATATTAGAAACACAAATTTATATCATATCAAATTTATGACAACTTAAAACCAAGAACGTGTATGTTATTGCTAAGAAATTATTAAGGAAAAAGCGCAATTGCAGTGTAAATATTTATAATTAGATATTTTCGAAAGTTTATAAGTCCTCTATTGTAATCTTAATACTTAAAAGAAAATCCTGTCCATTAGCATTATAAGGAAATGGCTTTTACTTTATGAATAAGTTTCAATAACAATAGAATATCCTTGCTTGTTTAATTTACTTCCTTTGAGTCATATTGCTCTAAGGGTTGTTACATTGGTCATTAGAAGTATGTAATAAATAAACAATTACCTACTGTTTGAGAAGGGGTAGTGTGAACCAATAAATAAAGTAAGAAATGTAAATTCCATTTTAGTTTAAAATTTCAAGTGTTGTGAAAATGCCACCTCATCTCGGTGCTGATTTGAAAGCGCGGATTGTTTCGGAATTAGCGGCGGGCCGTAGCGTGCGTGAAATTTCACGTATGTTAGATATACCAAAAAGCACCGTAGGGCATTACCGAGTAAAATGGAATCTTGAACACACTTTGGAAAGAGCCATCGGAAGTGGTAGACCTAAAGTATCTACACGTGCTCAAGATCTCGAGTTGTTTCATTACGTAACAGAACAACCATTTGCTACATACTCCAGGGCTATAGCAGATACACATTTTCCCGGATGCCGTATAACTGCACAAAAAGATTAAAGGAGATGGGAATAAAGAAGTATAATGCTGCTGCGAAAGAAGTTCTCAGTGACGAAAATATGAGACGTCGTCTGGAATTTGCAAGGCGATATGTGAACGAACCTTTGGAATTTTGGAATCGAGTGATTTTTAGCGACGAAAAAACGTTCAATAGCCGCAACGATGGACCACTAAAAGTTTTTAGAATGGAAGGAACTCGTTACGAAAATAATCACATATGTCCTAAAAAACGAAGTGGTTATTTTTCTGTGAATGTGTGGGGTTGGGTTAGCGCGCGGGGTCCAGGAGTTTGTTGGGCTATCGATGGACGTCTTGATTCTGCTGCGTATTTAGATATTTTGGAAACTATTATGAAACCTTCAGTCGAAGTGTTTTATCCAGACGAATTATATTTTCCAACAAGTAAGTATTCTTATTTCACTATACTTTCTCCAAAAATAGTTCGGGATCTGTTGAATTAACATTTTCATAATGTATTTTGTTGTTAAAGGACAACGCCCCTATTCATACTTCGCGGGTTGTGCGCAATTGGATACGAAAATAACTTGGAGCTGTTACCCTGGCCAGCAAAAGCCCAGATTTTAACATTATCGAAAATGTTTGGGCTCGAATACTTGCTGTTATCCGAAGACAACAAGGGCCAAATTTTATACCAGTAAACCGTAATGCACTAATTGCAGCCATTGATACCGCATGGGAAACGATTAATATTAATTATATTGATACCTTGATAGCGTCAATGAGCAGACGCCTCCAAGAATGTATCAATAATAATGGAGGTCACACCCATTATTGATTTCTTATATTTATTTATATAGTAATACCTTTATTTAAAAAAAAGTTTTCATTTAATTTTAAACTATAACTTGGTATCTTAATTATAATTATGTAATAAATTCTTGTCAAAAACTAAATATATACGTTGACAATAAGAATTGCCTTAGTTTTTATTTTCACTTTTTATATTAACTACAGAAAAAATGAAACGTCATAAAATATACATTTTGTAAGGACTAAATATTATGAATAGAGAGTTTAATGATTTTTTTAATAACTTACAATAATTAGTAGGTTAGATTTATTTAAAAATAAGTAATAATCAGTCAACCCAAATAACCATGTTTAGTTTTGATTTAATTTAAAAGTTATTGCTTGTAGACGTTTTTAAATCAAAATTATTTCTAATTTTATTTTGTAAACATTTCCTAAACAAAATTTTGATTCGATAATTAATCGAGCTATGGTGTTTAATTAGCGATACCTTCAAATATATTCTTTAAAGAAAAAAATTAAGTAAGCAACGTAAATTACCTATTTTCTAAAACGTGCTTAGTGTAATGATTCATTCTACAGTCCTTCTATAAGATAACCCCTGCTGAGACTACCTGCTGTTAGAATTGTAAATGATACCCTTAAGCCCGCTTCACAATGTGCAAACTTTTGTTTACAAAAATTGTGGTGTCCAAGTTTTAAATTTCATGAGTGTACAGGGTGGACCGATTGTTCCGTCGAATAATATGTGAACTGTATTTTCTAAATTTATTTTTTAACGCAACAAAATGATTGAATGACTAACAATGTATTAACTAAAAATTAATTACAGAAAAAAATAATGTAGCTTCTGACAGTTTTTTCGCCATTGCCGCCTTTTTTTAATCTAGTTCAGCGCATGCTGGTTTATAGTCGACGCGGCGTTTCCGGTACGATTTTGCCGGCAGTTTTAAATTAAAAGTGAATAGCGCCAACTCAGAACATGCCCCACGCCTTGAAAGAACCACGTTCTTCAACCCATATTGTCCACAGGCAGCACACAAACTTGTGTGAGAGCCCTTGTCGTTGTCCCGTTTTGAGTTTTTACGTGCACCACTCGGAGATGACCGTCTTTTCCAGGACAGCATTTGATTATGCGTCCTAACGTCCATAAGCGCGCAGTGTAGTTTTCATTTTTTACCAGCACTAATGCCCCCACTTGAACTGATTATTTTGCTTGTTTCCACTTGGAACGTGTCTGCAACTCTGCCAGATATTCCTTACTCCATCTCGTCAATAATATTGCAGTAATGCTTCTATATGTTGCCACCGGTGGAGGCGATTAGATGGAACATCTTGCAGATCTATTTCTGGTAGTGTAGTGAGCTTTTTCCCGATCAATAGGTGGGCTGGTGTCAGGGCTGTGAGATCATTCACATCTTCCGTAAGGGGACACAAAGGTCGGGAGTTTAGTATTCCCTCAATTTGCACCAGCAAGGTATAAAAGTGTTCATACGTAAGAAGATGAGTTACTATTCTTTTTATATGGTGTTTAGTTGATTTTATTCCGGCTTCCCATATCCCACCAAAATGAGGAGAACGGGCAGGAATGAAAAAACATTTTATTTTTTCGTTTGCAAATTCTATACCTATTTTACTCTGATTAATTTTAAAAAATTCTGATATTTTTGACGATTAATTATTAGCTAACAAAATTAGAACCATTATCAGAATATATACTTTGCGGTTTCCCACGTCTACCTGAAAATCAGCTTAAATGCAGCCAGAAATGCTTCGGTGGTCAATTCAGACACCAATTCCAAGTGCATCGCTTTGGTAGCCATACATACAAACAAGCAGATGCTTTCAATAATTTTGCCCCCCGTGTTTGTCGATCTTTTATGAGGAAAGACCCACCGTAATCTACTCCTACGTTAAGAAAAGGTGAGTAATTAGTTACACGGACATCGGGTAAGTCGCCCATTAAGTAGGTAATAGGTTTTGGTTGTGCTCTAAAGCAAGTTATACAGTCATGGAGAGTTTTTTGCAACAGTTTCGACCCGAAATTGGCCAATATTGATCTTTCACTGAACATAATAATGTTTTTCTACAAACGCTACTAAAAATTGAAATTTTTACCCGGCATACTGCAATTAGAAATGTAATATTATATAGCGGCGAATTGAAAGTAAATCACATGGTTTACTTTTAACACTAGCATTAAAAATGAAATGACAGTCTTTGTCAAAATGAAAATTTTGGAGCAATCGATTTTGGTTTATTCTTTTAAGTTTATATACCTACTTATTTTCTGAACGCATGATGATGAGAGTTCTTTAGGCAACACACAATTCTCTCCCTCTTTTACTTGTGCAACTAACCTAACTTTATAATTCAATGTAGAAACTCGGAATTCAGATTTATTAACGAAAAAGCTACAAATTATTTATGTATCCTATTTGGAAAAATTGAATGTATAGTTGTAACAAATGGTAATAGTTAGCCCATGTGAAGAAATATCGTTGACCTGCAAGTTAGGACTTTCAGAGGTAGGGTAATTATTTAAACTAGTGGGTACTAAAAAATTGTTGTTGTGCAGCCCATCAAAACCGTTGGAAGCAGCAGGGCAATTATCTGAAATAATTTGAGAAGCAACTCTTTTCTTGTTTTCAAGGGAGTCTTCCAAATATCCTTCGGCGACGCTTAAACTTTTCCAACCACCATGTCGTTTAATTGTGATTAAATTTGCCCCAGAATCTGCTAATAAGCTAGCGGACGTCCGACGGAAACAGTGGCCCGTATCAAACTCACTATTTGACAGTTTCAGAAATTCTGCTATATTTGCAGGCATCTTCCCAAAGGTATTAATACCCACTGGTTGTATGGTACACTTATTGTCTGTGTATTTTATAAAAAGTCGTCAGTGGTTTACGTGATTTGGACGCAATGCCAGGTACTTATGATATAATTTAATGTAAGCTTCAGTAATGATAGTAAACGTTCTTGAAACTTTAGTTTTACTGTTTGGAATGTTTACGACTAGTGTATTTCCTAAATCTTCAATATTGTTTAATGTCAGCTGACAAATTTCTTCACGGCGGCAAGCGCCTAGCAGTACTTATTATCTGGTGCCTCACCAATAAACTTGTCAATATTTTCTAGGGTGAAAATTTTTGATTTTTTTGGACGGTATCCTTCTCCTTTGCGCTCCAAGAACGCAATGAGTTTATAATATTTACCGATGTGGTGATTAGTTGTGACATTCAACATTGCCTTGATCATGGAAAAATGTGCCCAAAGTGTAGAAGATTTCCATATTTTGGAATGTTCCTCGAAGTAAGCTAACATAACACTTTCGTTATATTTTCCTACAACATTCTTTTGGGCGCACCAATTTTGAAAGCGCTGAAACGCTAATTCATATTGTTGCTTAGATTTAGTGGGCAACAAATCTAATGTTGCTCTACTAGCAGCTTCTACTATTTCTATTGGAATTTCTTCACTCATCTTAAATTTCACGAATCTAATATTTCGCAACTGTCAAACAATAAGCGAACTTGATTGTTTTGTAAATGTCACAGACTGCCTGATTTTTTTCGGCAATCTTTTAAACTTTTTATACATTTAGCTGTTTTCAATAGTGGCGTTTGTAGAAAAAATGTTGTATGATATACGTGTTAAAAGTGATTTTAACTTTTAACACTTATATCATAAATAACTATTGAATACCACAATGTAATAAACGTTTATGTTCCCTGGGCAGAATTAAATAGGTTAATGTACTACCCTTTGGTAAAATAATTGGGAACTTCTGTTCATAATTAACATTTGGTGACGAATACGTCTACCAACTCTTAATAAACCCTCCTTAAGAAAAGATTCAAAGCTAAAATTGGACTTTTACTATTTAAGGGTTTTCCTTCTTGTACGTTTTTATAATCGTCGGAAAAATATACCTGCTGTTCAAATTTAATAAGTAATGTAAGTGATTTTTCAAGCTCATAAACCTGCAGTGGACCAAAAACCCTTTTGGTTTCCGTCTTTCTTAAATTATTTAAGTAACGCAGCATAGTTGCAAAAATTCCTTGCAATTTATTTAATGGCGAATATTTATTTATTAAAGTTTTTAGGAAGACTGTTTTAATAGTACATATGTGTGAAACACTTCTTTGTTTCGGAATATTTTCTATGACAAAGTTTGTTTCAACCATCCAAGTATTATGATTTGATACTAGCCAAGTCGGCCCATACCACCATAATCGATTACACTTTAAATTGTGCAAGGTGCTACCTCGCGAGATTAAGTCGGCGGGATTATCTTGCGATTTTACATGAAACCATCCCCATACCTCAGTCAGTGTTTGAATTTCGTTGACACAATTTGCAATAAATGTTTTCCACTGATCTGGAGAACCCTTGATCCATGTTAACGTTACCATGGAATCCGTCCAATAAAATTCATTATCAAATTTTAAGTTAATCATAGCTTTACTTTAGAAATCAAGTTAGCGAGTAATAGTGCACCGCACAATTCCAATCACGAGTAAACCAATCTTTTTTATTGGCGCAACACGAGATTTAGCGCCTCCCGTATGCCTTCTCGGATGCATCAGAAAATGCATGTAATTCAAGTTTTCATAACCCGGTGTGATTACTCTTCGCGGTATTTCAATATCAGGTAGGTACAATTAATCATTTTGGAATGCTTTCCATTTTTCCACTAAGTGCTGTAGAACCTCATCGTCCCAGCCTAATTTTAATCTCCACATTTCTTGTATGACAAGTTTTGGAATGATAATTAACGGACCCAATAATCCCAAGGGATCGAAAATTTGACAAGTGGGATAAAATAGTTCTTTTTGTTAGGGTTTTATTTTGAGAATTCATCTTGTTAATATTGTATTTAATTAAGTCTTTATTTGAATCCCAATATATACCAAGTGTTTTATTTTGTTCAGTTTCCCCATATAAAAGAATATTATTTTCAAGGTTATTTTTGTTTTGAATTTATTTAAAAGTTCTTTGTCATTGCACAACCATTTGCGCAAGTCAAACTCTGCATTTGCTAATATTTTTGTAATGTCACCTTCAAAATTTCTGTTTCAGAGTCCGACCCTGTTAACAAATCATCCATGTAAAAATCGCGTTTGATAATATTGGACGCTTCCGGAAACTCATTTTCTTTTTCCTCCGCTAATTTAAATAAACATTTGACTGCTAAGTAAGGCGAAGATGCCATCCAGTATACTACGCGATTAATTTCAAATATTTTTGTTTTTTCCGTTGGATTCTCGCGCCACAAGATTTTTTGATATTTTCTGTCATCAGCATGAACTAAAATTTCTTGATACATCTTTGAAATATCGGCCGTCATGACAAATTTCGGTATGCGAAAACGGTTTAAAATAGGAAATATATACTTTGCGGTTTCCCACGTCTACCTGAAAATCGCTTAAATACAGCCAGAAATGCTTCGGTGGTCAATTCAGACACCAATTCCAAGTGCATCGCTTTGGTAGCCATACATACAAACAAGCAGATGCCTTCAATACATGAAGTACTTCATTCAATGAGACACCGCTTGTAGTTTTGCCGAAGCATCAAAAACTACGCGACATTTGTCGTCAAACTTTCGGCTTTAATAACCGCGTGATGAGGTAAAAAGTAACCGTCTCTCAAGTAGTTATCCTTATTAGGCAAACAAATTTTATTTGACATGTGATTCAACTCTTTAAATTCTTTAATGAATGCACAATACGCGTTTTGTAATTGTGTATCCTTTATTAATTTCCTTTCTAAGGAATGAAAACGTTTTAGAGCCATATCGTATGATTCTCCTAAGTTTTTTAAACTTTCTGTAAAGGATAAACTTACAAATCTCCCGTTATCATCTCGGCTGAATGTATTGCCGAAATGAGTTTCACAATATTTTTCTAAAGCACTTAAATATTTTTATTTTCAATTTCCTCTATCGCCCAGAATTTCATTAACTTTTCGTCTAAATTATCATATGTATTTAACGACACACAACTGATGGAATTACTTTTGCTAAGTACATTAAAGTTTCCGGCTATCACCCAACCGAATAAAGTATTTTGCAATATGGGTGCAATTAGGCCAAGCCGTTTCTGACCTGCGCGTATGAACTTCCCAAAAGTGTTTGAACCAAGTAATATGTCTATTTCCTGTGAAATATTAAACTCAGGATCCGCTAACCTAATGTTTGCGGGTATATTTATTAAATTTGCATTAAACGAACACGTAGGTAATGAATCTGTGATTTTTTGTAAAATTAAACACCTCAGGTTTCTGTTATAATTATTCCAAGTAGATTTTATTTCCACATTAATTTGGTAAGAAATATTTGTTAAATCTTGACCGATGCCCTTTACCATATGATCTAGCTTTATTTTATTAAGTTTTAATTTGTTTACTGCCTTTTCGGTGACAAAATTGCTTTGCGAAGCAGGATCCAGTGCACGGCAAGTTACCCATATGTTTTCTGATTTTTATTTTTATAACCGCCGTCGCAAGTAACACCTGATGACCGGGCGTCGGTGTGCATCCGGCGATTCGTATTTAGTGTTGTACTGGCACTGTCTGCTACTGGGGCGCTTTGATTTATGACTTCGTCGTTATTATTTGTCACGTTTGAATTATTCAAGTTATTTTTTGGCGTAATATGCAAGATCGTATTGTGTGGTCTATGACATTTTCGATATTTGGATAATTTGCACTTCCAGGTTGGGTGCGATGATCTTAAACAATTTAAACACAGCTTCAAATTTTGGCAGTTTCTATTTTTGTTCTACCGACAAGTTGCTAAATGTTTCGCATTTGAATATGCTATGTTCTTGTTTACAAAAGTAACAGCTGTAATTATTAGGTTCGTTGGAAGAAACAAAGGACTGGGTTTTTTTGTATCGAATATTCCCTTATCATTCAAGTTTTAAATTTATGTATTGCATTTTATTTTAATGAATTCTTCCATATCTTCAAGGGTGGGAAGTTCACCCTTGATTTTATAAATTCCCAACGTCACATTATCAAGTTTTTACTTAGTATGAAAATTATTAGTCTATCCCAGTGCTCTGTTTCCTCCCTAGACTCTTTAAGGCGCTTAAATGTTTAATTGTGCTGTCATATAGATTATGTATTTCTATATGTGAGGCTTTATTAAGAGTTGGAAGATTGAAAATAGCTTGCAAGTGGTTGTGAATGAGAAGACTTTTGTTTTCATATCTTTCATTAAGAATTTTCCATGCTTTGGCATAGTTGTTTGCTGTGACTTCTAATTTGTTTATAATTTTTTTACATGTTCTGCTAAACACCCTTTCAAGTAATACAACTTTTGAATTTCAGGTAACTCTTTGTCTTGATTTATTAAGGTATCAAAAGTTCTTTAAATTCTGACCATTGTGCATAATCCCCGTTAAAAGTGGGAAGTTTTATGTCGGGTAGTTTAACTCTGCGTTTAGAACAAACATTATCCCGTCCAGTACTATGTGGTACCCCTGAAGCAATTGAATTTGCGTCTGAATTTGACCCCGAGTTGCTGCCATTATTTAAGTTAAACGACTGCACTAGAGCCTTTAATTTTCCATGTATTGCAAAATATTTATTTTCGAATAGTTCCAGTTCGTCATACTCGATTTTTTCTTCATATTCAATTACCGCTTGTATATTTTGAAATTCATCGAGAATAGGTTCTAACTTTTCTAAATGGGATTCAATTTGTTTTATTGTTCCAAGTGATAAATTATCTTTATTAATTAACTCTATATGTAAGTTTCGGAACGCGTTAATTTAGCTTTTAATAAACTTCTTTTAGTTTTTAATTTTAGTAAATCATCTTCCCTTTCAGACATTGCTACCACAAACAAAGGCAATACAAGTGAAACAGGTAAATAAAGATATATGAGAACTAAGGACAATATTTGTGTTTAAACACTCACGGCCCGACCTTTTGCTGCTATTCCAGTATTTTTCTCTTTTCACCTTTTCAGGTTCGCCAGGCTACGTGTTTCTTGTCTCCGCTCATTGTTTCGCAATGGCTTTCACCGTTAAGTACCGGCTTTTTTCAATTTTTAATGTTAATCCGGGTCGATGGGACCAAAATGTTCCGTCGAATAATATGTGGACTGTATTTTCTAAATTTATTTTTTAACGCAACAAAATGATTGAATGACTAACAATGTATTAACTATAAATTAATTACAAAAAAAAATAATGTCGCTTCTGACATTTTTTTCGCCATTGCCGCCTTTTTTTAATCTTGTTCAGAGCATGCTCGTTCATAGTCGACGCGGCGTTTCCGGTACGATTTTGGCGGCAGTTTTAAATTAGAATTGAATGGCGCGAACTCAGAACACCGATTTCGATGGGATTGCAGGGTATTTCTATTACTATTAGAGCAAAACTGTTCATGTAGCATTAGGTCAACTTTTTGAGACAATTTAAACAGCGAAAACAAAAATTTGTTTTGTTTTGACAGATGTGCTGTGTTTAATTTTTTTAAATTATTGCATCGCCTACTTACAAAAGTGCAAACTAACAAATTCGCTTGTAATTCTGTAGTTTTCTAAAAGAACCTCTATAAACTATATATTGTTGAAAAGCTTTTAATGAAGTCAAAGTCAACTATGGTTTCCATTTAAAAAAAAAACTAAGTTTATATGGCATCTCGACGACTATTGGTGACCAAAGTTAAAAATTGACTACTCCATTTGATTCTACGCGAAAAACTACACAAGAAATGTCTTTACACTTTTTCCTGAATTTTATCAACAGATGAGATATGGAACCCTATCGAAATTTGAAAAAATTCAATTTTGGTCCCTGCATCAAAAATGAAAAAAGATAGCAAATTTTTGTTTTTGCTGTTTAATTTGTCTCAAAAAGTTGGCCTAATGCTACGTGAACAGTTTTGCTCTAATAGTAATAGTTATCGAAATACCCTGCAATCCCATCAAAATTGGTCTACCCCGTACATTCCTCTACAAAGGACTCATCTGGAAATCAGTTTACATGTAAACAAACGTTTAAAGATATTACCTAAAGTACAGCAAAAACTGGCAATTGTTATTGTCTCCGCTTATTAGAGAGTAGCTACAAAAGCAGCATTAGCTCTTGGATGACGTTAAGCATACTTTCTTTGTATAAAAAAAACAATAACCGAGAATCACTCGACAGCGGTTTCGTTTTTTTTGGACTCCTCAGGAGTGAGAGAACTCGAATGCAAGTTTATTACTGTATAAATGAGCGACTGTGTTATACTAGCACGTGACGACAGTAAATGTCGCAACCTTATTTGTCGTATGTGATGTAGTCACTCTCCTGTGGGAAATAGTCAACATCCGCGCATTTATACAATAATGAACTTTCACTCCTGCATAGTTTTAAAAGGACTAAATAGGTGTTTAGTGATACTTGGTGTTTGTTTGCTATTGTACAGTCTCTTGCAAATTTACAGCATGCGATTCAAGATTATTATTTTTGCCAAAGCTTAGTTAAATCGACTTATGTAACTGCTTACTCATCTCTGGACTAAGTTGCAAATTAATTAATTAATTTCGGATGTGTTACGATAGCACGAGGTAACACTACCAATTTTATTCGAGAAGTTGTTAATTGCATTTGATAATTGTTACTTGTATCTGAGAAAACAACAAATGTAGTTCAGAATTGTTAACTGAATTGGAGAAGGCATCAAATGTAGTTGAGTATAGACAGTCAATTGCAATGTCCAAATAAAAATCAGCTGTTCGGTGTTATGATTATTGTATTATTTATTTGTTTACTTGCAAATGAATAACGAATAAGGTTATGTTTTGTAATTTTAGTGGACGTGTTTTGCACTTTTGAAAGAAAATATTGATGTAATTTATGTTAATTACTTGTAATATGGAGCTCAAAGAAAATTGTAGCATTTGCCAATCGACCATGTTGGGGAGACAAGTAACAACAATGTTACCGTGTAGACATTTGTTACATGAGGCTTGCTTAGAAAATCAGCGTCAATTACATATTTATAATGCAGAACAATATCCTATTTGCCGACAAGCTATCGAGATAGTGGAAAACATTGAAAGAAAAAAATATCACAAGCATTCCGTTCAGGATCGGCGTAGGATTGTGACTACTGCTAATAGAGAGAAGATTGGGTGGCCTTGAGCACTCAACTGAATGTACCCTACAAAACAGCATACCGGTGAGTCAGATTCGGAGATGATACACCTCTAGCCAAAGGGGGGAAAGAAGCCAAAATTTATCACAGAAGAGGAAATGGATGTGATTGTAAGCTGGATAGAGGACGATGCTGGTCTTACTCTAAAACAAATTAAAAGTAAGGTTTTGACTACTTTTCAAAAAACTGTTTGTATATCAACAATCGAGAACAAAGTATTGACATTAAAACAGGTCCATTATGAACCTGTAACAATGAACTTAATTGAAAATAAGGCTAGGCGAGCCGAATATGTTCGAACCTTAAACCAACTTATACAACAAGGAAAACAAATCGTTTGGCTTGACGAGACAAACTTCAATCTGTTCTACATGCGTAAAAGAGGATGTGCTAAACCTGGGATTAGAGCAGTGTAATAGCTACCTGCAAGTAAAGGTCCAAGTGTACACTTGATTTGTGCAAACTCACTAGCAAGCCTGTTATCTTTGGAGCGTAGAAAAGGATCGTTTACTAATGAATTAGCAAATGAACAGATTGAAACACTTATTCAAAGATAGCAAGACACTAGCAATCGGCTTGAGAATCTGGTGTTGTTGTTATTGACAACGCTCCTGGTCACAGCCGGGTAGAAGCAGTTCTTGATATGACACCAACAACACTACTGCGGTTAGCTCCTTAGTGACCAATGTTAAATCCCGTTGAAAAAATATGGTCCAAAGTCTAGGTGTTGGAGAACAAAGACTCATATAGTTAGAAAATGTGATTGATGAAGCAAAAACCACTGTTGTCGGCGGTAATTGTGCACGTGCAGTTCAGCACACTACAACCTTCCATCATGCTTTAGTAATAGAAGACATGCAAGTGGGAAGGTAAAAAGCTCGGAAGGAAACAGTGTCTTGGTTTTTCTTTTGAGTAATTTATAGTATAATACATAGTGTAATCATAGCCGTTTCATCTGTAATTCGTATGTAGTTTATATTATACATGTGATTTTGTTTTTCTCATTTTCAATTGATATCTTCTCAAATACATTTGACCATTTATTGAATACAATTTACTACTCTCAAATTCATTTAATGCCTTTTCAAATTTAACTGATAATTCTGAACTACATTTATTGTTTTCTCAAATACAATTGATACTTTCTCACTTATTTGTAATTTTTTCGTACATTTCAAATCCAAAAATCAAGTACCATATGATATAATAACAAACTTAAAAATTTTAGTGATAAACAACAAGAAATTAACACTTGCATAAAACAAAAAAAATTTAAAACCCTCTCCCCGGTAAGAATTATTATTAAGATAAGTCAAACTGTCTTCTCAAAACCAAAACGAGAGAGTGTCATTAACGTGGGGTTCTAACCTAATTAACGTCACTGAATTCCCAATTCACAAATATGAGCCTCTCATTGCTGACGATGACAGCAGTTTAGATCTCACAGATTATACCAACGAGAAATTCAAAGAAAATTCCATAATGGCCAACACTTCGAAACATGCGCGTACCTCCACGGTACGATTTAAAAACGAAAAAAAGACTGCCAAAATTTCAGACAATGATTTCAAGATTGCTGAACACGTATTACGAAAATTTGAAGAAAATAGTATGTACAAACCAAGAAAAACTCCGATGAAATTAAGCTCCGATAATCCATCATTTAATTTAGTAGTGCCCAGTTATTATTCTAGAGTTCGTGCAAAACAAATTGCAAAAAATAATTTAAAAAATTCATAGATATAGTAATAACAGTCGCTTTACAAAAATTTGTAAAATTATGACATTGTTTTTTTATTTAACAAATGTCAAAATATTAACAACAAAGTTTGGCACTTTGCCATCTGGTACGATATTAAAATTTTAGTCACAGTATGATCAAATAAAATTATTTACCCAAATGGAACATTCCTCCGATTCTCTTTAGCCAAAAATTAAGTTTTTAAGTAACGGTAAGTCACATTCACGCCACTTTTTTTTTTAAAACGTTCTTTTTTCCTAAAGATTAAAAAACTTTATTAATCAACATGGATTGTCCACGCTGTAACTCAGACCACTCGAGCCAATCACCAGAAGATTTGTCATCAATTTTTTACCAATCATCAGAAAAAAGGTCTAAACCAATCGATCACGATTTAATACACAAATTAGGACTAACTTACGATGATTTGGCCGATCTTTTACCTGAAGAAGAATTTAAGCTTGTAACGAAATCGGAACCCGATCAAAAAACCCCTTCTCCTGAAGTGCCTGTCGAACGCATACCAGTGCTTTCTTTCAGCACAGATGTATCTAAAGACATCATTCACGATTTCAACAAAGAAACTCAGTTATACCAAAAAAGTAAGTGTTAGCAATTACAAGAAAGGTTATATAAACAAAAATTTTTAGGCGTGCAAGGTACATCCCAAGCTGATGAAAATGAAGAACCATGTGCTAAATGCTTTCAGTACCTTTTAGACCACGAAGATTATCCGCTCGATGACTATGAACAAGTGACGGTTTCGATACGATCTCCGTCTGGAAACAGCGAAAAAAGAAAGCGCGCGATGTTAGAGTTGCAAAAGGATCTTAAGTTGTACCGAGAGTCAATTCCAGCCGATGCCGGGCTTCCGTTAACAATTCCGAGAAGATCTGCAATTCCGAAACGACCGATGTCGTATAGTATAGAACGCGACATGGATTTAGATTCCACCCCACCTTTACGATTTCTCCCTAAAAAAACTTCCACACCAAAAAGTGGTTGTTGTCACTCGAATAATCCAAATATTTATTTTGTTTCTACACCTCAAGAGTCTACACCATTTCGCAACGCACTGAAAACGTCATTTGCAGATTCAAATGATTCAAATACTAACAAATCAAAAAAGAAATCCTCTCGTAAATATCCACTCACTGATCTTCGAAAAAGTTACAACAAGAAAACCGATTCACTAAACAAAGATATACTGGACAAAAAACCCAGAAAAATGCAAAAAAAGGGGGACAAAAAAGTGTTGACAAGAAAAATGAGTCCGATAATGACAACCATACTACCCAAACGTCCAATGGAAAAAGTTGTCTCAGAGGTTTTCGAAAGAAGACCGGAAGAAATAAATTGCTGTTTGCTTGTTAACAATCTTGTCGAAACTAAATCAAATGCAATTGAAATTAAACAATTCTCGCCCTTTGGATTTCCGGTAGAACCGTGTGCCCATCAAAACAAACGTTTTGTTTTCGATTCATCTCACTCTCCTTTATCAAATCAAATAGCGTCACTGCACGAGTGGGGTGATCAAACGCGCACAAAAATGTTAGATCCACATAATCTTTCGGAAATTCCAATGACTCCTAATAAAGCCAATATAATTTTAATAGAATACGAGTCAAATCATGAACACGTCCCGTGCCCCACCTTAATAGAAATCGAATCGAATGGAGTCTTAAAACAATCTGCTTCCGGAATCACACCCACAAAATTAGAACAAATTCGTCAGTTAAAAGAAGTCCCAAAAAAGAAAACCGAGGAACTAAATTTTTGCAAAAAGTCACCGAACGAGAAGAAAAAAACGAACAAACAAATGTCTTCATATAATACAAAGAAATTCAGTTCGAATGAAACAATAGAAAAATTTCACACACCCCAGTCTTCATTTAGTGAAAAAAGCAAGTCAAGGCATTATAAAAAATCTATACCGGTCAAGCACGCTCCAGTAAAAAAACTAAAAGCAAATAGTTTCCCGTCAGCGCCATTTTCATACCTCCCAAAAATACCGCCTTTGTATTATCGTGACCAGGCGTTCACAACACCTAAACAAAAGTTCGCTTCGTCTAGAAATCGCAAGAGTGTCAGGTTTCATTGTAGTAGTAGACCCTTGATGCACATCGACTCACTCACAGATATTGAGTCAACGAGTACCTTTAGAGGCGGGGTTACCCAAATCAAGAATCGAACAACATCGAAAGAGCTTTCTCAATCAGTTCCCATAAAAAGAAACTGGTCACCGCTACCAAAGCGCGATTTTCTAAAATTGTTAGATGAGCAGAAGAAATCGGGATACACCAGTTTTAATAAAAAAGATTCAAATCTACCTTGTTTTGATAAACATTTATCTTCTTTAACTAAAAGACCTTGTCGAACAATTTTTAAAAATACAAAACCTCGCAAACTGAGGAGGTCTACTGAAGAACTGAGATCCTCTAAATATCCACCTAAACTGTTCAACCACGAAAAACTGATGATGAATTATTGGCACATAAAGCAAATACAGCGCTGACAACTACATTTACGTGGAACCTAGGACACATTTGTTTACGAAGGGTAAGAAAACTTTTGCAAAGTACAGAAACGACAGGAAAAAATCTTGGTATGGTGTACTTTCAAATGACACAGATGTTAAAAAGAGTTAAATAATGATTTATTATACATACTTCTAGTTTTTTTTTTTTATTTTATGGAAAGTTTTTCATAAGGTAAGAACTCCGTACCAGTGACATTTTTGGTACAAAACGTTTACTTACAGTTATTACCAACGTTTTGGCTACTGTCGTAAAGGTTTTATTAGGATAAACACTTCTTACAGTATTTTAGAATGTTAATTACTGTAGCATACTTTATTATATAGCTCGTTCTATCACGAACCATTCGTTTAAAAAAAAAACTTTATGGGAGGTGGAGAAATGTTGTTTTTCTTCAAGCGACAATAAAACGGCACATTATTGAACTACTGACAGACGCAAAAAATGCTTTTTACTGTCTAAACATTAAAAAGCAACAGTTCTTTTGTTTTCACAATTATTTAGAGGTTGGTATGTCGCTTATGTCATATTGTGAATGTACCAGTAAAGTACCAACTTGATTCGTCGAGAATAAAACGTCACTATAATACTCAAGAATCTCAAAAATTTGAAAATAACACATGAAAACTAGCAATAAACGCCTGAAGAAAAATAATATATTTCACTTGGAGTTAAAGAATATAATTGTTTCTGCTTATTTGCTGTCTCGGCTAACGCCTCGCCAGCAAACTTTTAAGCTCAACAATGATATTGTTTAACACCTAGTAAAATAATCTACTATTTAACGCAATGACTTCATGTCTATCAAAGATATTTTTCATTCTTTTCTGTCATGTCTTCCCATGTAAGTTGAATTTCTTTATCACTTTAATGAAGAAACCGTTTAGTTTCTAATTTACGTTTGGGTTTTAATTCACCGTATGGTTTCTAATTTATTTAGTTTTTGGATTTTAATTTGCTGAAAAACTTTTATTGTTGTGCTTTTTGCCATTTTTTAACTAAAATCGTAATGAAGATTTTATTAATTCAATAGATGCGTTTTGTTGGTTATACTTTCAATTGTTCTTATTTTAGACAGTGTTAGAATAAAAGATAGAATAAACAGCGTTTCTTTCTATATTTTTTTGTATTTCAAATCTTCGAATTGGTACGATGTGTTTAGAGTGTAACCAAATCGTTAGTATATGTTCCTCGTTGCGTTGATTAAACAACTTTTTATTATTCTTTCCTTTTTATGAAATTATGAAGAGCTTCAACAATCATTCAACACTGTTACTATATATGTCGAACCACGATGCTTTTTGAAATAATTGTGCTACCGGGGGTAGATTAATCAAAATTTTTCTTTAATCTTTAAATTGAAGAACTTCAGAAATTATTATTACAATTTTGAGAGTTCATGAGTGAATAGGCGAATACGATTCTTTAATTTTACAAAACACCCAGTTGCACCACTAAAAATAATAATTGGTTTTTGAACGAATCGTTTTTTAATGCATTAAACTATAAAAATTGAATAAAACTCTAAACTCTTTCTTGTACTTCTGGACTGTTCATCTTACACCATTAACTAGCAAAGATTATCCACTGAACCTAACTATTACTCTTCTTTCTTGTATCTGATTAATTTTGTCTGTCTCTGTTATTTCTTATTCTTTCTCCTTTTTTTCTTCTCTTCTAACTTCCTTCGCATAACTTTCTCGTCTATTGAATGCTTTTCTTTGAGCTTCTTAAATATGAAACTTTAAGAAGCTCATGTTAAGAAAACAAATTTGTCATGTGATGTTAATGTAGACCAGAAACCAAAGCTCCCTTTTGTTTCGAAGAACAGTCATTCTATTCAAAACATTTACCTCTTCAGTTGTTATAATTGCCATAAAAAAAGAAAATGAAATGAATGTTTGAGTATAGATATACGACGGAAAATTTCTAAAATGTTCAAGTTTTCAAGGGTTCCTAAATTAAAATTTGTAAAATACTGCTAATGCAGATAAGAGAGTTGATCTCTTTATTATCATGTGCAATTCAAGTTTACTGTCATGTAGAGTTAACTTCAAAGCAAATGTGAGTGTGTATTCTCGTCAAACTCGTTACCATTATATCTTTATTATGTTGTATTTCTGAAATATGGCCATCCTCGTTAAAGAATGAGGTTGCTGAATAGATATTTTATTCAAGCTCAAAAAAGCTAAATATAAAAGACGAATAAAGAATAATTAAACAGAAAAAAACTAGGTTTTTCGGCTTGTTTGTGAACTAGTGTCGTCTAGATTCGGGTCTAAAGGCCGTCATTGATTGGAATTTCTTTCTAGCGTTCCAATTTCTTCAACACCTAAGCAGTCAACACTCCAGAATCCAGTTCACTATAGTGACCGAAAATGAACAACAGCCGACATTCTTGAAGTCAAAACCAAGGAAACAAACTAGTTTATGAACACACGGCCAGGTACTTGCATGCCTTATCGAACCACTACGCAAGCCAAAGTAAGAAATCATCAAGACCCCGATGGAACGAGTTCGAAGAATTTGTAAACCAGAGAATCTTCAAGCTGAATTCGAATATCTCAAAACTTCCTGTGATACTAACGGCTACACCAGGAATGAGATCGAAAATTCAATAAGGTCTAAAAGATCAAGACCACCACAGAAAACCAAAAGTTGATCCATGTATATCTTCCATACATACTCACAGTCACAGTCTACATAGAAAGAATTCTAAGAAGGCACGACATCAAAACTGTTTTCAAATCAACTAAGAAGAATCAGCAAACCATCAAATCAACAAAGAACAAACGAGACTTTTTCTCAGAAGTTTATCGTATACCTTGTTCTTGTGACAATGTATACCACCAAGACAGCGATATTAACTAGGGTTTAAAAACTGAGCAAACTGTCGTCTGGCACACACCGAGGAGTAAACGGTTACCAAACATGCACTTGGTATTGGGGATTACAAGATACTCATCAAGTGCTCTAAGTTACTACCTGCGGCTAATTATTATCACAACAAATTGATTGGAGACGCCATCCAGGAAACTTTAACAGAATGAAAAAACTCTGAGGCTCAACCAAATCAGAAATCTAATCCTAAGACAAATGCAGTTAACTTTATCATTGTTGGATACTAATTTAAGTATGTGCCTCAGATTATTTTGTTTACCATAGGAATGGAACACTAAACTGCAGCGTATATACATAATTAGAATACATAAACATAAGTTAAACATTAGAAACATTACAACGTTAGGAACTAGTAATAGCAAAATAGATAAGAAATATGTCAAATTACCAAATTATCCCACATACACAAAAGGTCTTCAAAATAGATTTTCAAAATTTGATTATAAAACTATAATCTCTAGTAGTAACAATTTGCAAAATCTTTTAGGCAATCCGAAAGACTTAATACAAATGTGTGATAAATTGTCAATATATAAAATAAATTGTACAGACTAACCAAGTAGTCCCAGAGATCACTCCCCAGGCTTGTATTTTCGTTATTTTTATGTTTTTATTATTTTTTTAAATTTTGTAAATGAAACTAAATTCTCTATAAGATAAGTAAATACAATTTTCAAATTCTGCACTTGTATAATGGTAGCGATATTCAACTTTTTTTTTCAAATACCATAGTATATATTTTTTTAATATTTTGGATAGTACATTTTATTCTCTTTACAACCATTTAAAAAAATATGGGTCTTACATAAGAATTTTTTTTAGAAACAAACTGGATGTAAGTACTACACCTACTATTACAACAATATTGAAAGTGACCTCCTCGAACTCTCATACATGCGTCCAATCTTCTTGTACTCTTTCAAAATTTGAACTCAATATCGCAAGAACTACAGGAGCCATAAACAAAGAACTTAAAAAAAATGAAATTTTAACACCCTGTAGTCCGCTAAGAAGGCGTTTGCGGACCTATGTTTATATGATTTTTTAGTCATAAAATAAGCTAAAAAGTCACCTTCTTTTGTTTGTACATGATATTTAAGTACACCCTGTATACAGGGTGAATCACCACCAACGGACAGAGATTTATAGCAAAACAGTAAAAGTTTTACAAGTTTTGTCTTTTTAGTAGCTTGCAGGTTGATAAACATTTTTAAATTATTTTGAAATGTACAGTATGTCCCAAAGAAGTGTAGCGCATCAAAGTTTTTTTATGGAACACCCTGTATTTTATTGCGTTTTTTGATTGCTCGTAAAAAATAAAGTATACTTTTATAAAGGTTTCCTATACCTAAATACAGAGCGTTCTGAATTACGTCGACTTTTCTTAAATATGGAGTATTAAAAAAAATTCAATATCTCCTAATCCTACAGAATAAACGAATTTGGAGAAAAAGTAAGAGAACTACTCAAAACGCATCGAAAATTGAAATTGTATAGAGCATCTCAATAAAATACTTTCATTTCTCAAAAAAGGCTAAAAAAATATACCATATTAAGTTTCTATTTGTTCATGTAGAATCTGAAAACAAACATATGGTGGACTGATTACGGGCGATAGATTTTATAGGAGTTTCTCCCCTCAAATGGGAGTTTTTTCACTGGGGAATTACAGTGAAGAAACGGCTTTACTATAGCTATGAAAAGCAAAGTAGAAAATAGTAGCAATTATTTACAAGCGGCTAAATTAACCTTAACCACTAAAAACAAAGCTTTATTTGCTAAGCAGCAGTAGTTCAGAGTAACATGAGGGTAGGGATTGAAGGAGTGGGTTGGTGAATATTGTATATGAAAGAAGTAATAGAAGTTTAATACCAGCAGTTCCAAACAAACACGTATAATATACCTACATTTACAAGATAAAACGTACAATTAAAAATCGTTGGCCAGGAAAGCCCTCCCGGCGCGATCGTAATTAAAATTAACTGACGGTGTAAGACTTCGATACATTACATGTAAAATTAAAATTGTTCGTAATACTAAGTAGTCGCACATTTCTCGTGTGTCCTTCGGCTACATTGGTGCAAGAAATGGATACTTTCCATCTGGGTAGACGCCTGGATTCTTTTATGTCAGATATCGGCAGTGTCGGAACAACACTTCTAGTTGGCAACACTTCGAACAAAACACCTTAGAAGGATTCTGGTGGTTGCCTCGGTAGAGTCGATGATTCTCAAACTACCAACAAAGGATGCTCAAAGAGGTGAAAAACAAGATTTTTGGAAACGGTGAGGCAAGGACGCTAGTGGACTGTACCGGATCGCATGTGGATATCAGACGGTTGGTCTGCAGCGGATCACACGAAGATATCGGACAGTCGGACGTCATCGGACGGTCAGGCAGCGGTTGTTAAATTTCTTGAAACTGCGAAATTTTGAAGGAATTATCTTCTCACATTTAGGTCATAACAGGGTTTTGAATTCTTAATATAGACAGATAAGTGAGAATGGCTCTGAGAATCTTCAAAGCGGCAAAATACGGGAGACAGAACTTTTATGTTAGCCCATCTCGTCTCACGGAAAATATTTCTGGAGTTGTAGAAGGTGACTTACGGAGGTGGGTGATATTTCCTCAGTCTCGGTATAGGCTTTTCTATGAGAATTCTCAACATGCCATTGTGCAAATTTAGTATGCGTTCAAAATTAAGAAACACCGAAGTGAAACCTGTAAGCCATCAGAGCTTCTGACAAATGCTTCCAATTACAATGGTCGGTTTCACAATGCTGTGCAATAAGAGTTTTCAACAAACTGTTGCTTCATTCAAGCCGCATGTGTACGGCGATATCACAGAATAATAATACTTTGTTGCCCAGAAGTTTCACTGGGTGTCGGAATGTTTGAGATCGGTCATCCTACGGAAATCGCGCGCAGTACCTACGCGCAAAAATATAAGTTTACTATTTCTTAGCAGTGAGATTTCTTGATATACCGCACAAACGAAAATCGACGAATATACTACACTTTGGCTGCTTCTAGCTGCGCGTGCCTAAAACGCGAACGCTACTTAGGACTAAAATTATTACTCAGTGGGGAATTTCTGTATGAACGCAGTGAATATATTTATTATTCTGTGGCAATGTCAGACGATGTTGGATTTCCAGTTTCCGTAGTAAAACTTGTTTATTTTTTTAGCTTGTATTCAGTAGTTTGTTTCTTTTGCTTGGTACGTCTCCGCTGCAAGCTCTTCAATTGTTTTGTAAACATTTGTTATTTATAACTGATAACGATGACCTGAGTACGTACGAAACTCGATACGTTAACTGATGATAAATGGAGTGCGTGTTAATGATACAAAACGCTTTACCGGTACGAAGCGCGACAGGTCAACCTGAACTTTGTACATGCGCGTGGCGAAAGCGAAATGATGCTTGAGGCTATAGAGTTTTCTCTAATCGGTTGAAATTATTTTTGAGAAAGATTTATCTCAGAGGCTGCCGATGCAGAAAACCAAAAGTAAAACAGTCAGTGTCTTTGGTTTTATTGACACGGTTGACAAATAAGGTACACCACTTAAAGGAGTTGATGCGTCACCAAAAACGCCGCTTATCCTATGTGGTTTGGATCTTAGTATGTAGTATTGTACTAATAAAGTAGCTTTCATCAATTTTAATGTCAGAAGTCAAATTAACGTTATCGAAAAATTTATTTGACAATTTGTCATTTTTACATTTTCATTTTAATGCTGCTCCAAATTTCGGTGAAATTAACTGATACTTAAGTTAATTAAATAATGATTATTTATTGAAAAATAAAGTTTAATGCATAATAATGGCTTTAGCTTTGGAAGAAAACGACTTTGACTTTTATTTACGTTTCGCTAAACCTCTTGTTCTAAATTTAAGCGAACCAGATGGTAAGTGGTTTAGCTCTTGTAAAATTTTTAATACCGTGAATCGAATAGATAGAGCGCTCGCCGCGGCATGGGTTCAAAAGTTAAGAAACGAAGATGTAGGAGACGAACGTCTTAGAACGAATTATTTAAAACTGTTGCTCTTTGTTCTCCAACGTAACAAACTAATAGGCACGTTTGCTACAAATCCGAACACATTTCAAAAACTTAACGAATTTCCAGAGACACAAGTAAGTTCGCAAAATGTTTTCAAAGATGTGAAGAAAAACAATGCTTTCAGCTGAAAGACATTGCAAAAGAGTTACTAGAAACAGAAGAAGAAATTCGCAAGACGAAGCGCAAGGAAGGAGGTGATAATCCACCGTACGCGACTGAACATTCCGGTGATCTTCTAGAATATGCCGCCGCACAAGAAATTCCAAATTTTGGTGTGCACGCGTATTACGCAATTTCGAATGACCCTCTGCCGTTTTGGGATAATACGGAGCGAGCAATTTTCCCTAGAGGTTTGAAAATGTTAATAATTTAAGCTTCACAAGAACTCACTAGTAACAATTTTAGGTGCTGTTAGCGCAACAAATCAATCAGTGTGTCCATCTCCATCACGACCTGTCGGAGAAAGCTCATCGGAACCGGCGCTACAAGAAAGAAGGGTTCAATTCAAATCTTCTGGGACATCCCGACAAAGTCCTCTTCGTGCATCTCCAAGACCCCCTGAGGAAGAAAGAATTCC
This sequence comes from Abscondita cerata, assembly GCA_030710515.1. Lineage (NCBI taxonomy): Eukaryota > Metazoa > Arthropoda > Insecta > Coleoptera > Lampyridae > Abscondita > Abscondita cerata. The sequence goes on from JALBCR010000194.1 coordinate 219,917, forward strand.
TTTAACGTGGGGCACTAATTTAATCGGAGTTTCAGAACCAACTCCACATCAGTACCAGCCATTGATAGATGATAACGTAAGCGATATGATTCTAACCGCTGATACGCAAATGGTAGAAGATGTTAGGCCTCCGGTGTACTCAGGAGAACCTCCCTTTTGTGGTACCGAAGATGCAGTTGGTCCGGATGATTTTGCGCCCTTTGACACTATGTTAGAACAGTATAACGAAGATGAAGAAACTTGTGCTACTTCAAAAATTCCCACACCTACACGTACGACTCATTCTCGTCTTCCAGTGTGTGAAACCGGTTCTCGAAAGTCTTCTCTTCGAAAAGCGGGGGAGTCAAAAATTCCAAAACCCGGTACAGTTATATGTTCAACCGAAGCCGATGTATTTCAAATAGAACCTCATATAACATCCCCTTACTTATCACCAATTTCCCAAAGAGGACCGGATCTTGTTTTCTTTGGGGAAAGCCCCGATTTTGTTCATGATTTTAAAGCACCTGTATTGGAGAGCATAGAAGAGCTTCCAATGAGCCCACCAAGACGAGGTTTGTTTTCACCGATTGCACGAGAAGAACGAGAAGATGATTTTTTCTTAAATGGTACTCCAAGTTTTCTTGAATATTCTGAATTTCAAACCCAGGAAGATGCAGAAGAGCCCTTAAGAACTCCAAGTCCTAAAAATCCACCAGATGCGGCAGATTACTCTTTAGAAAGTTTACCACATCTCACCCCTCCACCTCAACGATATGACGAATATAGTTTACCATTAAGAACTCCATCCCCACCTAGACCTCAAAGACCTTGCGGAACTCCTGTTTACGATGAAGGTAACTGATGATGGTGATGATGATGCGTGGATCTGCCATGCAAAAGATTTCATAACTTTATTTTTACCCTGTCTTTTCCTCATGCCTTCTTCTCCCTTTTTTTTATTATACCTTTAATAACTATCTTCAGTAAACTGTCGTATCTTAGGCTATATTTAATCTAGTCTGTTTTCTCTTATTACACATTTCTCCGCCGACTCTTATGACTTTGAATTATTCTAATTTAACGTCTCCTTTCATACCATCTCTAGGCCAAATCGGTGACATTAGTTCATCGGTAAGAATTCAAAGTCCAAGAATACCATCTCCGCAAACACCTCGCCTACTGCCAGAAAGAGATGAAAAAGGATATTCTTTAACTCCACCGGCTTCGAAGATTTTGCGGCAGCACCGTGCCAAAAACATGATATATTTAACTCATCACAAGGAGATATAAGTTTACCGTTGGAGAGCCCGTCGCCAAAACTTTCGACCGTTACGCAAAAGTTATTTTCTTCCGTTTTTGCCGAAGAAGATGAATTCCATTTGGAAGATCAACCAAGCTTTTTGGACATTTCTGAGGTAGGTTCTGGTGATGAACTGGATGAACACATTACGTCTCCACGTCCTGAAGTTGAACGTCAACCGGATTTATTGCAAGTCTTGGGGTTAACATCTGATCAAATGCAAGCAGAAACTCGCAAACCTGTAGAAAGAGAATATACTCCTCCTGTTGTTACTACTAGAACTCTAGCTACAAAAGATATTATCGATGACTTTAACAAGCAAAACAAAAAGAGCGAGGTAAGCATATACAAATATTAAATTGAGTAAAAATTTAATTTTCAGCTTTTACTCCTCGGCCACAATCAAGAATTTCTCAACCAAAGCGCATTCTTCCTCCTGGATCAATTGCTGCACAATTTAAACAAGGTAATTAGTTTTGTGCATTTAGTTATAATTTTATGAATCTTTTGTTGAAGGACTACACGCGCAGGACTCGCAAACAGCACCATGCCAACCACCATGCCAACCAAGACCGTTACCGGACCATAGTAGAATTGCTCGTCTCAAAAACAGATTAGTATCCAAATCAAAAGCTGAAGCCCTACCGTTTGGACAATCTTTAGAAAGAGTGCCTTTTCCAAAAATAACATTAGAAGAATGTAAAGTATTTCAAGCAGCAGGAGCGAGTTTACAAGGAAGAACTTATGAACAAGTCTCAAGTGTGCCATTTCCGGTACAAAACTCTAGAATGACTCCAATGCAAGGGGGTCCATCTCCAAGAAGATCTCCTGAAGTGCCTTTAAGAAAATCTCCGGGAGGAACAGTTACATGCTCTGGAAGATTTATCGAACAAAGAACGCCTTCTCCTTGGCGGAGAGATTTTAGCGATATCGGACTAGACCAAGACCAGTTTGAGCCAAGAACTCCTCCTAGACGCGTTGAGCTAGAATCAAGTTTTCAAATAGGCGCTAATGAAAGTTTTACAGCATTAGGGTTTGAAAGTCCACCAAGAGAATATCATAGCCCAGAACCTATTGTATCTCCCGACGACAAATTTGGTTTACCAAAACGTGTAGAAATTGAAAAATTACCCCCAGCTGTGTTTCACTCTCCTCCTCATGAATCGCCACCCACAAAATCATCCAATGCACCAGAACTCGCTCAAAAAACTGTACGATTACCAGCAAGCGATTATCCCCCAGCAACTGTACAAACAGTAGAAAGACCCCGAAGCACACCTCCTAGAACAACAACAACAGGAGCTATCGGTGGAATTTCGGAACTTACTACAGAGTCTTTGCCAGGAAAAATATCAATACAAGTAGACAATATTTTAAAAAAGTTAGAAGATTCTTTTGAAACCCAATGGGCATTTTCAGAACTTTCAGAACATCCTTCGAACATATTTGATGACAATTTTCCAATAATAACAAGTCCTGTTGCAGAATCACCTGTAAGAGAATTTGATTTTCCAAGCGTTGATCAAATACAAGCCGACATCGATAATATCTTAGCTCAATCGCCAACTTTACCGTCCAGTGCTAGTGGACCTCCTAAAAAAGAATGTCCTTTCTTTGAAAGATTTAAAAACAGCAAATTTTCACAAATCGGTGACGAAATTCTACCAGAAGAAGATTACCAAAGCCCCAGAAGCTCTCCTGGGTATCAAAGCCCAACTGAATTTTTTAATGAGACACCGCCAGCTTATTTATATCAACCACCGGAATATTTTGGCTCTCCTGAGTTGGTGTCTCCTGAAATTTATCGATCTCCTACCAAACCACCAGCTCCTGCAAGAACGGTTTTTTATAGTCCTGAAAGTCCAGTGGAATCACCACGAAACTTTAAAAACCGTTTGGCTCAAGCAGAATATTTTCCTTATCCTGAAAGAGATAGAGTTGCTGTACGACCAAGAATCTCAACAGTAAGAGAACTGCCTGATTACTATCATGAAAAAGACATGCCATTCTTACAAAGAGTTGAATCAGCTCAGGAAAAATGGAAAAAGGGACAAAAAAAGTTAAAAATGCCAAAAGTTTCGTTAGATAATGTTTTTGAAAGTCCTGTAACTATTCCAACAATGTTTGAAGTCGAAGACATAACTGGGTTACAAAGTGAAATTAGAGAATATGAAAAGAAGTATCCAGGATTATTAGCTTCCGCTCAAGAATCGAGACCAACTTCCAAAACGGATTATGCGGTTCAAGCAGAATTTTGGGATACTCCTCCTGATTATAAGTTTAAAACAAAAGCTCCCGAACTAGTACAAATATGTAGTCCATTGTCACCGTGTTCGCCTGATAGATACATAGATGAAGAGCATCTACCTGAAAATCTACATTCTCCAGTAGCTTTGTCTGCCGAAGAGTTGGAATTGTTCAATGTAACAAAAGGTATTAGTAAAGCACTCGATGAAAACATTTTTGAATTAAGCGGGCAAGAAATTCAAGATTACGCAGAAGAAGAAATAAGTTACGATCAAACACTAACAACTATGACCCAACTAAAAGAAATGGGAAAACGAGACCCTGGAGATATTACTGCAGAACAACTTCCAATTTATTTAGTACAATTACCACCCCCATCCCCTGAAATGAAAACTCCGCCTTGCAGAAAACCGGTAAGGCCAGCAGTATCACCAACTTCTCCAATTTTGCAATATTCAACTTTATCCCGTGCTCAAGCTTCTCAACTTAGTCCACCAGAATCGCCAACCACATTTAGATGTCGCACGTATCCAACAGGCGAACCGCAAGTGGATGTACTTTCTGTCAAAACCAGAGCTAAAAAAATCCCAGTACGAAAACAATTACCCTCTCCTAAAATAGAAACTGTTATTGAAGAAACTGAAGGATACAATGAAGATAATGTACAGTTTAGGACTTCTTCTCAAATGAAATTTCCTGAACAAAGACAAATAATAAGAACTACTACCTTTCCAATGAAAGATATTAGAGAAAGCTCCGGAAGAATACCATTTTATACGGAAGTTCATGATCCAACAGGAACTATGATAGCGAGAGAAGAAGTAGAAAAAAAGACTTAAAAGTTTTTTACCTCAAGTAGAACAAGACTATCTTGAACCAAAATCAATTCTAGATACATCACCATCTCGCGATTTACCAGAACCTTTGAGACCTGAAGCGAAGATATGTGGATGGAAATCGCCACCTCAGTATGAATTTACACCACTTCATTCTGCAAAACCATACCAAGTTTCACCTCCAGAAGAACCAGAAACTTTGGAAGGAGAAATAATTCCAACGGATATTATATTTTCACCTCCACATATTACTCCTACACGTGCACGTACTCCGTATACTCCAAAATTTGAAGACCTCAACATTCCTTCTCCACCTCCTGATGGTTTAATTATTGAAACTATTGAAATAGTAGACGATCAAATTTTAGACGATGAATTATTTCCAGAAGAACTAGCTATTTTAAATTCAATACAAAGAACTCCCCCTTCTCGTGGTTCACCACTTCAAAAATTTAGCCGTCTTGGCTCTCCAGAATCACCTGTTAATTTATATATTGGTACTCATAATGCATCTGAACCTCCATATTTAAGTAAACCATCTATGAATGTAGGCAGTAAAAAAGTTAAGGTAAAGAGACGTTCTGATGCCCCTAGAGTATCAAAAATTATAAAAGCATCGGAATATATGCCAGAAGAACATGTTCCATTTTTGTCTCAAGTTGTAAATGCCAAAAAAGTAGCACGTCCAGAACGTATACGTGTTCAAAGATCACCTCAGATGGAACCTTTAAGAGAAGTCCCTGTAGATGTTCCAAACTGGTTGGAAATAGATGACGATAAAACTGGCTTTAAAAATTAGGAAAGAAATAGAATCCCGTTATAGCCACTTACCGGAAATTGCCCAAAAGTATCCACAAGATATGTTTGACAGTACTGTTCCGGATGAATGGAATCGGCAATATACAGAACTGGACACCGATTTACCTCCAACTCTACCCATACCTCTACAATCAACCACAAAAGTGGAAGGGTGGAAAACACCTCCTCAATATCACCAAAGTCCTCAGCAAGGTGTCAGGCCAGATAGTTTTCAAGTTCAGTATCCACCAGATTTAGAAGATGATATAATGTTTGAAGGAATACCAACAGAATTTAGATTCACGTCGCCCAGCAAATCACCGACATTAGACACAGATCCTCAGTTTAAACGAGAGATAACTCCTGTGCGAAGAAGTCCAAGGTCTCCGGTGGATCACTTTGAACAGTTGCAAAAGCAGGCAAATGCAGAACCTCAATATTTAGATTCCGAAATGATTGTTGAAGATGAAGAAATATTTGGACTTATCCATCTCTAAAAACTCCTTTCACCTCGCCGAAGAATTTCTGCTAGGCGATCAAGATTAACAGAAGGTGACAAACTATTAATGAAGCAAGTTTCTAGATCGGCGTTTAAAGAATTAATGCAAGAGGAAGAAGGAGTTTCTCCTTCACCTTGTCAAAGAACTAAGCCATCAAGATCAACAAAAATTCTTACAGCGGATTCTCCTAGAATAGCACAAGCTGTACGACTATCTTCTATACCTTATGAACAAATTGAAGAATTAATATACGACGTACCTGATCCGGGTCTACCAATACGCGAACGTACTATGGAACTTCAAGAGTTTACTTCACCACCGTGGTCTCCTGGTTTACCAGAACATTCTCAATATGTAGAAGATTTTTTTGTAGATGATGTCCCTGATGAAATATTGCACTATAAATCACCTAAAGAGCAAAAAACACCTTCACCTAAAAAACCAAACCAAACGCCTCCAATTTCACCACAACGAAGGTCTTCAAAACCAGTGGCGCGAAATCTGTTTGATGAATTTCAAGAAACTGAATTATTGGAAGACGTAAATTTACCAGATGAATTGTTAGTCAGTAGTCCAAGCTCACCGAGAACTCCTCCAACTCCACCTAGGATTGAAGAGTACTATGATGTTGAAGCAAGTCCGGAAGGTGTTCGAACACAAAGTCCAAGGCAACTACAATCTCCAAAAAAGTCGCCTTGTCGCGCAGTATTGGAAAGTCCAGAAAATTTAGCGGAGAATCTTCGTCGGCATAGATACACAGATAGACGTTACGATTTACTCCGAGATTTAATGACTAAGTCGGTTCAGATCAAAAACAAAAAAGTTCCACTTCGAAAGTCGAGACCACCTGGAGTATGTACAATCGTAGAAACTATAGAGGAGGGATCAAATATACCTCCTCGGGGAGCGCTTCGTAAACATGAAATAACAGAAGCAAAACCGATTCCCTCACGGTTTCCCGCATATGTCCCTCAAACACTCGATTTCGATTCTCCGCCTAGAGGCGAACAAATAGTGTTAACTGATACATTTGCTCAACTCTTATCCACAACAAGCTAGTAGGAATAAGTGATGTAAGCCCACCGAGAATGACTGATTATCCTGAAGACATTGTAGCGTATGAAGAATTCGAAATTCCCGATTTTCCTGAAATGGAGTATATACCGCAAGAGTTTGTGTATTCGCCACAAAGGTGCGAGGGCATATCACGAAGGCAAGAACATGGTGGTTCTTCGCCAAACTCTTTACGTCAAGATTGTGCATCGATTAACACCGTGCATGGTAGCTCTCCCGTTCGAAGAACATGCCCAGGTATGACAGCGCGAAGTGTTCAACCTCAAAGTTTTGCGTTGCCGATGGCCGATTATTATGGTTCTCCTGGTCGAGTTTATGTAAGAACTCCTACCTGGAACCGACAACGTTCGTCTCCTAGAGCAGCTAAATTTACGTCACGATGTAATCCGAAAGGGTTAGGCACTGGCGATGTAGCTTCAGGTTATCAGTAATGTTGTACAGATCCTAAATTTATTGTAGTTATTCTATGTGCTTATTTATTTTATTTAAAAGTCGCCAAATTTTTTTGCTTAAAAACGGTACAATATTAAATTTCTATATCCTAAATTGGTTTTTGTTTTGCAGTATTTTCATTCTCCTTCTTCTATCATTTACAGCAAACCGCAACAAATTATATCTGTCATAGCTAGAAGGTGGAAGGTAGAAAAGCAGACTGTTTTGTAATGTAACAGGTTGTTTTTGTTTCTTTGATTGCTGCATATATATTCATTCTGTTTTAAATTTGTTGCACCAAAATCCGTTAAATTTAACAATGGGTTAATTAGAACAGGATATTTGTAACAACGATTGTTTCTAACGTACCTACCATTACATTTAACCGAGTTTGTGCAATAGGTTCTTAGAAAAACTGAAATTTGATCACCACTTTGAATAAAAAGCAAAAATGTAATTTTAGATATTCATAAATGTCTATATTTGTAATCAAAGAATGTTTTTCTTGCATCTATCATCTTCACAATAAAAGAATAATAATTTAAATATACACTTTCTTAACGAATTGACAAAAATCTAAAAAAACATACGCTTAAAATATTAGAACTTATTCATTAAAAATTAAAGGCAAAATAGGCGAAAGTGGAGTTGTAGTCTCTGGACAAGATATACAAGAAAATGCGTTAAAGTCTCCCCCTATAACAAGTTTCTTTTCTTCCCCTTCTTCAGTTGTCTTCTCTAGTACTTTTTTCGCCGTCTCTATTTCTTTTCCATATCGTAATTATTTCGTATATTTTTCCTTCCTCTGTCCTTACTCTTGTGCTCATAATTCATTTTGCTTCACTTTTGTTTCCTATCTCTTTTTCTTCCATTCTTTTTTTATTCCGATAATAAATTCTCCTTTGCCCTCCCCCTATTTTTTTCTCTTTCTGCAAATTGTATTTCCCATTTAAATTCTTCTGGCAACCTATTACTCCAATTTTCCCAATCTCTTTCTTCCAACCATGTCTCTACCAGTCCTACTATTTTAAAATCCTTTATGTACCACCAGAAACCTTCTCTTTAAATTCTTAATTCTGCAATATTCCACAACAGTTTTTTTTTCTTTTCTTTTACCTCCCTCCCACTTCAATCGTCTTTTTTTCTCTTTCCTCCCTGTTCTTCCTTTCTTTTATTTTTTTGTTGATTCTCTGTTTCAAACCTCCTTCTTTTTCCACCCATCTCTTTTCCACCCCTTCTATCTATAACTTTCCATACCCCAATTGCACTCTCTTCCCTTTTCTCTTCAATCTTCTAGCTTCTTTCCTTAACCTTTCCTGTATCTCTCTTTCTTTTTTCGTCAAATCATTATCAATATAAATTGCTGTACCTCTCAGTTTCATTTTTTCTTTCATTATTTTTATTTTCTCTTCCCAGCTTCCCAACTTCACTACTATCCCTCTCTTTTCTACTTCTTTCCCTATTGCATATGCGTTTGTTATTTCTACTTCTACTCCTATTTCTTCTCTTAACATCTTCTTCACTCCTTCTCTACTTGATTGTTCTATCTTTATTGGCCCTTTTATGACGATGTTGTTCCTCCTTCGTTTTATTTCTTGTCTTTCTATCCTTTTCTCCATTTCTGCCAATCTTTATTCATCCCATCTTTTCTTTTTATCTAATTTTGCTTTTCTGTCGGCCATCCTTTTTCTTTTCGTTCCATTTCCTCCTTCATCCTTCTAATTTCATCTTTACATTCTTTAAATCCCACCATCATATCCCTTCTCATCTCCAATATCAACGTTTCTGTTCCATTGTTTTATCTTCGTGTTCCATTTCTCTCTTTCTTTTTGTTCTGGGGTCCTCGGTGTTTCTTCCCTCTATCTCGTTACCCAATTTCTCCTCCACTCTTGTTTTTCTCTTCCTTTTCAAAAACTCTTTTATATTTCCCAAATTTCCCGATCTCTTTTTTTTTATAACAGTTGTCATTTGACATTTTATAAAGTAAATTATGTTTAGTTGAGTGAATTTATTTATTTATTAATAATCTACACGGGTAAAAACTCATTTGTTACATTAAATAAAAATATATACAAACATCAAATAAATTAACATAATGTTACGTATTTAATGACATATTAGAACTGAACTTAACAACTACACGACTACGCTTTTATAGTTGTAGAATAAAATTCTAGAAAACAACCGAATATTTAAGAGAACGGAAGTTCTGGTCGTTCTGGAATCTTCGATCATTCTTACCTGTTCTCAGATCCTAATGATGCCTGTAAAAAATTCTACTCAATATTATACAACACCCTCGATAATCATGTACCACTTTACAAGAGCCTAAAAAACACTTACCATTTTCCTAAATGGTTCACCCCTACCATAAAAGCAAAAATTAAATTGAGGGACAAGTTACGTAAATTATTTAAGAAAACAAAACATGATCACTACCATAATGAATACAAAATAATTCGGTCTCAAATTAAACATGAAATTAAATTTGCGTACATTAATTATATAGAGCATGTTCAAAATACTTTAAAAAATAATCCAAACAATTTTTGGACATTTATTAAGAAAAAAGATTCCTCTAGACTTCCGAACATAATGACTTATAACAACACCACTACAGATAAACCACAACAAATTGTCGACCTGTTTGCAGAATACTTTAGTGAAGTCTACATTAAACACTCCACCACGAACACATTAATTGAGAACGCTAGTAATTCTCTTACATTATCGCTCAAACCATTTTCTGAATGCAATGTTGTGAAGGTGTTAAAAAGTTGAGAAACAAGAACACTGCAGGCCACGACAAAATACCAAGCTTTCTAGTGAATGATTGTGCTATCATTTTTGCTGCACCTTTAACAATCATTTTTAATCTATGTATTAAATCGTGTACATTTCCGAATTGCTGGAAGCAAGCAAAAGTTTGTCCAATATTCAAATCAGGAAACAAAACCGACATTTGCAACTATCGAGGTATTTCTATTCTGTCGAATTTTGCCAAGGCTTTGGAAATGTTGGTGTATAACGATCTCTATGCCCAATTAAAACATGTTATAATCAATGAGCAACATGGGTTCATAAAAGGCCGCTCAACTGCATCTAACTTAGCTCAGTTTACGCAAATTGTATCGAAAACTTTAGATCATAAAGGGCAATTGGATGTCATATACACCGATTTTTCAAAGGCCTTTGACAGAATCGACCACAAATTACTTTTACAAAAATTAAATTCGGTGGGGTGTACAACAGACACATTAAAGTTTTTAATTCTTACCTGTCAGGAAGAGAACAATACGTGTTCTATAACGGACATGCATCTGAACCGTTCAAAGTTCTATCGGGCGTTCCCCAGGGTTCAAATTTAGGACCGTTATTGTTCTTAATATTTATAAATGATATAACAACGAACATTAATTGTCACAAATTACTTTTTGCAGATGATCTTAAAATATTTTACAAGATCAGAGATTTAAATGATTATTGTAACCTTCAAGAGCAATTAAATAAGCTATATGCGTGGTGCAAACAAAATAAATTAAATTTAAACATATCTAAATGTAAAGTAATGAGTTTTACACGTAAATATAACATTACATTGTACGATTATAACGTAAACAATAAACCATTACAGAGAGTTGAACTAGTGAATGATCTGGGGTTACCTTCGATCCGCAATTGAACTTCAATAAACACATCCATGATACGGTATTGTCTTGTAGAAAGAAATTAGGTTTCATAATTCGAAACACAAAATCGTTCTTTAATCTAGAATGTCTTAAAACTCTTTATTATAGCTTAATTAGGTCTAAGTTAGAATATTGTGTAGTAGTTTGGAACCCAATCTATGACTGTCATTCTCGTTCTATTGAGTCAGTACAAAGACGATTTACAAAATACCTATGGTTTAAATATAATCTTACATACCCTAATCATAACGTTACAAACCACGAACTATATACTACATATGAAATGAACTCACTACAATCACGGCGTATTAGAACGGACTTAATATTTTTATACAAGTTATTATATAACCAAATAGATAGTATGTATCTTTTGTCAAAAATTAACTTTAGAATTCCAAGAGCAGAGTCTCGCAATCTATTAATGTTTTATAGCAATCACACTAAATCGAATATGTTAATGCGAGCTCCTATCGAAAGAATTATGAGGTTATACAACTCAATAGTGTACGACAAATGTGATATTTTTAATGTTAATTTTTCAGCATATAAGGTACTGCTCAATGATTGGGTTTGCTTATAAGATGAGTGCGTGTATTTTGATTTTTTTATTATCTAAAAATTTTATTATATTTGTTATTATATTATTATATATTATATTATTCTATTATTGTTATACAATCTGATCTAAATAAGTATACATTTCTAGTATTAATTGTAGTATATGTGTAACAGTTCATAATTCCCGCGTACCGGACGACAAGCAGCGCCACCACGAAATGACGCCAACGGAAGAGCGGCACTCGGTAGTAAACCACGATCATGACAACAACGATCAATGAGCATTGTAATGTAACGCTAAAAGTTAATGTAAATGTAATAAACAAATATTGAGAAATAGTGTTGTGTTCTCAAACCTTACACTTGGCGACGAGGTTTAAAAACGTTTCAAGCACGGATTGAAGTTAATAAAGTGGATTCGTGGAGAATCGCATCAAAGCATGGCGAGCTACACAAGTGCGGTACCGCAATTCAAAGCTACCGACAATTTCATCACGTATGAAGAACGTTTCGAACAAATGTGTATAGCCAATCAAGTTAGTTCGGATGAAATAGTAAAAAAAGCTTTACTGTTAAGCAATATCGACGAAAAAGTATATACGATCTTAAGGGATCTATGCTTTCCGTTAGCTCCTAAGGACAAATCGTATAAAGAGTTAGTTAAAATTTTAACACAGCATTACAGTGCACCGATAAACGAGTACAGGAAAGAATCGACTTTTACAGAGCAACACAAGCATCTGAAGAAACTTCTACAGAATGGTTTGCCCGTATCAAGAAGCTGGCATCAAAGTGTAAGTTTCCACACTTAGAACTTATTTTAGCAGACAAGTTTGTAAGTAGTATGAAACCGGGACCAGTATTAGACCGCTTAGTAGAAGAAAAAGTCGATACCAAGGTCGATAAATTGTTGCAAGTAGCGATATCGAAAGAAATGGCAATGGTCAACTCAACCACAAATTGCAGTCGTAACAGCATTTATGCGATGCAATCGACAACACATAAGTACGGACTGCATAGCAAGAAGGGCGTGTATAACCAAAGCAATGGAACGCAAGAGAAGTGCAAATGTTGTGGTAAAGTACACTACGGAAAGTGTAAGTACATTAATTTTATATGTAACTTGTGTAACAATAGGGGTCATTTGCAAATTGTATGTAAAAAACGGAAACATGTGAATGTTAACATAAATAATGTGCGCACAAACAGTCAAATCGAAAAGGTAATGACGTTGATTCAAGCGCAGGTGATAGCAGTCGTAGCAATGATAACGTGATTTTTAATATCAAAAGCACTAATGTTAACCCTATCAACTTGCATATTACAATAAATTGCAAAGATTATAGTATGCAACTTGACAGTGGTAGTGCTATAAGCGCTGTTACAGAAGATTTTACAAACGTAACTTAAATATGTATCAGTTGAAAAGTACCACATTGTCATTTAAAGGGTACACGGGTGAAGCAATTGTGCCTATAGGGTGCATAGACATAGAGATATGCTATCAGAATAATTGCAAACTGATCACTTTTATGTAATATCTAACGCTACTACTTGTTTATTAGGTAGGGATTTTATAAACAAATTTAATTTATGTATTGTTCCTACAGGTGTATACGCTGTTGGCCCTCGGACTATGGCGGAGGCGTTGGCGGAAGAATTTCCAGATGTATGTACGGATCGCTTAGGCAAATTCAAGTATGCACAAATTTCTCTTAAGTTAAAACCGAATTCGGTACCTGTTCATAATAGACCTAAACCTATTCCTTTGGCACTGAAAACTAAAGTAGAATACGAACTTGCAAGATTAGAGAGTCAGGGCATTATAACACCAGTAGTAAATTCGACGTGGTCGTCATATATTGTACCAGTTTTAAAGAAAAATAATACGGTTCGCATTTGCGGAAGTTACATTAGTTTAAACAAAAACTTAGCAGACGTGTATTATCCATTACCTCAAATTGATCAAATTTATGCAAGCCTTTCGGGAAATTCTAAGTTTAGTAAAATTGATTTATCCGATGCATATATGCAATTTGAATTAGACGACGAATCGCGAAAGTTAGTTGCAATTTCAACGCATAAAGGTTTATACGAGGTAACACGCATGCCTTTCGGTATTAAAAGTGCAAGTTTTTACTTTCAAAAATATATTGATCAACTTTTTCAAGGCGTTAAAGACGTTTTCACTTTCCAAGACGACATATTGATAGGTCATAGAACTGGTGAAGATTGTAAACAGAAACTTAAAGTAGTTTTTGAAATTTTAAAAGATGCCGGGTTAACAATAAACTTAACAAAATGTAAGTTTCTGGAAGACAAAATCTCATTCTTAGGGCATGTTTTAACTGAACAAGGGTTAAGTAAGAGTGAAGATAAGTTACGCTATTTCGAACGCTCCAAGACCTAAAAACATTTCAGAACTGAGATCATTCATAGGCATGGCAAATTATTATAGTAAATTTGTCCCAAACATGTCAAGTCATATGCAACCGTTGTATAACTTGTTAAAAAGGATACATTTTTGAGTGGAATAATGTTCACGAAAGGGCATTAAACAAAATTAAGGATTTAATTACGTCAGACATTGTTTTAACTTATTTCAATCCCGAATTAAAAATAATCGTTACGAGCGATGCGTCCGAAAACAGGATCGGGGCTGTATTGTCACATATCATGCCCGATGGCAGCGAACGTACAGTCGCGTGCGTTTCTCGAACATACTCAAAATTTGAAAGGAACTATCCTATAATTCACAAAGAAAGCTTAGCGTGCTATTTCGCAGTTAGCAAATTTCAAGAATATGTGTACGGACATAAATTCACTTTACGAACAGATCAAAAGCTCTTATATCAATTTTTGGAGGAAAAAAGAAATAAATCAAATTTACGCTAATAGAGTTAAACGTTACGCTTTATACCTTTCTAATTTCAATTTTGATATTCAGTACATTAGGGGTAAAGAAAATGTAATCGCTGACTACTTGAGTAGGTTACCATTAACAAATGACGAGACGGATCGTGATGATGATAATAGAATTTATTTTTCAAGTTTAGAGATACCTATCGATAATGACAGAATACAGTATGAAACTAAAAACGATAGAATCTTAACGTTAATAGGTAAATACATTAGTACAAAATGGCCAAAAATTATAGATAACCAATTAAAACCATATTATATAAGAAGAGACGACCTGGAAGTAATAAACGGCTGTTTATTCCTTGCACATCGTGTAATAATTCCAAGTTCCATGCAGTCGGAAGTTTTGTCCGAGTTGCATAGCACGCATGAGGGAATTGTACGTACCAAAGCATTGGCGAGGTCATATTTATGGTTCCCTGGAATTGACAAAAAAATTGAATTACTTTGCAAATCTTGCAATACGTGTTTAAAATATAGGGATAATCCACCAAAATGTAGTTATCCGTGGCCTAAAACTAACTTACCTTTTCACACTGTGCATGTAGATTTCTTCACGTTGAACGACTTACAATTTTAGTAATCGTCGATACGCACACTAAGTGGTTAGAAGTAATTAAAACTAAAAATATAACCGCGAACGAATTCATAAGTAAATTTCGCGATTATTG
The DNA here is from genome assembly GCA_030710515.1 of Abscondita cerata. NCBI lineage: Eukaryota > Metazoa > Arthropoda > Insecta > Coleoptera > Lampyridae > Abscondita > Abscondita cerata. Next base: position 234,926 of record JALBCR010000194.1, read on the forward strand.
CGGACGATTCGGATTACCAGTCACGGTAGTATCGGACAACGGGCCGTGTTTCATAGCGGAAGAAACTGAAAAATTTTTTCTCGGTAATGGTATTAAGCATATAACGATTTCACCGCACAACCCGCAGAGCAATGGACTCGCGGAAAACTCTGTAAAAACCGTAAAATCAAAATTAGTAAAAGCACTTTCAGATCAAAAATTTTAATATTTCAATCGATGTTTTACTCACTAGAATTTTGTTAATATACAGGAACACCCCACACACTTCTACAAAAGTGTCCCCAGCCGAAGCAGTTTACGGTCGCAAGTTAAGAATAAGATTAGACTTGTTACATAACAAGCAATCGGGTTTAGATGTAAATCTTGATCAATATAAATACCGAAAATTTACCGTAGGGGAATATGTCCAAGTTCGTGATTATAGGAACGTAAACAAGAAAGCATGGACTAATGCCATTATTACAAAAATTATTGGCAACGCAACCTATATATGCAAACTTCCCACTGGTCAAACGTGGAAACGCCACTGCAATCAAATAATTAAAGTTGAAGTTAGGGAGGGGAGGATAATAGTGCAAATCACTCACCAGCATTTACTGTTAAACCCACTAGCAATCCTACCCATCAAACCCAGATTAGTAGTCATAATGACGATAACGCATGTTCACGATCTGAAATTCGACGACAACGCTGAAGCTACGCCCAAGATGCAGCATACGTAAGCCTTGTAGATATGACTAATTCAATTGATGTACTTTTATTCGTACGTTAAGAATGTACAAAATTTTATATAGTGTTTTGTATTAAATGTAAAGGAATTGTTTTACAATTAGGGTGGAATGTGTAGTATATGTGTAACAGTTCATAATTCCCGCGTACCGGACGACAAGCAGCGCCACCACGAAATGACGCCAACGGAAGAGCGGCACTCGGTAGTAAACCACGATCATGACAACAACGATCAATGAGCATTGTAATGTAACGCTAAAGTTAATGTAAATGTAATAAACAAATATTGAGAAATAGTGTTGTGTTCTCAAACCTTACATTAATATATATTGTTGTCCTGTAATTGGTACTTTTAGGTACTGTTAGCCAATACATTTATTATTATTATTATTATTATTATTTATTCTCATGAATTCAGTATTTTTATCACAATGTAAGGAGCCTTTAGAACTACAGCTCCAACTTTTTATAATGAAATTTCTGCTGTGCGAACACAACATAATATATAACTGAAACATGGTTTTCTGAAGATATTCTGAGTTCGGAATTTTTCCACCGATGTATAATGTAGTTCGTTGCGATCGTGATTTTCACATTACTGGTTTGTCTAAAGGTGGCGGGGTTTTGATAACTGCAATTAACAACATAATAATACCAAGCCTTATTTTAAATAACTTTAAAGCAGCAGTACCTGCTACCGACATTATTGGTTGCAGGTTAGACATAAACAATTTTGTTTTATATTTATTTAATATTTTTCTCCCAAAAGAACAATTAGTGATTTAGAGTTATTTGTTGAAGTGTGTGAGAATTGTGATTACTTCTACAAAAAAATGTTATATTAAGCACCTGTAGAATAGATCGTGACAGTAACGGCAATCCTATTCATCTGGTCATAGTCCTTGCTAGTAAAAGAAACAGTCTACAGTCCTTCTTTGCCCATAAAGGTTGTGCGGTTGATCACTGCAGACCAACACATACGTTGCGGTGGCTTGTTCCGGCACGGTATTCTGTCATATAGTCGTATTCTTGCAATCACACAATCCACCTGACGACTTATCCTTCTGGAACCCTAAATTGTAGCAACCATTTCAAAGCAACATGGTCCGTTCTCAGTAGGAATTTTCGTCTGTATAGGTATTTGTAGAATGCAATGGTAAACTCCGACTCATTGTTTTCTCAGGTCGACTTTCGCCTCTCTTGGTCGACCTGTTTTAGTTTTCTATCTGTTCTTTTGGCTTTCGCGTCGATTTCGTACAGCAATGATGACCCACCTCACTGCAGTTCCAGTATCATAGTTCTATGTGGTAAGTTCTCACGAAATATTCGCCGAGTAATTTCTTCCGTAGTTTTCTTTGTTGATTCTGGATCTTCGGTACCAGCATATAATATCATATCATATCATATCAAAGTTTATGGCTTCCGCATCTATTCCAATCTTGTTTAATTTTGTATTTGATTATTTTTAAATTTTTACATAATTTCTGTTCGATTTTTTCTTCTATATCTTCTAACTTCTCTTCCATTGATTCCTTTTTTTCTCAATTTTTTTCTATTAATTCTGCTTTTTCATATAATTTTCCTTTTTGATCTCACCTTTAATGGTTTCTTAGCTATTTTTCATTGCTTTTTGGCAATTCTTCATTGATTCCTTGCCTTTCTTAATGCTTTCAAATATTCGAATATATTCGAATTCATTTTGCCAGTTTACGGTCACACGTTTTAAAATAGTATATTAAAGAACGCGAGTTTTTAAGTCATCTTACAGCACGCGTTCAAGTTTAAGACACGAGCCGCGCAGCGGCGAGTGTTTTAATGGACAAGTGCTATAAATGACTTATAAACGAGTTCTTTATATTATTTTTATAATTTGCGCATTTATTTTAAAAAATAAATAAAATTGTGTAATAAAAATATGATATAAATCTAGAGGCTAATTTCATTTTTTTTATTTGAAGTTGGTACGATTAACTTACCAAGTTTTGAAATTCTAATTTAATTGTTATAGTTAATTGTCAATTTCTAAATTTATGTTTCAACTATGAGCGAAGAAATAAACTGCACTCCACCAGAGATTCGCGAAATTGCCCAAAATGTTGCAATTTCAATAATTCCAGATAAGTCACGGCACCTTTATGAAAAGCAGTACAAAAAGTTTACAAAATGGAGTGAAGAAAATCACGTTAAAAATATATCAGAAAATGTACTGCTAGCATATTTTCAATTACAAAGTAAAACATACAAGTCGTCTACATTATGGGCAACTTACTCAATGATAAGATCCTGCTTGAATCTGTACAAAAATATAGTTATTAGGCAATATCAAAAGTTACAGGGTTTATTAAAAAGGGCTTCTGTTGGTTACATGCCCAAAAAATCTAAGATTTTAGAAGATGACAAACAAATTTATTACAGAAGCCAATGACAATACATATCATATGAAAGTAAGTGCATATAATTTACATTCATTTTAATAATAAAGTTTATAATTAAATTATTAATTAATTTAAAGCGAACAATTAGGGTAGTTAACAACTAATGTTTAAACAATATATAAATAAAATATAACACACTGTTGTGATTAAGAAATCACAATAGTAGCAATAATAAAACTCAATTTTGTCCATTATTTATTAAGCGTATGGTTACAGTACAAATTTTGACCATGGTAAAATGCCTTAACTAAACCTGGATCAACATTTAAAATTTATTACATAAGAAACACATCTTAATTTTTATTAGGTTATTGTTTTAAATACTTTTCTTGTTATATTCATTACAAACTCATTTTTCCTCTACAATCAACGCTTCCACAAATGAGTAATTCTCAGTGTTTGTTTGCTATTGTACAACCTCTTGCGAACTTACAGCAGGCGATTCAAGATTTTACTTTTTGATAACACTTAGATGACTATAATCATCAGAGGATCGACTTATGTAACTGCTTTTACATATGTGTCAAAATAGTTGCTTAATGCAAATGCATTTACATATGTGATTGTTAATACGAGTCGAAACTAGGTGTCATAAAACTTATTGTTAAAATAATGATGTTCGTCAAACATGCTTCGGCTTTGATTCATTTACTCGCAAACAGCATGCATTATAACTACATTAGTTGTTACCTTAAAATATAAAATACAAGATGATTAATCCAATTTTGTTGTCTTTTTTCCAAAACATTGACAAACCTTGTCTCGTACTTTCCTGGAGAAGAATAAAATCAATTAGGCTTGAAAATAAAAGAAAAGTAAGGGTTTAATATACTTACCAGAATATGCGTATCTGAAATATTTTAAACATAAAAATGATTATTCCACAAACTCTCCACATTAATAACCACAAATCACGCACTTTGTTATAAAATTCATTATGTCAAATTTATTTGTTGCAGTGATTCAGTCTTACCAACCAGGCAAATATAAAACAGCGTGCTATAATGGTAACGTTATGGCTCATTATAGAACGCAGATTGGTTTTATAATAAAAAAATTATAGTATTAATTTATTATCAAAATATCGACATAGCCTACTAAAATAGTTCCCCTGCTACAAGGAAACATATTTCAATTAAATAATAAAGGCATTAGTATAGGAAAATTTTATAACTTTGTTTAGGCCTGAAAACGTCATTTTTTGACATAAAATTTAAAATAAGTCCAAAACAGTTAGACTTAGGTATAGGACATTATACACAAATGTGTCTAGAATTTTGGGCAAAATTCAAAATAGAATAATATATGGGGTGTTCTATTTAAAATAAGCAAGTAATCACCATCTTGAAAATATTTTAGCAGAACTGCCCCCGTCGATGTTAGTATACTACCAAATTTTCAAATTTTTCCCATGTACAGTTTTTCTATAATCTATCGATGGCGTTCACGGTGGGACACCCTGTATATTAAAGCGTTTTTTGCGTTCTTCTACATTAATTAAATTTAACTAACATTTTCGAAATAGGTACCAGGAACAGATGGATTGCATGCATGTGTGGAGAAAGGTATGTAAGGTCAATATCAATTACAAAACAATGTAAATTTTTCATAAAATTTATTCAAAAAATAAATAGATTTGTACTTTGTTACTAGTTCAATGTCAAGTTTAAAAATTGGCAACGCTGCTTTGGTCGCACTGAAAAACTAGATAATAAACATGGCGGAGCATGCTATGAATTCGTTAGACAATAAACAAACAATATTAAAAAATGGAAATAAACAATGGGTAAAACTGAATGTCGGTGGAACGTATTTTTTAACAACAAAAACCACGTTAACCCGAGATCCAAATTCATTTTTATACAGACTAGTACAAGAAGATAGCGATCTTATTTCTGATAAGGTAAATTATCTGCATAACTATTTTTGTTCCTTGTTCGTGAAAACCCAATTTCAGGACGAAACAGGAGCTTATCTCATCGATAGAGACCCGACGTATTTTTCTCCAATATTAAATTATCTAAGACACGGTAAATTAGTTATAAATAAAGGTTTAGCAGAGGAGGGTGTTTTAGAAGAAGCAGAGTTTTATAATATAGCCGAACTGATTAAATTAATTAAAGATCTTATTTATCATAGAGATATTCAACCTTCGAAAGATGGTAAAACTCATGTTTATAGAGTATTACAGTGTCACGAAGATGAACTCACACAGGTATGTTACTTTTTTAGTTTTTTATGTTAATTGTTTACAAGGGGGGATTCCCTCACAGTTATATAAACAGCATGAGTATGTTTGATCTGTTCAAATCTAGCAAAGCATATGGTGCTCTAACATAGATGGGTTTTGTAGTTGTTTATAGCTACCTCGGCTCATTTTAATCACTATTGTTCCTCATTTTGTTCTATCGTTTGCACTTATTAATTTCATACCAGGTCATGTTTTTTTTATCACATTCAATATTTTTTATCCACAATCAAGTCAAAAGGTTTTTATGCACATTTATGAAAGTAACTTGTCCACTAGTGGAATAATAAAGTTAGGCTTAAATCAAATTAGTTGAAGATAGAGTCTTGATTAAGTGGGTAATGTTGCACAAATTTAATGCCGATTGAGATGCCGTTAACTAGAATAGAAAATTCCGATAAAAGATACTATTTTCACAAATTTCAATTATTTCACTTATTAGAACAGCTACTAAACAAAAGTTTCTTCACTAACGAAGGCAAACACTGTAATCTATTTTCAAAAAGATTGCAAAAATAGTTTTGGAGATATTGATAGTAACTTTCTTATTTTAAATGGGCGCCATATTGGATTTTCTCATAAATAACTTCTACTCTTTTTCCTGCTTTTAATGATATGTTTGAAATAGCCACTTTATGGCAAGGCGGTTATTATTTATTATCTGGTAAGCCATGCATCGAAACAAATGAACTTCATTATTGTTCAAGTTGTCACTCTCGATTTATTACTTTGTTGTATTGTAAAGTAAGAGACTTTTTGGTTTTTCTCTTTAATTGCTTTTGCGGCTTCTTTCCTTTTTTGTTTGTATTCACTATAATCATATTCATTACTTGTTTGTAGTATTGCTTTCCTTTTTTTCTTTATTGGCGTCTCACAAAAAGTATCAAACCAATATTTTCTTTGTTTCCTCTTATGAATATTAATAATAATAATAAAGCTTTATTTGTTTTTTTCAAATTAACAAATTGATCCGGTTAATAAACTAAAAACTAAACCCACATTAGCACAACAAAATCTGCAAAATTTCTACTAATTTAATTTTTTTTTACCACATCCCTCCGTTAGATGATTTTTATTATATTCTTCTTCCTTTCTTCCATCCATCTTCTACTGTTTTCTACATTTTTCACCCATTTTATGCTTTCTCCATTTTCTCCTAGCAGAACTTCCCTTCTCACTTCCTCTCTCCTTAATTCGCTGCACTCATCTACCATGTGCTCTACATTCTCCCAATTTTCCCCACACATCCTACACATTCTTTCTTCATCTTTTTTCCAATATTTATTTTCATTTTCCTCATTTCCTAGTCTATACCTCGCTACCATATGTTTTTCTTTTTATGTTCAATGGTCCTGTAATATATTTTGGTATCCTTTGTGTTATCTCTTCTTCCATGCATCTCCCTTCCTCCCTGAATCTTCTTACCTCTTCAGTCGCGTAACCCTTTCTTCTAAAGTATACTCTTCTCTCTTCTTCTCCGTACTTTGTTCTTTGCAATTCTACCTCCTTCTAACATTCATATAGAATTTCATTATCTTTTCTATCTTTTATCCTTTCCTCAAATTTTATTGCTCTCTTTCCTGCTTGTATTCTTATTTTTTCTATTTTCATTTCTTCCTCTATTAAATACCCTGGTGTTTCCCTCTCCAACCCTAGTGTCCATCTTCAAAATTTTTTCTGTATCTTTTCTAGTTATTCCCATTCCTTCCATCCCCAAATCTCCGCTCCCTACATCATCACACTTTTTACTATTTTCTCGAATAACCACTTTCTTTTTTCTATTTCTTTACGTACCGAATAATCTTTCTCCTATACTCCATGCTTGTTCCATTATATTACTTCTTTTTTTCATTAATTCTTTTATATGATCACTGTCTTTATTGTCATATCTCATCATGTACCCTAAGTATTTGTATTTGTCTACTCTTTCTATTTCTTCTTTTCCCCACCACCATTTTTTTTTTTTTTTTCTAAATATCTTCTCAACGTCTTTATTACTTTCTTCATCTCTTCCTCTTTATTTGTAAAAATTACTAAATCGTCTGCATATGCAAGTGTTATTATATTTTTTCTTTCTATTTTTATTCCTCCAACCTGATCTTTCCTCATTTCTTCCTCTAGATCTCTTAGATATATTGAGAACAGCACCGGGCTCAACGGACATCCCTGTTTCAAATCTTTTTCTGTCCAGAACTCCTTCCCTAACTTCCCTTTCACCTTTACTATATTTTTTGTTTCTTTATAAATCTCTTCCACTGCTTCTATTATGTCTTCTCTTATTTCATTTTTCCTCATCATTTCCCACAATGTCTTTCTATCTACTCTATCAAATGCTGCTTTTATATCCACGAATAATGCATATACCTTACCTCCTTTCTTTCCTATCTCTTTATTTACTAATCGTTTTATTATATATATTATCGATTGTCCCTCTTCCCTTCCTAAACCCTGTCTGCCAATCTGGAATTATCTTATGCTCTTCTATTTCTTTTTCCATTCTTGCTCTTATTATTTTTGCGTATATTTTATATTCAATATTTGTAATACTAATCCCCTGTAGTTTTTCACTTCCTGTCTATCCCCTCCCTTGTATATTAGACAAATAATCGCTTCTTTCCATCTTTCTGGAAAACCTTCTCCCTGCCAAATTTTTCCTAGTACTTTTCTTATTCTCTCTCTTATCTTTTCCCCTGTGTATTTCCACTCTTCCCCATGCGTTTCATCTGTGCCTTCTGCTCTTCCCATCTTTACTTTTTTAAGACCTCCAGTTCTTCTTTTTGATCCCGCCTTCTCTTTTTGTTTTTTTTTCTCCTATTTTCCCATTTTCTGCTATGATCTTATCTTCTTTTTCTTGTAGTACATTTCTAATGTGTTTTTCCCATTTTCCTCTATTTATTGTTGGTTCTCTCCTATTTCCTTTATTTCTTAATTGATTTCATTTCTGATTTTCTTCGCCTTTTCTTCCATGATTTTTAGATAATCCATTTTAACCCGAGTAATAAAAGTTCGATGGGAGTGTTTTTACCAATGCACTTTTAATTCGATTTTGCAAATTCTACGTGCAAGACAACATTTTCTCATATACCTATATCTTAATAATTATGTCCTTATAATAAATACCTAACTCGCTACCTAACAAGTTTCAAATTTGCTTTCTTTAAAAATCTTTAAATTTTTTGTTTATACATATCAGATCGTTTCTTTTTAACGTAAAAGGCTCCGACCCCTGAAGTTGAACAGGGCCATGAAAAAATATTGTTTTTCAACTATTTGGAATTTGGAGTTCTTGGGCCATATAAATGTGTCCAATTCTTGCTTTAAAAATTTGATAGAATAATTCGTGGAATAATTATCACTATCTAGTTCGGAAACAACCCTGCCCATATATCAGTTATCACTGTATGAAATCGCATAATATTTTTCAAGTTCAACCTCGATTTCAATATCATGTTCATTTTCACTGAAATTTTCTGTGTCAGTTGAGTCGTCCAGTTGTAGATATTCATCTTCTTCATCGGAGTCAAAACTATCACAAGAACTATCATTAGTCATAGACGAGGTCATAGATTTACGAGTAGATTTTTTAATTTGTTTTTTTGTGCTGCTTTACTTTTTCCAACCTTTTTTCTCATTCTTTTTGGCGTTACACTCTCGGTTTCATCAATCCCCTGCCGTTTCACATGAAATCTTTTTAATCTATCATTACTTATTTTGCCTTTACCTTCGTCCAACATCCAAATAAATGAAGATTTTTTTTAGTTTCGCGGTGCGCTTATCTGGATGTTGGACTTTCAAGTATGGACAATTCGCAGTTAAATTAATTTTTGAAGAGAAAAAATTTCTCAAATCCATTTCTTTTTCAATTTTATTTTCTTCGTTATTTTCCTTATTATTTATAAGTCTAAATCCAGTTTCAAAAAATCTGTAACATTTTTGTCCTCGCCGTAGTAACTAATTGTCTCATCATCATGTAATTCTTCGTCGTCTTCTAAATTTTCTTCATTGTTGTCCGTCTCGACATGACTTAAGGCATCGACATTCAACCCAATCTCCAACTTTTTTTTTAATACTGCTGTCATTCCAACTTTTTTTGCATCATTTATTGCGTCACCTAGAGGGTCTCTGATAACAAGTTCTATATCTAATTCATTAATTCATCATACAGTACTTCATGAAAGTCCATTTCCCCCCTTTTTTTTCTTCTTGTGGAAACACAAAATTTTTTTTCAAATCATTGACTATGTTATTCACAAATGTTATTCTTTCTATTTTGTCTATAAATTGTTTTATCGAGAAATTGATTACTGTTGAATTTGTTGTTGTTGACGACCTTGCAGCCCTAAATAAACTCTCGCATTGTTGACTATTCATTAGCCAAACGCAAAGCATGTTAGGATCATGATCTTTATGGGTTTGAAATATTTTTATTAATTTGATGATCATGTGTCCATTTATCTCAATGCAAGTGTAAATATTTGAGGTGACAAAATTATTTTGCACAGTATATTTACTGTTGGCTACAATCCACATTCTCCACAAAAATACGCAATACCATATTTTTAACACAATTTTGATGTACATTGTAGAGGGCGCCACCAGCAGCACTTTGCGTACATTAAAATGTTCATAACTTTTTTGCCCTTCGGTATATTGGATTGTTGTTCGAAGATTTTCATTCCTTGACGTGATGAGCTCAAAAAAGTATACTTGAAAGATGTCGATACGGCCTCTTTTTCATTATAAAAAATTCCGAATAACAAAAAATAAAGTATAAATGAATTTTTTTGTAAATAAGTAAGATTAATTAAAAATTTTGGGACTTGCGAATAAGTTAAAAATTCATTTATAATTTAATTTTTTGTTATTCGAATTTTTCATAATGAAAAAGAGGCCGTATCTCGATAACAATAGGTTTAGTACTTTTCTTGGCACATTTTATAACCGCTGTTGTAATTCATTTTGTCCTCCGAAAGCAGGTCAGATTTGGTTAATAAATGTTGCCCTTTATCAACCAAGTTGATTAGCAGATATATAGGTGATCTGCGTTTACATACTAATCCCCTATAGGTAGTGTAATGTTTTTTTTCATACAATGCAGGCTCTTTTACAAAATTGGACTCTAATTTCATTGCTTTTAGTAACCTAGTGTCTCCATCGGAAGAAAATCCTAAAATTTTTATTTGAAATTTATTAGCCTCCGAAATAATATATTTCCACCTCTTCTGCACATCAACTGACCTAAATGTATTGGCAGTAGAAAACACTGCCAGGCAGAATGCTGGGCATTTAGAATTTAATGGTTGCGCTATCAATGCATATGCTTAATCTACTCGTTTTCCTGTTTGAAAATAACCCTCAATGGCCTTAGCAGATGTTGTTAAAAATGCATCTTTTTCTTGCAGACCATTTTTTAATGGCAATGCGGAACCCATTACTTTGTTATTGGTGGAATTGTACTCAATTTTGCTAGTTATTCTTGTGGCATCTTCAGATAACCACACACATTTTGGCAGCTCTCTCTGCTCAGGAAAAGTTTTTAAACCAGAAAAATTGAGAATCCCCTCATCAGTTGTTAATTTATTTTCTGCTCTGTATCTGTAAGTGTGGACAACGACGGTAAGATGTCTTTCAAATTTGCCAATAGCGTCTCATACAAGAATCTACCACCTGTGTGAACAAAAACAGTGCAAATTTTTTGAAACTGTCTTCGAAATTATTACGCCTTGAAGAATTTTTACATGAAATTTGTATCAAGTTTTGCAAAAACTTATTTTTTGTGCTGACTCTTTTTAATCAAACAATTTAGTTATGGTTTCATTCAATATGTTGCATGTTTCTTCCCTTTAACTGAGCTCATTCTTAATTCGAGTTGCTACCCTAATAAAATTTGTAATGAGAATTTGATTTTCATCCGTTCGTACCGCTTTCTTTTTTTCTTTCCATTCTTGAATATTTTGTAGATGCCCACTTTAAAGTAATTGTTGCTACCTGACTTGCTACCTCGCATGCTAAATTAGAAATTAGTTCATCAGATCTATCAGAGGGTGTATCAAATGGATTGTTGAAATCAACCAAGTTTTTGTTTGAAGGTTTCACTGTTATTGAATGTAATATATTGATTCGTTTTTGACTCGGTTTCTGTGAAGCAGTAAAGTCGGTGTTTTGAACAGTGCTTTGTACATCATTTGGACCCGAACTGGGTTGTGGATTCAAAAACTCTTTTATTTTGGGTTGCAGTTTTTTTTTTTTTTGATGAAGAAGAGCCCGTAATATTTTTGTCCGCCGAGTCGTCAACCTTCTTATAAATATGTTTTTTTTTCAAAGTGAATATAAAAATTGGAAAAAATCCACCTAGATTTTGTATGTGGTAATTTGGATAACTTGTTAACTTTAATTGTTTCTTTACAAAAGCATGTAATGTTGCACACCAAATTATTTGCTGGGTTTAAATATGTCTTAAAAGATAGTTCATTCCAATTACTCTCATAATTTTCAAACTGTTCTTTGTATTTTGATATCAGGAATTGTTTCATTTTTCTGCTGATGAATAGATCCATTTGTAACAAAAAAGTCACATGTCTCCTTTTTGTTACGGCCTCAGTTTCTACTTTTACTAAGGATCAGTTCCTAATAGGTCTTGCTCGGTCTTGCTTTTTTCCCAAGCTTTTTTATGCAGATATGTGGGCAAGAATATTGATGCACCTCGATATGGACTCATTCAATTTTGAGAATCAAAGTATGCTTTTTTGTTAAAATCAAAACAAATTTCAGAGTAAAACTGAACAATGAACAAAAATTAAGAATCACAAGAAAAGGTATGAAATCAAAGTTTATATTATTATACTGACCGCCAATAAACCGGCCACCTCACCGGTCACTCAATGATATACTCACTAAATTCAGAGTGGCCGGGTTTTTTTCCCCGGTGAGTTTTCTTTGAAAGTATGAAACACACCTTTGTGGGCCTAGTATTGTTTTAGGATAATGATTGATCATTTTATTAAATTAAATTAAAGTCCTATCTATAATATCGCAGCAAATCATATAATATGTGAGACAGAAACATTTTACATTTTAATGTGAAATTTGGTACTGATTCATGCAGTAAAGCCAAGGTTAACTTTCAAATATCTAACAAAACAACAACTTACTTTCCGATACACTGGTTAACTTTGAATTTATAAAGAAGGAAAGACTTATTTGTCGAGTTATTTAATCAACAGATATACGGCACACAAAATTTAATTGTTCTAATAATTTTTGAGGTTAGGTTTTTTTTTTACTGTCTTTATAGGCATTCCCTTATTCCCTTCATTTCCTCCTTATTTCCTATTGAGTGTACACCAAAATTCCCCAGTAAAGACACCCCTCGTCTTCGTGTATTGTGCGTTTTCCCGCTGCATTACTTAAACACTTCTCCTTTTCTATTTTGGCATTACAGTCTCCAGCTACTATTAGTTTTTCGTAAAATTCCACCTTTTCTTCTTCCGGTGCATATATGTTTATAAACATTATACTTGCTACCCCATTTTTTATTCTACCATTTATCTTTTGAAAACCCATAATCTAGTCTTTTATCTCTCCATCGACCGTAAATGTAGCCCGGTTTCTTCCTTGCTTCTTCTCTCTTACATATAACATTAAGTATTTCTTCTTTCTATTCTTCCTTCTCCTTTCCACCTAGTTTCTTGCAGAACCATGATTCCTACTTTACACCTCTTCATTTCACGTTTCACCTCTTCACGTTTCTGGTGCCAAGTCTCATTTTCTTTTTTTTTTTTTAATTCTTTCATATCCTCTCTCTCCTTATCCTTTTCCTTGCCAGTTTCATCGTCGTTATTACCGTCTTACTACTTTTTGATTTTATTTATATTACCTCAGCTCTTATCAAACTTCCACCTTTTAATTTGTCCATTCATATTTAATGTCATAACCTCCAGTTACTTTAGTCTTGTTTTTTTTACTCTTTTCTTCTTGCCAACCTTGATTTTTCTTTCTTCATGTGTTAGATTGTTGTTTTCGTTATATACAATTTTCTTTTAAATTACTTCCACCTTTTTCTTGAATGTTGCACATTTCACTACAGTAATATTGTTTTCCAGTTTTCCCACTGTAAAAACCTCTTCCGCTTTAATTTCTACTCTTCTTTCCTTTCGAATAAAGTCACCAACCTTTCGCTTATCGTCTTCTCCATCTCTTTCCTTTCTTATTGTCAAGCCTTCGTTTTTCTTCCTATTCTTGCTTCCCATTCTTTAGATTAATCTTTGTTTAGGATATATCTTCTTTTATATCAGTTATCTTTGACTCCAGTTGTTTCATTATACCTTTATGCTTTCTGTGTTCTGTGCTGATTCGTTCGTTTTTCCTTATTTCTTCGCTTGTTGCTTTATTGGACTCCTTTTTACTTTGGCACTTTCCGCGTATTTTCCTCCCCGCTCATAATAAAAATGACAAAAAATACAGGATATATACAAATTTACATGAAAAAAAAGTTTGTTTTTGAAATTGTAATTTTTTTAAAGAAATAAATTGATTAAAAAAATAAATAATCCCTTTTAATATGGATAACACGTCGGAAGCAAATCTTTTCGTAATTTTTTATTGTGAGCGGGGAGGAAATTACGCGGGGAATAAAGTGTGGATACCATTAATATTTACATTAATATACCTTTCGTTGTTTCCGTTATCACTAATACCAGAAGAAGCTTGCATTTTCCTCGCGATATCGATCTTACGTAATCTTATTAAATATAGAATCCTCGATATAACTTTCTTTTATTAGCCAGAACAGTTGTTGAAGTGTATCTCATACAATGACTGCTATAACCTTCTAGATTTACCAGGTTCAATGTAGGAACTTTTGACAATGTGTTGATTCCAACAGGTTGGATATATGTTTGATTATTGTATCGTAAAAGGAATCCCTCGTGGATTACTTTTTCGTACTTAAGGACATGTATTTTCTACACATCTCCACATGGTTAATAGAGAACCCTTCTTCTATAAATCTATTTTTTTAGAAATGCTTGTTTTTGTAACTGGTATCGAAACGTTCAAATATGCGCCCTTCTCTTCTGCATCACTGAAAATCCGCATGATTAATGCAACCTTCAATATTTCATAGTAGGTATATTATCTATAATGTTGAAGTTTGAGATGTCTGATCTTCCAAAATTTATTAATGGTATTGTGTGTTAGGTAGTACATGTCTGGACCTTTTTAATGGAAGTAAATAAACCTATCAGTTCAATTGGTTTGGTTTAATGCAACGTTTCGCAACCCAGTGCAATATGATGAGGAGCCTATTATTGTTTAGTGCTAAATGAGGGTCGTCCAGAACGTTTTCAAGTGTGATACTTATTGGGTTTGTATCTTTGCTTACGAAGGACTCTATGCAATTGTTTTAGGAACAGCATGGTCATTTTCAATGCTGTAATTAGGTAACGGCTCTAAACAAATTATTTTTCAGGCCTCCCTCCAGAAACATTAACTTTACAATCGTCAAAATCGGCCGGAAAATCGTTGATTACCGGCCTAGGCCGGTAAAAATTTACTAATGTTTGGTAACACGAGAGGGCAGGTCGATTGCGTCGCGTATGACATATGACAATTGTTGAGAATATAACCTTCTAGCCTTCTAGGGAATATAACCACATAAATTTTCTCTTTATTTGACCAATATTTAATACTCAATTTATGTTCAATTTTGGATTAAAATTTAACTAAAAAACAAGAATTCAAGGGTTTGCACTTAATCACAAATTGTAAAGCTAGAGTATGTTGGAAATTTTGCAAATTTATTAGGTACTTTACTTATAAGTTTTTGAAAACAAAATCGATTCGTTATAAAGTTACGAACCATATTGCGTGCCACATCTTTAAGTGTACTGATGTATTATCTTTCATTTTTTTATTTATAAGAATAAAAGCCAACAATAACTACTACATTTTTGAATTTAAATATTAGAAAACAAATTCGACTGATACCAACAAAAAAAATTCTTTAGTGTGAAAATTTTACACAAAATATTTACCTAGTTATTTTAAACATTTAAAATTTGTCGACCTAAAAATTTTGTGACACACGTCCACAAACTGTTTTGCGAGTATTCACACTAATGGGACCTCGGCTTCGCCTCGGCCCCACAATATTGTGCTCACAATCGCAAAAAGCAGTTTCTGGCCTAGTGACACAAATAACTATTCACAGCCGCTCATGGTGAAAATTTAGGTAGAGCAGAGAATGAAATTTTTTTAAGAGTAAATCATAAATATGATACATGTCTTACGGTTTACGACATTTCTGAAGGGTGTATTCATATGCAAACACGATATCAAGAAAATCACCGGCCCGATTTTTATGAAACTTGACATATAGGTCTTATTTATGATACCGTAGATCTATTAAATTTTGAGCTTAATCTGTAGATAAAATATGGTTAAACTACACAGATTTTCTTGGAATATTTGCAAAAATATAGATTTTACACATTTTTCTTTAAATAAAATTTGTTTATAATTTCTTTTCATATACCCTTCTAAACTTTTTTTCGACCTATAAGACTGATATTAGACAATTACGTGACACTAATATTTTAAAAGTTATGAAAGGAAAGTTGTGGGAAATTTTATTATTTATAACATCTATTTGACCTATTTTTTGTAAAACGCAATTTTTATTTCTTCTTTGTCGAGCATTTCAAGATTTCAAGGAAGACTGCGATCGAGAGCTGGCGTCATTTAGATCGAGGAAACGGAATAAAAAATAGATACCTACGTTTCGTCTAAACAGTATATCTACATTTTTATTGTTTCCAATGGCTAAAGTTCATTGTTAAAGTAAAATGTGTGTCTTGCGACATCTCGTATAAACATTGACACGTATGAATAGTATAAACTAAGAAAATTGCCAACAGTTAACTGTAACGGCCGTATGTATACCAATGTTATAACCTGCGTTTGTTATGTTCACCCTCCTACAACTTTCTAATCTTTCTTTTCCCCTCCTTTGTATATTGGACATATGGTCGCGTCTCCCCATTTTTCTGGTAAACCTTCTCCTTTCCATATTTTATTAAATAAATTTCTTACTCTTTCCTTCATCTTCTCTTATATACTTCCACTGCTCCCTTGTGTACCATCTGTATCTTCCGCTTTTCCTTTTTTATTTTCTTTATCGCTTGTTCCATCTGCTCCTTCATCTTTAATTTTTCCGTCTATCTTTAATGCTTCATAAACTTGTTTTTTTCTTCCTTCTAAAAGTTTCATACAGTATTCTTCCCGTTTCTTCTCATCTATCTGTATTCTTTCACCTGTTTTTCTTTTCTTACTTTATTTATAAATATCCATGCTTCTCCCTCATTCTTTATTTCTTGTATTTTTTTCTCCTATTTCTTTTTTGTACTTTTCTTTCTTTTTCGCATTCCTCCTTATGTTTTCCTTAGAATTTATTTTACCCTTTCTCCATTTTCTCTTCCTTTTTCTCATTTCTCTCTTTTACTTTACATTCTCCATTCTTGCTCCTATATCATTTTTGCGTATTCTATATCTTTTCTACACTGTTCCATTTTTTTCATAATGAACTGTATCTATTCCAACAAATTTTTTTGTTGTAAAGAAAATTCGTTCTGAGACGAATGTAATTGGTGATAGTCTTCTTAAACCATAAACCTTGATAGATGGAAGATTATTTGAAATTGAGAGAGCATTATTGTTCCTTCCCCATTTGGTTATTGGGTAGAGTAGTTCAATTAAAAATCATCCGTGGATGGAAAGTGACAGCTTAGTGTTGGAAAGTGTTGCCAATGTTGATTTAACCTACAATATAAAATTGCATTCATACCCATCAACGTGAAAACCTAAACATAGAAGAAGGGTTTCGAAACGTGACTATGAATAATAGCATTAATCTACGAAGAGGTGGGAACATTATGCAGCATTTCTTGAGTTATTAGAATTTCGGTACTGGCTCGATTTTTTAGTTTTTCTACATTTTGTGGTTTGTTCACCTTCAATTTCAACCAACCTCACAAAAAAATCCAGAGGGAGCTCTTGGTCACTCTATTGACTCCATTCGTTCAATTTAGCACCAGGACAACCGAAATGCGGTGGAGCACCGTCGTGTTGAAGACAAATAAAATTTGCAGATAAAACTGACCCTCTTTCGTTTGGATACAATTCTATAACCGCAGGTACAAGTTCATAGTTAGAAAAAAATTAGTCTCAATATCTTGTTTTGTATAACCGCCCAAGAAGATACTACATCACGGACACCTGCCCGTCTGTGAACAGCGCCCGGTCTAGGGCCGGGCAATCCTGACTTATGTCCGGGCCGCCAAATTTTAGGGGCGCCGTTTTGTCTGATAATTTGAGAGAAAATATGTAAAATATACGGTATATATTTCTGCGGTGACTGTTTTTTTTTCTGACCGAGTTGAACTAGACTATTTTCCGAACAAACCCACATTTGCCCATTACATTCATTTAATTACCGAAGAGCTGGTGAGCCCTTTTGTATTTAGTATTAAAGCAAACAGTAGGCAAATAAGTTCATTGTACTGAAAAGCATGGTTTTGGTATTAACGACAAGTGGAAATTGATAACTTCAGACCCATCTCTTAATTAAAAGAGTCCATTCGTTTGACTTATCCAGATGACGTCATGTATGCATAAGTTTTGTTTATCTATGGCATGCATTAAATCACAAAATGACCGTCGTCTGTATTTACTTATCTGCTGATTGAGGTTACGTACGTTTATTTTGGTCTTTTATTTACAAACGTCATTGACATGCCGTCATTTGACAGTTAGTTTAAGTTGGTATCAAAACTGTTCGTACAAGGAAACGAATTCTGTTATTGATGTTAGCCTTGTTAGTTACTTGACTTAATAAGAGACATAAAAAACAACACTCTTGAAATGATACGTTAGCTAATAATGTATACGTTGAATTCAATATGTAAAAAGGATAGGCATATACAAGTATGCGCTTGATTCATCGATCAATCGGGATAAATAAGACGAATGAACTATACAAATGATATTGACATACCGTCATTTTACACTTACCTAAAGTTGGTATTAAAACGGTTGGTACAAGGAAACGAAATTTGTTGTTGATATTATCCTTGTTAGTTGTTTGAATTAATAAGAAACATACAAAACGACTACGACACTCTCGAAATAATACGTTAGGTAATAATCTATACGTTGTATTCAACATATAAACAAGCGTTTACCGCAGTACTTCACATCGCCCCGTTAAACGAAAATAATACTGCGTTTGCGGCCGCGTTTAGCATTCAGTTTCAGCTGCAAAACTGCTTTTTTAGACTCTTTGGTTATCCTATTTCTTAGGCTTTCATACATTTTTGATCTTCTTTCGTGGAGTTTTTGATTGTTGTTCTTTCTTCTAATTGAGGGTGTTTTCTAATTGAATGCTAATATTTAAGGAAGTAATTTTTGGGCCCATTTTAAGAAGAAAACTTCATATGAACGTAACTTTGGAGGTACAGGTTGGTAAAGTTTTAAAAAATAAATGTTTTATTATTAACACTGATTTCTCTTAAAATAAAAATTATTCTTGAAACCTCAAATCATTTCTGAGCAAATTTGATACCTTGATTTTTTCAAAACGATGTACGATTTTCGCTTAAAAAAATAAAATTCGTTTCCCTGCTTGATCATAACAATATCGTTAATATCACAATATCACCATGCAGAGAAATAGATTTTATTTTTTTAGGTGAAAACCGTGCGTCGAACTAAAAAAATTCGAGGGATCATATCTGCTCATAAATGAATACAGATTTTTTTTAGTCCAAGGCATGAAGGTGTTCAGCCGTTTTACATCCCAATTTTTGAGATCCTTTGATAAAGATCGCACTTTGCAGCCGAAACCTGGGCAGTAAGAAAGACGAGGGTTGTTCGGAAGGTTTTATCCGAACGCTCCTCGTGAAGGCCTGCGGTTCTACAGTTATAACAATATTACAGAAATTACAATATTACTGAAATATCTCGGCATGATTGTTTATTCAGATGCGCCTTTTTGGTTTTGGAGAGCAGTATATATTTAGGTGTACATTGTCGTTGTCAAGATAATGAAGATTAAAAATATTCTAGCAACAGCAGATCTTTTTATCCCTATTATTATTATACTGTCACGTGGCACACACAGCTTGCATTGATATTTTTACGTACTCACAAAGGCGTTTGATTTGTTTCAGATGGTATCAACAATGTCTGACGGATGGAAATTCGAGCAGCTAGTTAATATCGGATCTCAATACAATTACGGAGCGGAAGAGCACGCGGAGTTTTTATGCGTAGTAAGTAGGGAGTACGGAGTTCCGGAAGGTTTGGAGGTCGAGCACAGCGACAGAGGAAAAGTACTGCAACAGAAAGGTTCGCGTATGTAATATGGAATTTGTAAAAATTTAGATGTCCTTTTTTGTACATATATACGATGACGATGTTGTGCTGTATGTTTTGTATTCTATTTTAAAAAATGACGGGATGTTAAAAGGCTGTTAACTTTATTGATACGTTCTGGTATGAAAAATCATTTGAAAGATGTAAATTTAGGCTTTTATAACAATACTCTTTAACATTAATAAATTGTGCCAAATCGTGCCTCGGTGGTGAATACAAACAGTGAGATTAGGTTAACAGCCGCTTTAGCAAAAAAAAGTTCTCGGAACTAAGATGTACATATAGATTAATCCATTCTTAACAAGCGCACACGATTCATGACATCTATTTAGATAGTGTTAATTTTTCAATTTTGATGTTATTTGTAATACGCGGCTTTAAACAGTGGTGACAATTAGTCCATCACGTTTTTTGTGTGTTACCAAATTAGTGATATTTTATGGTAAATACATTCTTCTGCATTTACCCGGATACCGAAGTTAAAGTGCAATTGTGGCCACTGATTTATTCCATACTTAAATCAAGTTTGGCAGAATTTTTGATATAAAAAATTAAAGTAACTCGAACAAAGAGTGTATTTATTTTGAAGCCGACATTAATTTTAAATGTAATCGACCTAGTAATTTATTGTCAATATAGAATAATCTAAGTAATTATTGCTTCTGGTCGGTTTAACCCTTTGGCGATTTAATAAGTTTTCGAGTATCTCAGCCTTTTTGGGCATTGCCTTCAAACTGTTTTTTTTTATATTTCACCCTTGTTTTTTGCCAGGTACGCAGTTCCTTAATTTTTTTCACATTAAATGCCGAAGGGTTAAACATATTACGTTTCCCATTTTTTTGAATGCGAAAATTAAAAGTTGTACTTATTTGCAGCTCGTTGTTCGAAAAATACGTTATTAATGCTCATTTTTTTATTGTTGATCTACTTATAAAAAAATCGGTTTTACTTTTTCAATATAACACTTTTTACGGACTGTCCTAGAATAATGTGAGTGCATATATGCTTTGTTTTATACAATAAACGACAATGTGCAATTATGAATGTTTTATTACTTCACATCTTATAAATAAGATGGGGAGTTGAATGAAGGTGGTTTGTAATTTGATTTTGTTTAAACAATTTTTTCAACAGTGTCTCCAAGAATATTAATTACACAAAAGAAATTATAAAAGGAAAGTTGTTGGACATTTTATTATCTATAACTTTTATTTGAACTATTTTTTAAATTTTTGCGTGAAACATTTGTTTTTCTTGTTGTCTTTAAACAAAATCAATATAAAACGTGTTCTCTACGCATAACTTACGAAATTCTTAAATATTATTACATTAAAGGGTATTGATTAACGCGTTTGAACTTACGTCAATTAACAATGATGTTTGCGTGACCCAACAAAAAAAAATATCAATAATAAAACAACCTCTGCATCATTAGATGCAAAATATATTTTGCGTTTTATTTTATCTTTTTAATTTTCTGAATAACGTGGGCCATACGAGTTTTATGTCGCCCACAAACATATTTATATTGATTTCGCTAATTGTTCTCATTTATTGCAGGTTTTAGTCGCGTGTTTCATTTATTATGATACGTAGTTTTTCTTTAAAAACATGTTTATCGCATAAGCTTGAGTTGTTCTAATCCCTTTACGATCATTTGCTCATTTATCGGGGAAAATTCGTAATTGACGTCAATAAATAACCAGTCCTCGTTCGTAATTATTGTAATTGATCGTTGCGTACACCTATTGTGATTGTGTTGTAGATTACAATTTTCTGTATATTTAGATCAAACAACGTACGTAGAATATGCGTTATTTGTAAAGGACCTGTGGACGGAGCTTGTCTGCGCGAAATACAAACAAATAGACCGTCAGAACATCCTCAATTAGTTTGGTATACTGCACATATCACGTGGCAGGCCTTTACAAATTGTAGATACTCTGACATACAGTGTGGAACAGCCAAATGGTATAAATTCACTAATTCCATTATTATGTATTTTTTTAAATAGTTGAGACACGTCAATTCTAAAATGACATCTTGCGACGTATAAATGTCATCCCTAAATTTAACCCCCTTCAGGTGACAGCTGCAAATTTTCAAATTGGAAGTAGGGGCTTGTGATACTTCATTTGAAAGATCTTTTCATCGGGTCTATAGGCCACAACGTCAACCGCGGTCACAACGTGGCGGCAGGTGAAGCTTAAAAGTATAAAGTTGTTTTTATCTTTGTGCCAATTTTAAAAGCTAAATGCTAATTTGCTACGGTTTCTTTTGTTAGAAATAAGTGGTTCTTAGGTACTTTCATTACTATTACCAGAAATACATCATCTTTCCCGTAATGTATAAGGTCCAGATGATTCTATATTTGCATATGAAGTTGCCGATAGGTGGCGATACGTGTTACATTATTATAATATTTTAGTTTCCTGTTATTTTCACACCTAACCTAACACACTCAATTTAAAATTAAAGATTAATTCAAACAAACTGAATAGTATATCCTAGTAATATTTATACAAATGAAATATTAAAAACTTTTAAAAAATCTATTTTCAAATTATTACGTTGTTCCGTCGTGTGGTAACATTATTTCCGATATTATAGCGCGCCGCCATCTTTGATGAAATATAATCGATTCTGAATAGATATCCATCACGACACTATAATCGCGATATTCAATCAATGACGAAACAGGAAAGCCGACGCATAACGCCATCTATCGGTGACTGAAGGAAGCACTAACACGTATAGATACTGCTTGTATCTATGGGACGTTCTACATTCCGAGGGAGATGATGTATTTCTGCTGTTACTTATGATCACGCCATTAAATTTGCGATGAATACTCTTGATACTTTAATTGAATTGCCGCTGTTAAAGATGAGTTTATTTGTGTTCAAAACATACATATACCTTTCGGACAACACAGCTATGTTCCTTTCTTGTTGGGTAACTGCTATATTAGCCGAAAGCTGAGAAAAACTATGCGGACTACACCGCAATATTCAGCACTACTAACATCAGAAAACCAGAAAAAGACGTATTCCAAACAGCTATCGCCACATTTTTTACATTGTCCTGCTTCTTTTATGCATGACATTAGGGTGCGCACTATCTGGACGAAACTACGTAAAACTGAAAACTACGTAAAGTAAATTTGTCGTCATACAAACACTCAGACTAATGTCAACACCTACTATACGACAGAAATAAAAGTTTTCTGTTGAAACAATTTGACAAAGCCACTCAACTACTTATGAGAAAACATAATGCTAAGCGTCACTGAAAAATCTTATGATGAACCATATGCGGTTTCATCCCGAACCTTTAAACTTCTTCAGACTTATATATTCTCTCAGCTTTAAGCAAATTATTTGAAAACATCAAGGGCGCCCGTATCCCAAAAGTTGGCGGAGTAGCATACGCAATTTACGCAGACACTGGTTGAGAGAAATTTTCAACTAAACTGCGGGAATTTTCCACTAAAAATCTTATGTACATGGTCATCTAAATAGAAGTGTCGAAATAGTACAGTAAAGTTAGGCCAAAATCAGGGTTGAAATTGCAATTTTCCGGAACAAGCTGAAATTTTAGGGAGTGTTAGAGGATATTGAGGGAAGATATTTCCCAAGTTTTCGACCTTCAACCCCTTGTGGTTTTTCTGCCATCTTTGTTTTAGGGGGTAAGTTAGTTTTTCGCGTTTGACTCTGTTATTTTCAAAATTAGCCAAAAAAGTCACTGATACTTTTTGGAAGAACGTAAGAATCCCCGCACAATGATATCCATATCGATATCACATTTATTATTAATAAACAAGTACTCATTGTTTATAATAAAAAATTGGGGATGAAAATGATTTGATCCCTAATATCTCGGTGACCGTTAATATTCATTAAAATTTCTGAAACAAAAGTTGTAGAGTATAAATTTTCAAATAATTTTTGTCTCAATCAATTTTTCTATTGTTTGAATTTTTGGCTCTAAAGTCAACGCGGAAGTGACAGCGATGCGTTTTGAAGTAAGTTATAAAATTAAAAACTTTTCGGAACAAGCTGAAATTTTGTTGGTTTTTAGAAGACTATGTGAGATAAAATAACTCAAGTTTTTGACCTCCAACCCCTTGTGGTTTTACCGCCCTCTTTGTTTCAGGAGGTGATTCGGTTTTTCGCGTTTTTCTTTCTTATTTTCAAAATGAGCAAAAAAGTCATCAATACTTTTTGTAGAGCGTAAAAATTTCTACAAAATGATGTGTATGTCAATACAATTTTTATTATCATAAGAATTAACATCATAAGAATAATATACAACTTTTAGTGGTAATACTAATTTTTGCGACGGTTTCTAAACCGAAAATTTTAACACTATTTTTTTCACTTTTTCCACGAAATTAGAGTTAGTACGTTTGATAATGAAACAAAATAGTTATTTTTCTATTTTGGGTCGCTTACAGAGTTCTAAAAGCAGCACCCAAATGAGTTCTTTTATAGAAATAGAACAATTTTTATTTCGAACGGTGGTAACACTGATAACGTCCAAGCCACAGTATACAATAACATTCAGTAGGGACAGATCGTATGTCCTTGATGACAAAATTTACCTCGCGCATGACAGCCAGTTGGTAGGCCTTCCTACGTTCACCCAAGTACATTCGTTGAAAGCAAAAATGCAAGAGATAAAGAAAAAAATTGGTTTACAGAAAACCAAGAACTGCTTTGTAGACACTGCCTCTTTAGAGGTTCCAAATTTGTTAAAGTTTAGGCTGAGTTGCATAATAAATCCTCTCATCAAAGGAGATATACGAAAGAATTTGTGTTTGATTTGAATTTGAGGTTAACAGATATTACAGTGTTGACCTTATCTATCGTGTTAACAATGTAAGCGATTTTACAGTGTCACAACAGTGTTTGATCACAACGCCATCTGTATCGATTTCCAGGAAGTCCTACCAGAGATATGCAAACTTATCCTTTAAACTTCAAAGGTGCCGACGCATACTGTCCCTACTGAATGTTATTGTATACTGTGTCCAAGCTGTGATTACGTTCGGTGTGCATTAATTTAAATCATAATTAATAAAGAGTTAAAGCACGACTCAAAGCGTAAACGTAAACGTAGTGAAAGACAATTGCGAGTGCGCATTGTCAACGAGTGTGAGATACAGGTTACGTTTTACGTATCGATCCGCTTATTTACGTATTCACGCATTGAACCGAACTTGTCTTCATTTTGGCGATTATACGCGAGCAATTCTGCCCAAGCATCAAAATTAAGAATATTTTCCATGATTTATTTATTATAGACACAATAATAATCTGGGTAGTGTTTTGTTTTGACAGATCGATGCCTTTTGGGGATACGTGTATTATGGCTAAAACTCAATTTTTTGGCGTTTACAATGCGTGTACGCATCAATCACTGTTGCGTTTACGTGGAACGAGATACGTTTAGGTAGCGGTCTAGCTTTAACTTTCTAATGTTCAGTAAATTTATTTATCTACTACAATTTTACACAAAAGATTTACCTATTTTAAACATTCAAAATTTGTCAACTTAAAAAATTTTGTGTGACACACGTCCAGAAACTGTTTTGTGAGTATTTGCACAACATTTTATTTCCACCCATTTTTTAAAATAAAACATGATAAATGTACTAATTAAACTTAAACTAGCATTTAAACCTTAGACTTCAAAACTCCCTAAATTTAAAAACTCGCGAAGTTTATTTTAAAATCAATCTGAAAAGCCCAAAATAGATAAAATAGTATAAAGAATTCGTTTCAGAAGGCATTTTAGTAACTTATACTTTCGAAATTATATTATAAAATGCGTCTTCTGGAACTAGTTCTTTAATATACTATTATAATACAAGTGTGTGAAGCAAGGCTTTTATGCGCAAGTTGCGGTTTGTGTTTTAACTTTAACCGCAAGGAGTGCACACGTGTCTCATACAATATTTTATCTACGTCAGGACTAAATTGTTGCAAATAGAAACAGTTACTACCACTACCACAGAAAAACGTTTACGGTTCAACTTTTTTTTATGTAGAGTGTTAGTTGTCAGATATCCTTGATAATAAATCGTTAAATAATAAAGGTTTTATTTAAATTACATATTGTACTTTTTATACAGGATTTTTATTTTACCCACGATTTATTTCAAAGTACCATATTTCACACACAATTATTTAGTAACTAACATGCTGATTATACGTTAGACGTAGATAAAAATATTTGTATCCGATAGCCGACCGACCGGCCGCCCGTCCGTATGTAAACAAGATATTGAGAAAACCGCCGGTCTAGATCTTAATATCGTAGATATGATTAGATTTTGTACATCGAACCAAAAGAGCCTTTAACCTACATAGATGTTCCAATTTATGGAATATTTTTTTCAAATAAAAGTTTGTTAAAATTTAATTATAACCAACTTTTATTTAAATTAGTTTTTGTTTTGACAAGTAATTACTGATGACAATATTCATTTTACACATTCTTGCTTCAAATAAAAGTTGTTTATTGTAATTTAATTATACACAACTTCTGTTTAAACTATTTTTTGATCCGAAAAGTATTATAACAATCACGTGATACTATAATTGTCATGGTATATCTCCACCAATATCAATTAATTATACAAAAAAAGTTATGAGAGAAAAGTTGTTGGAAATTGTATTGTCTATAACGTTTGTTTAAACTATTTTATCCTAAAATGCAATTTTTGTTTTCATTTTGTGTAAGGAATTTTCAATTAATCTTAAAAGGAACGTGAGCGCGCGGTACCTGGTTTTGTCCCGACGTAGCAATTGTAGTAGGTAGCTTAGCGTTCGTATAATGGCTTAACAGATAGACTCGGTTAATTCTAAGAAGTACACAATGCGCAGAAACGAGTTTTGGTCGAACAAATCTATTATAATCGTTGTAGGGGAGTTCACTTATGTGTTTACATGCTCAGTCAGTAGCGTCGGTTCGTATATCGTATTCGTCATGTCTTGGAAAATATCGGTGTGAAGGGTAAAATAATTCAGTCAAGGAAGTGAAATAATCGCGAATGCGTTGGAATTTATGAAATGTGCATTAATTAGTTGACTATAAAATTATACATTTTCTTTGCAATAAATTATTACAGTTACAGTTTAATTTTTAGTACATAATTCTTTTGAAACAGGTGTATAATGAATGATTTTAGTAATGTATGTACATACCCCAGGTCATTCTGTATATGTTAAATTAATTCTCAATGTAGAGGTGAGAAAAACAAATCTATTCTATAATATTCTAAGTTGGGGAAATAGGGACTCGTTGTTTGTGTATATTGGATTAGAATGCAAGGGTTTATAATTGGTTTGTGTTGGTGGACTTAAGTGTCTTTCGGTTCGGCTATTTTCTTCTTGTCTTAAGTTTTGTGGTTAGGTATTGTTTGTGTGAAAGTGTTGTGTTCTCTCCTGGTTTTCGAAACAATGTTGGGTGGAGGGGAAAACGAAAAATGCATTGTGGGCTGTTCTTAGAACAAATAAATGCATGTGAGGGACCTTCAAAACCTGTCGAAAATGGCAACGTGTTAGTAAATCATCTCCAGATGCAGAATATAATATTCTTTAAATATCTATTTTATTTTAGGTTTGGATTTTAAAACAAAGACTAAAAGGAGGCTTCTGTATAAAAGCTTCGAGAAGCAAAACTGGAGGTGGACAGCATGCCCACAAACGTTAAATACGTTTGACATTAAATTATTAAATTTGTTAGCGAGGAAGCAGTACATGGCTAGAGGGACCTGATGGAGTCTTTGGGCAGTGAAGAACTTGTAGATGAGGGTAGCGTAACAAACATTATCAATATCATCAGTCTCCACTGATTCTGGTGATGACCACATTTCTGTAAGTATTGAATATAAATGACTTCAAATGATTAATTTGGGTTTTATGTAAGACCATCAACGCCTGGAGTTTTGAAGAAATGCCTGCATGCTCAATGCTTCGACCCCAGTTGGTTTTGGAAACAATGTCCCAGACAACAGTGAGACATGGTATTTTATAGTTAATGTAGTAATCAAAATCATAACACAATGTTTTAGGGCAAAAAAGAAGTCAAACAGATCCATTGGGGCTTCATTGAATGAATCAAGCAATGAGCGATAAATTAGATAAAATAGGAAGCTTTTGAGATTAGTAGAAGAAAAAAAAGAATAATGTTTTAGTTGAAAAACTAATTAATGTTTAAGTAATAAATAAAAAGTAGTTTATGATCACAAGCGCTTTATTTACAAAACATTTTTAAAAGTGTTGATTAATATATTGTTGGCGGGTTGCTTGCCTAAATTCTGAAATAACCATCATTATTAGGGAGATTTGGCAAGGCAGCTCTAAATCGATTGGGTCCCATCGGTTCTGGGTTTTCACACGATAATGTATTGCAATGTTGTGCATACAGCGCAAGTAAGGACTATCGTCCAGCATTTCTTGGAGCATAATGAAGGTTCTATCTTTTAGCAAGCATCTGATCGCCTTTTAACATCCCAATACATCTTTCCAAAGGCTTCTGCTCTTTTAGTCTCTTAAATTGATGTTCTTGAGGAGTTTGTGGACGTATACCGGCACCAATAGCCATGGCAGTAGTGCATACCTGATCACCTACATGAAATAATGTTAACTTGGAAGTACATTAAAAATCATTGGTATACCCATTATTTCTTTCTCTCCTTTTCAAATTGGCAGCATGGCTTGCCCATACATGCCGCCTACATAAGCATCATGTGAGCTGCCAGGCCAACGAGTGACTATATTTATAATTTAAGATCGCTGTAAATCTAAAATTAGTAGAGCTGGATGATTTTTCTCCATAAACAGTTACGTTGTTGTAACTGTATACAGTTTTTATTTGGCATTTAAACTATGTAGCCTTTCCTGTTCCATATATATGCTCTTTTCTTAGGCCTTTTTGTTATGGTTCCTCTACACTCCATAATGTTATACATCCCTTGTTGTGTGGATCTAGATATAACAATATTTATCTGTAGTTTTAGCTTTAGGAGTATCTACCTGTCTTTTAACATTTTTTCTTCTTCTTACGTGGAATTTTATCCTTGTTTTCAAGTGCCAAAATAATGTTACACACCTCTTTGTGCTGGCAAAGCATGGGCTGCTTATACAACTAAATAATTACTACCAGCACTTCTTTGGTAACTCCCCTTGACAAAAGTGTGTGGCAGAATCTACATACAACTTTTGTTATATAATGCTTCCCGAAAATAACTTACTCTCATATTTTTGGTTCTTGGCTTCGTACTCCTGTCCTGTATGGCCCTTGCTCTGTTAATCAATTACAGCTTCTTTGTTAAGGCGAAATGTCGGCGAATAATGAGTCCCCATTGTGATGGTTTTGGGCTCTCTTTTCCTTTGTACATCGTGCCCTTTTCGTCGTTCTTGGGTTCTACTCTTCACCATCATCGCTGTCCTATAAAAATGCCTTTCTTATGATACTAACAAAACACTAAAATCGATAATTTGTAAATAATAAAGAATGTATTTACTTACCTTGTAACAAATAACAACTTACGAATAAACAAAAATACGTCTCGTTCACTCATCAAAGGTTAACTTCCCGCGTCGCTGTCAAAGCAGTAATTCTTTACGATTGACAATTTCGTGGTGTATCTCTGAAAGTATTTCTAACCCTTCTCTACTTTAGAAAGTAATGACGTCATATCATCTTCCCCCAGAGGGCATTGTCGTTTCTCTACGAAAATGGTTGAATTTTGACAGAATTCGTTATAATCTTTGAATCGCCCTCCAGTGTTAAGAAATTACTGCGGCACTGCGTTACAGCTGATATATGCGCGTAGGTTAGAATCATTGTGTACTTCTTTAGACTTAACCAAGTCTACATTTGACAATCGTTGACCCTTAATGAATAATACAAATTGCTTCGCGGTCTTTTTACTTAAACGTGGATTTTTTTTCTACAACGTTTCGGTTTGTTTTTCATTTTTTCTATCGAAATTTGCGATGCTGTTAGACGTTTATTTTATTTTTCCGGCTAAAATGTTTTATGTCGACCCACACTTTCGATAGTCTTACACGTGTTAGTATCAATACGATGTGGGGTTCTGCGCGAAACGCTTGTTTAGAATATTATAGGTAGTGTTACAGAAGTTTTGGATAAATTTGTTTACGTGTACAGATTTCTGAAGATTTTCGGGATATCCAAGAAATTTTAAGGATATCCGGTGATATTCAGAGACATCCGTAGATATCTTTAGATATTCAGGATATCTCCAAAAGAAAGTATTTGTAGGTAGTAGGTGGTTTACCCTTCGGCGTATGGTGTCAGTATTCTTCGCTTATCATGTGAACGCTCAATTCAGGGTTTGTTACACAATATTAAACAAAACTAACATGTATACATATTAGAATAATGAATAAGAAATTAGTCAGTGTTATATGAGAGTACTAAGCTAATCTGAACTATTATCAACAAACAAAGCTGTTTTATCTAGCTTACAAAAAGGACAACTTGAAAACAAGTCTAGTTTTTAACGCAACAATCAATATTTAAGAAAATATATACTAATAAAGCAACAACATCAAGTTTAAATGTCCAACTCACATTTATACAAAACAAAGTAATCTAGAAGAAATACAAAATACGCTTATTTATATGAACACAAAAGAAATAATTCATTACAACAATTATGAAAGAGACAAGAGTAATAAATATACTATTTAAACGCATAAAAACACCACTGAATAATAAAACTTCTATATATCACATTACTGAGAGCTCCCAAACTGAAGACTATGACAAAGCTATTTGTTTTAAAGGCCCTTCCAAGTACAAAGCAAGAGCGTTGGCCTTTTCCTTCAACATTCCGAAACCTACATTATTTCGAGCGTAAAGGCAAAGCAACACGTGAGCCACTTGAGTAATCGCAATCCGTCCTTCCATACATTCCATAAGTATCATTTGCGGTCGATCTTCTCTGAAAGCATTTCGACAATTTTTTTCGTAAGCGCACCAAATGTTACTGGCGATGGCCGCAGTCACTCTCGCACTTTTGTCATCATATCCACTGTAAGCTAATAGAGTACCTTCTTGATTTAATAATCTGTAATTTTGGGATTTATTTTTGTTTATATAAATTCTAAATAGTCTTACAAAGTATTTTCTACGCCCCCCGTGTTGGCTTGACTTAAAACTTGAGTTAGAACCTTGGGCTTCAACATTTTTTATGTGTAATAAGTTGAAGGGGCGAATCTTATCTGAAGTATACATAACCTATAACCTTACCTGTCAAGTTAAGTGTGGTTGTGGAAAATCAGCTGGTTGTATGTATAGGGTAGTTCATATTTTCGTAAGTATATTAGTTCAACCTGTGGTTCAACTCTTTTGTTAAGTATGAAGTATTTTAAAGCACATATTTGTTTACATTTGCTACTGACTTATTACATAATGAATTACGGATTAAAACGAGAATTTTCTTCATAAAATTTGAGCCAATAACAAATTTTTATTTTTTGAATAGCAACCAATCACAGACGAATTGTAAACCTAATTAATGTTCGGATTATGAACCGTCCCTGGTCTTATTATAACTCGGAGATTTTAGCGACCTGGCTTAACTTTTAAATGGAAGCCCAAAGATCGTGTCCCGATCATTGAAAACGCCCAAGAAACTTAAGACTCAATTAAAAATCTCACAAATCTCGTAAATAAATGCATACACGAACCAACACCAAAACTACACGGGCCCTCTGCAATTATTGCAACACATTACAGGCAAAAATCGTCTTTGCCGCAGTTGGTAATGAACACTATGTAACAACGTCCAGACACACGTACGAATTATAATCTAGGAACACCGAAACTCTCTCTGGGACGACAAACATCGGATTGATTAAGGTATTCTCCGTCAAATAATATATGTGGTGGTTTCTCTTAGTGGGTAGGAACCTTTGATTGGTGTGAGGATGACTTAATGAAAACCCAAGGAATTCAAGGCCTACGTTTCGACGAGAAGGGTCCCATCTTTATCAAGGCATCTGAACCCATTTCGGATACATACTAGTACTAAAGTAACCAAACCAAAAACCAAATTGTTTAGATGCCTTGATAAAGAAGGAACCCTTCTCGTCGAAACGCAGGTCTTAATGAATTACTTGAGTTTGCATTAAGTCATCCTCGCACCAATCTCTAATCAAAGGCTCCTATCCACTAGGAGAAACACTATCCGTGTTCGACAATAGAGTCTGGCATTTGGCCCCCGCTATTAAAAGTCGAAACCGAAAAACGATGCCCGCTATTCACGGACACGGTAGACTAACTTATGCGACAACGAGAACTATCGCCGCACTAACATTTGGTATCACGACCCACAGCACCCCACAAAGAAGTTCCAGACAAAATCAAAAATCTAAAACTCCGTAAAGCTCCAGGAAATGATGGATTTTCCAAACAAAGCCACTACCCATAGTAGGAATCACGATGATCACCGCAAACTTTAACGCGTGTCTCAGACTTAGACATTTCTCCGATAATTGGAAAACCGGGGATGTTATCTTGATTCTGAAAACAAGAAAAAACCCAGAACAATCTTTAATTAATCCCTCCCGTTCGTTTTTTGCAAAACGACTTCACCGTCTAACAAGCTTTTCTCGTAGTCGATTAAATTACAGATGGTTTCAACCACCGTGATGTTACCGGCGGCGTTTTTCTCGTCAATGAGAAAGCGTTCGATGCTCTACAAGATGCATCGTCCCGGCATCCCTACATTAATGATTCAGATTCTCCAACTTTTTAGGCAAAGACGGATCTTTGCTGTAAAAATTAAAGCCACCAAATTCACTCTACGCACTGTTTTTTGCTACTGCTGTACTCCATCTTTACCTCCGACATCCCGAGAGCGATCGACATTGTCTTTTCCGCTTGTGGCGTACGTGTCGGTTAGACGTTTTCAGTACGTGCATTTTTTTAAATTGAAAATGGTCTACTGTTTGTAAGGGAAAGCTGTACGTTTATGTTTCAGACTTTTGTTCGGAGTCCATTGTATTTGTGTTGGGAGTCAATAATTGTCGTTTGGTGTCCATTTTTGTTTGGAGTCCATTTCCGTTGGGTACATTTTCGTTTTAGTCCGGTTCACGTTTACTTTCACATATAGAGGATACATTTTTCGGAAAAATAGGCATGTGATTACTGATTTTTACACTGCAAAAACCCATACCCGTTTCAAGTGAAGAGAAAACTCCGTAGGCGCAAAAACGCTTATTTGTAATCACTTAAGATAAAGTTATAGAAAATAAATAAATAAAATAAAATAATATTTGTCATGCAGAAAAAAACTTAACTGAGACTCATGTCCAAGTGGTATAATTCCCCTACCACAAACATTTGCCATTCAGGAGACTCGGGTTTGATACCAGCAAGAGCCGGCTCCGTCTGTAGTTTTTCAGAGGTTTTCTCGCGGCACATTGTAAGTATCCACATTGTTGGTTTGTTTTAATAATAATCTTCATTTGAACACATTATTTAATTTTTTTTATTCTTGGCGTATACACAATACAAGTTAAGCGTTGCGCCTATGGACTGTAAGTAAGTGAAGTATCTTCACGCACGCTCCCTACTACTAACTATAACAAAGAATAATTACGAACAGTTAGGCAACACACATTGCTTTTACGCAATTATTAACACACATAAGCAGGTGAATGCTGGATCAGCAACTTCCTCTCTGTTTTCTTATCCACTCCTTTATTTCTCCATCTCTCAGACACGCTCCCATACGCATCTACCTACGTTTGCAGCGATCGCAAGGTGTGAATTTGTAACCATATGTGTGTTGTATAGTACTTATAGAGATAAACTTGTGTAAACATGGTGCCACCAAAAAAGATACTTGCGTCACTATTTTCTAATGTACGAAATAACGTATCGTCATTGTATGAGTGAGAAAATATGTGTAAAATAAAGAAGGAAATGTACTATATGACAATTTTATTTAAGTTAACGTTCTATCAAATGTCGGTCGTTGTCATTCTTGCTTCATTCTATATTTTTGGTTATTAAGGCTGTTTTATCACTCGGGACAATTTCAGATTTCTAGTAGGCGATTCACCATTTTTATTTCTTGTTACATAAATAGCTATTTGTTGTTTTTTCTGTTTCTAAAACTGTTTAAAATGCACGTCATGTACAAAAAAAATTGACATCAACAATTCAACAATATATTATGTATCTATTAATATTAATCGGCTTCCAAGTCTGGCCTGTTGCGCTCAGAAAAATTCGCCCGCGAGTACATTCTTTCAAAATTCTCCAAGAGTTTAGTATTTATCGTTTTCTTAATGTAAATTTTTCTCATTGATTTTAAGTAAAATTAAAAAAAAGTAGGGTTGTCAGAAAATTATTATCTATGTCGCGCAGGAGTCGAAATTTGGGCTTATAAGAAAATCCATTTTTCTATTATTTTACGTTTTAATTAAATTAAATACAACGAAGACGAAAATAAAAAAAAATAGCTCCTGCACGACATAAATAATAATGTTAGCTATATGTTTGTGCAAAATCAGGAAAACATTTCTAAAAATAAGCGAG
Organism: Abscondita cerata; assembly: GCA_030710515.1. NCBI lineage: Eukaryota > Metazoa > Arthropoda > Insecta > Coleoptera > Lampyridae > Abscondita > Abscondita cerata. Next base: position 269,360 of record JALBCR010000194.1, read on the forward strand.
ATAAATTTACATAAACTTTATAGCTTCCTGAGAGAACAGCCTTAATTGCTTCTACTTGTTACTTTTTAAGGTTAGTATTTCAACTGACAACCACATATCTTGCCAACACTGTTTTAGTTACTTTGTAATTTTAACCAGTGACTAAATAGTAAATGCTCAAATTGACTCAGAATTTTTAATATTGAATCATATGCACATACTTATGACGCAGGGATCTTCTTTCCTGGCAAGAAGTTTATTGTATAGTGTGATGATAAATAGACAGAGGTGTACGGGTTAAAACGAAATCAAAGTGAGGACGATTACGTGTTATTTGATATTTAAGCTTTTACAATATTTATTTCCAGCCAGCTCTGTCCACCTTGTTTACGTGAACTTCGCAAACACATGTTGATCTCCGGTTCGTCTTGAAAAACAATGCACTATAGAATTATTAACTATTAGAGCGATTATCAAAAATAAATAAATAAAAAAAAACACAATACATAAGCAAAATATAAGATAACCAATTAAACATAAATCTTTTTTAGTTTTTTTATATGTTCATATGGCTTTAGAAAACGCGAGAACTGTTTATAACATTACAAATGTTTAAATAAAAAACTGGGTTTGGGGACAATACAATTTAATTATTTTTTGACCTCCTGACGTGTAAACGTCAAATTAACATTGATACTACAAACGTAGTACGTATAGGGCACGCTCAGCGTGAGTAAAAATTACCCAAATTGTCCGCTCTTAAGGTACACTCATGAAATTTAAAACTTGGACACCACAATTTCTGTAAACAAAAGTTTGCACATTGTGAAGCGGGCTTAAGGGTATCATTTACAATTCTAACAGCAGGTAGTCTCAGCAGGGGTTATCTTATAGAAGGACTGTAGAATGAATCATTACACTAAGCACGTTTTAGAAAATAGGTAATTTACGTTGCTTACTTAATTTTTTCTTTAAAGAATATATTTGAAGGTATCGCTAATTAAACACCATAGCTCGATTAATTATCGAATCAAAATTTTGTTTAGGAAATGTTTACAAAATAAAATTAGAAATAATTTTGATTTAAAAAACGTCTACAAGCAATAACTTTTAAATTAAATCAAAAACTAAACATGGTTATTTGGGTTGACTGATTATTACTTATTTTTAAATAAATCTAACCTACTAATTATTGTAAGTTATTAAAAAAAATCATTAAACTCTCTATTCATAATATTTAGTCCTTACAAAATGTATATTTTATGACGTTTCATTTTTTCTGTAGTTAATATAAAAGTGAAAATAAAAACTAAGGCAATTCTTATTGTCAACGTATATATTTAGTTTTTTGAGTGTAAATTTTCTTTAATATAATTTCTTTAAGACCATTTTTCAAGTTTTGTGTTGATTTTACGGTACTCAGCGCCCCTTGCGATAAGTAATAATAATCGTAAATTTTTGACATTCGCCATTTTTTGGTCCTTTTAATTGACGAAGTTGACATTATACAACCGTTTCTAAAAGTGCTAAAATGTTTCAATTAATAGTAGATATACCCTTCTGAGGTAACAAATGCTATTTGAAATAATCGATACTATTCGACTAATGCCGTATAAGTTGTATGTTAACTAAAAATCAACATGTGGCCATATCACCATGTTCGAAAAATTAAAAAAAATTTTTTTCGGATGACTTAAACCTTCCTGAATCGTGAGTTAATCCTTCCCTACAATGTTTGCGCCAACATCTATACTATTCTGGATAACTTATTCGACGTAGATCTCTTGAATCTGGTGCCCTCTTTATTAACGTTAACGTGTCACAGCTTCGAGGAGGCTGTCAATACTTCTTATCACCAATATTATATTGTAGTCCGGTGATTTTTGAAGACTTGCGTTTGAGCTACCCTACACTGATAAGCCTCAAATAAGGCGAAACATTTTATTCGGTTGACAAGAATTTCAAATATTGCGTTAAAAATGCGCTTAGCTTTTTTGCAATGTTGAAAAGTTCATAGCCGGCATCTTACATATTACAGATGTCTACAAATGTTACATTTGACTAATATTATCAATCCAGTCGTATGCTGTATCTCAATGCAACCGATAGATTGAAGACGCCACTGATGTATTCAGCTAAGTATTTTCCTTTATTTAATTGTACGGTGAAACAGTCTTTAAATTACAAAAAGTTTTTTATGCATGTGCGGGATATGTTATTACAATTTCGAATTACTTTTTAAGAGACCAGTTAAACATTGTATTTACCGCTTGTAAACCCAAGGATTCTTGAATTATTCTAATGATTTGTTTGCTTTTGTTATTCTACTACTTCAAACGTTTAAGGCATTTCAATGCGCTGTCAGATAGCTGTCAAAGACCTTTAAAAATGGCTACTGAAGGGCAAACTTACGTATAATTAAATGGGTTTTATCATTGAGTTATATGATTTTAATATAGTTTATACGTTTAATTGATTTGTAATTTACCATAATGCCAACATTTTGTTATGTAGTGAACTGTGTGAGTAGAAGAAATTGTGACAGTGTTAAGTTTCTTAGAATCTCTGTTATTTGTAATTTTAAACATAAATTGAGTTAAAATATTCTTTCAAACATTCTATAACTAACTTAATTAAAGCAACTACTAAAAGTACAAAAAATCAACAGTAAATACACACCCTCGAATGAAAACAAAGGTTTGTTTGCCCCACAGACGCCATTTTGGCCAAAGCGTTGAAATGCCTTATTGTGTACACAGCACGTGTATTCAATTATTATTAATAGGTTATCTACAAACCCACGTAACTAAACAGTACATCGCGTATTGCTGGTGGTAAGTTAGCTTCTGATTTGACGCTTACATTAATTCGTGGCGTATATTCTTATTTTTATATTTAATATTAACGGAGTGTGATTGACATATTAACTGTGATAGTCTCTGTTGCTCTTATTATTATTGTTGGCCAATCTCGTCAGATTAAATTATCTAGTCCTTTTTCAACAAGTTTGTTTGTTTTACTTTTTTTAAGGCATACTGCTTGAGAATAATTGCTAAAATACTGTAGGTAGCGGCCGGTGCCGCTTTAGAAGCCTTCGATTGTATCCTTGCGACCCATTCTACGACATGAGAGCTACGGGTAGGTTTCTGAGCGGCTTTATCATTATTAATTTTTTTATATACCTCATCAATAAAACCTGTAGGTACCTAACAGTAACAAAACTTATCCAATCCATCGTACGCCACCTAAACCCTCTGCAGCACTTAATCCGTTCGTTGCTTGTGTGTGTTAATTTTCGTAATTAGTTATTTACCACCCTTCTTTTTCTAAATCGTGTCTGCCAGTATGATTAAAAATGTTTCTCCTCATATTTTATATCTTGCGTTCGTTTAACTTTTTTTCTTCTACTCCCTTATACACCGGGCATATTCTCACTTACCTCAATTTTTCTGGGAAACACTTTACTTTCTATCGAATTTTTTTAAGTCTTTTTCTTTGCGAATCTCAATTGTTCTCCTTGTGTTTTATCTGTACTTCCCAACTCTTTTCTCACTTTTCTTATTGCTTCGTTGCAAGTAAGCAACTCTAAATTAAAAAATTTCCAGGTTAGGGCACAAAAGTTAAGGTTTATTATGTCGGCTAGTGCCGTGTTAAAATTTTCAGGCCCCTTATAAGTAGAAAAGTTATTGGGGACCCATTTTCATACAAGTAAAATACTATATTAGCAAAAAAACAACTTGAGTTAGTTTCTATATTAGATTTTAAATGATGTCGAACTTAGCATTCAAAGTAAAATAAATAAGTTCTACCATAATTTTATCGTTGATTTATGATTATAAAAATAAAATTAAAAAATAACAAAATGATTTTAAAAATTTGGGCCCTTTAAAGTCGGAGGTCCCTAGGCTCGTACCTTTCGTAACTATTGGATCAGCCACTGGTGTCGTCAAACGAATAAAAATAACTTTTACCCAGTAACTTTATATTCAAATGCTTTTACCTTAAATTTAAAACTTTATTGAGAAATTGTTGAACACTAAAAACTAAAGTGGTATTACAAAATATGGTGGTAATGTCGCAAAATGTTATTTACTGTCTCCGTTTGAATTTCTTTTACATAAAACAATATGCGAAAGATTTTCTTATTATATGAAGTGAAGGTAGCCGACGTAAAGTTTAAAAAGTTGTAGCATCCTGTATACGTGCGAATGTTAAGAATTTATTTTTGTTTTGAAATAAGTTGCTACTGCGCCGTCGTTGATTGTCATCCGTTTGTGTTTTTCTCAATTTATTGTGTAACTTTAGGAGGAAAATATTCAATAACGCATGTAAATTTTGTACCACTATTTTTCAAAAATTCAACTAAAAACAATATGCTTAATAATAAAAACATGCAAAATACATAGTAATTAGAGTGTAGAAATTTTTCTAATTATTCTTAAATCCTTATGGGATCAAATAGTTCAAGATCAAGAAGGATGGTTGATGAAGAAAATAGATCACGTTCTGGTACAGACGACGATTCTGATCAAGAAATCGATTACGCAGCAATATTACAGAGCTTAATTAACAGGTATACAAAGTACGGAGTTGCCTCGAGTTCTTACACCGCATGTTTTAATTGATTTTTTTAGCGGTTCTGTTCATATTATCACTTCGCACTACGATGATGAAGATCAGTGTTATGGTACTTCACTACCGAAAATTAGGCACAAGCCGAACACCGTAAATCTTAAGGTAAGAATAATTGACATTTGAAGTACGATTTTTTGAAAATGAGTGACAAACGAATAAAACGCAACTGCTTTTGTTACTAATCAACTCTTTTTTGAGTGCATAATCTAAAATTGGCATGGGATTAGGTCTAGTTTATGAATAATAATAAAAATAATAATAGTAATGTTTATTGCCTTATTACAAGACTATACAATAAATAACAAAAAACTAATAAGACCGTATAAAGTAAAGCCAATGGTAAAGGTAAATTAGTAAGTTAATAAATCAAAAGTATGTACATATTATAAGAAAAGGAAAAAAAGACTTAATTCAAGAACGTAATTCTAAAAAATGTGTATAAGGAACGAAAAATTTATATCACACTATTCAGAGATTAAGTTAAAAGGCCTGCAAATTGAATGAAGGCAAGTATATTTGTACGTGAGGTAGAACAATTGAAAGTAACATTGCTACGATGAGATTCATACAGTACATGAAAATTCAGAAATGATATTAAGTCAGCACAATCAATTTTATTATGTAATAAATTGTAAAGAAATTATACATTTATAATACCCCGTCTGTTTTTCAAAGATTGCACTTTGAATCGATTTAGAACCATTGTATGGTTACAACCTATTTCTGGATATATTTCATCACACCGATATGGTAATAACTTTTTTGCACGATTGAGCATTTTTGTTTACTTACAGCTTCCGTTTCCTTGATGGTACGATATGTTTACTGGTTGCTATGCCTACGACGTCGGTAAGACTTACCGACGTCCATATACTAGTGTATTGCATTATTTCTCTAAAATGTAACGTTACTTTTGACATTTCATTTATTTATTAGAAATTGAATTAAATTTCATTGAAGTGTAATTTAATACGATCGTGCAAAAAATAGTAAATTTCCCTTACCGTTCTTGATACTTGATACTTGATCATCAATTTACTTTTTATAATATGAATTCAACGTAGTAGAACCATATTCAAGCTTGCATCTCACTAACCAATAGTATAATACTTTCAATGCATGGATATTATGGAAGATACAGCATTACGTATTAAGAATGAGATATCCTATATTGGTCTCTGTTAGCAAGAATCATCTTATTTTCTAACTTTTATGTGTTAATATTATTACTATGACATGAAATGCTCCAATTGTCAGTTAAAGGAAATCAAAGTAAAGTAATTATTTGACAAACTAAATACAATTACTTCAAAATTTTGTTTTTGTATAACTTTTATAACTCTTCTTCTTTGATATTGTTCTTCCACGGTTTCAACCTTTTAACGACCTATTTCCTTTAACTCTCGAGTACACACTCTTAGAATTTAATGCCAACACCGCTATCAAAATCTTTGTTTATAGATGTTTCTAACCATGATCAGTTAATAAACCGTTAATTGTTTAAACCTTGAACAGTATAGTTTTTATCTAAAATATAAATATTATAAATTGTATACAAAACCATTTGCACTAATTATCACTTTTGTGTACAGTAACTATTCATTCCATTATTTTATTAATTATAGTAATAAATAAACTATATTACAATTTACAACTAGGTACCTAAATTTTAATTGTCAATTACATTAAATATAAAGTCAAAATTAAAACTAAAACACTATTTTAAAATATAAAAAATTTCTGCATGGCGGAAAAGTTCCCATTACTGATATGGCATTCCCTCTCTGAATTGCTATTCCTATCCTTTGTATGAAATAGGTCATTGAAAATGGCTTTCCTATTTGGGTCATAAGCAAGTTTCCTAATTTCTTCGAAAATTCTGTCGGTTCGTCGCACTATGGTCTTAGGGTTTCTACTGCAAAAGGTAACAAAATGTATCCTCCCTCCATAACATTAGAGTACTTGTTTTTCTTGTTAGAGGCCGCGGTTTGGCTGTTGTTCCAACACGTTTACGAGAGTTTTGGAGATGAGATTGAGCTAGCGTGCTGAGCAAGTGGCGTCCCAAATTAAACATTTTTCTTTCCCAAGGAATTAAAGCACACCATCAACTGGTTTTCCATCGTTCCTTGATATTCCAACAGTTTCTAAATGGCACGGGATCTTTGCGGATGTTAGTGATTGGCTTAGTATGTTGTTTAGCTCTTGGTCTCTAGAGTACCGTCCAATGCTTTTTGAACAACTTAATCCGTGTCTGCTAAAAGAGTAGACTTTTTTTCCACATATGCTGTAGCAATCCAATTGCTATACTTTAAGCATAGTCAACACCTTATTCTTCGGCGGAAATAATATTTTCGAATTTTATTTTAATTCGTTATCATTATCGGTTTTTATTTTTTTTCGTGTGTGTTTTTTAGGGGTTGTTGGTGCAAATATAAAATATGGAAGGTGATCAGTACCTTACAGTACTCCATGGTCAACAAGAAAAACATGTTGTTCCTGAGAATCACCACTTTGGTTTCCGGATCTGGTCATCAAGACCCTCTCGGATAATTAGGAAAAAATGTACAACACAATTTCACAAAACACAATCACATACTAATACATACGAATAATAGGGTGGTTAAGGTTTGGCATGTTTAGGTTTTAGTGGTTTTCCTAAACCTTGAAGCAAATGCTTTGTCAAGACGAACCAATCCACAATTGCACACGGTTTCGTCACCACACTGTACAGGTTTATACTGATCTTCTGGGGCACCATACATAAGACTTACATCACCATACAATATTTAAAATGTACCATACGATTAAATAAATAAATAAATCGGTTGGCCTTTCAATGGGAAAGAAATTTTTATCTTACCCATGCCTTCAACGAGTAAGGTTGTGATCTTGACGAGGCTATTAATTGCCATATTAATAATAGTAGTTACCTACCTATCGAGTCCAGATAACGCCGATATCATCAACGCAGCCGGAGAATTATTATCACATGGCCTCAACATCATTAAACCGTGTGGATGGTGCATAATTCACAACCAAGTCTTAAACCGATTGAGATACGAAATGAGTTGTTATTTAAGAGGGTACCTATTCATTGTGAAGGAAGCGCGTTGAGCCAAGGTTTGATTCTGGTTTTTCCAGGGCCGAATGGATTACTTTCTTGTATTCTGTGGCATATTTTTGATTTCCTAGAATTAAAGCAGTTATAATGTTAGCCCAACTTTTTTGCAGGAAAGGGGCAGGAGGTACGTTGAAATTGTCACTTAAATATTCCATTCCAAAATTGCTTCCTCGCAATGTGCAATATTCGACTTGTCTGAATCATTAATATGTAATATCATATTGACAAGTCGAGTTGTTGCATATACTGAGGAAAGAAAAGCCAGGATTGCAATGTCTGATGGTTTCCCCCCTTGCTTCTTGGCAGTACAGCTCTTGAATGTTGGCTCTCGTTCAGATGAGTGTTGAATAGTTTTTCGATTGTAGTTTTAAACATTAAATCCATCTTCATAGAAGATTCTTACGTTTCCAAAAAGGTGTAGTCCGTAATATTTTCTCAACAAGTAATACGCTATATGAGAACTTTTCAATTTGACGAGTAGTTCGAATAGCACTTGCAATTGATTCTCTTTCTTCGAGTGTACTGATTTTATTGATAAGTCGTTTATCGGGGCTGCAAGTAATGTTAAATCTTGTACAATATTGATTCCTGGAGAAAGTTTGTTAAAGTGAGATTCAGCATACATTCCATTCTCTATTCTTCCTGGTTGCAGAAGTACAATTCGCATTTTTTGGGATTGATCCCTAATCCAATTTTCCCACATGAATTGATAACCTTTTGAAAATCAGACAAGACAGTTTCCTTATTTCTTACCAGAAGTCCGTCGTCCAGATAGAAACAAACCAGCTCCGATGAAAGTTTCTCTATAATAGGTTGTAGAACAAGAGGAATATAAGAGGTCCAGCAGGATCCTCTGCTGGGCACCGCATTGGGATGGAATTAGTTTGTCTCCAAAAAAAAGGTGGGATGCTGAGTGGTAAGCCATAAGTAGTGGTATATTTAAGGTGTCTGGGTTTGAACTTCTTGGAGAAGGACATCTCGGTGTACGGTGTTAAAGGCGTTTTTAAAGTCTATCTTTAAAATTACATTCTCATTGTTACTATTTGTGTTAAGGAATGTTCTTGTAGCGTGTACGGCTGCTTTACTACTACCTTTATTCGCGAAACCCAACTGTAAGGGTCTGAGGTAGCCTCCAATCTCGTCTTTAACAGATGTACAGCAAAGTTTTGATACTAGTCGTCGTAAACTGTTCCCAACTGCTATGGGGCGGATAAAGTTGCTCCATAAAAAATTGGAGCAAACTGTTTGTTTACTTTCCCAGAAAGAACAAAATTGCAGGATTTTGTAAGTGATCTTTCAAATGCTGTGGTCGAAGCCCAGCAATTCCTGAACTTGATCCATTTGGAAAACTCTAGACACCCATTTTGCCATCTTTTTCTGTGACAATCAAAGCATTTTCTTCTGTTAGAGGGTCAGGAAAAGTCAACGTTTCCGATGCTTGTGGGTGCTTTAAAAGGAGTATCATCATCTTGAGGTACCAAATTGTCTAGCAAGGTAAGTAACTTCACGGCTCCAGCAATGTCTCCTCCAACTTTTGAGGCTACTTTTCGACTTAGAGATGTGTTTGCTGATCCATTAATTATTGCAAAATTATGGGTGGTACCATTGATATTTGAATTCACTAAAGTGACCAGTGAACATTTTTTCCGCTACTTTCAGGTACGCAGAGATTCGAGAAAGAAAATAGAAGTAATGAAAGCCGTGATATTTGGTCATTCTCTTCTGCACAATTAGACAGAGTTGTAGCAACTTTCATCGTTGCTGAAAATCCTGCACCTTTTGGAATCTTTTTAAGTACCTTAATCTTTTTTTTTATCTGTAAGCTGTTTGATTAAGTCTGGAGATGAAGAGATAGTATCCTTTGCTTGTGAAATGGTAAAGATTCCATGTTTTTTTTTCCAATGTGTATGTTAAGACCCCTTTGAGAAACTAGAATGAGACCACAATGTGGACACTTGTTTGTGTTTTCAATTGCATGCTGGACAATGTCAACTTGCTTTTGTTTGCAATGGCAGCAGAACCATGTAGAGTAATCAAGTCCTAGTTTCCTCATTTGTTCATCTTTCAATCCTGCGCAGTTTGAGTGGTACCAAGAATTACAGTTGTCACATTGTATCCAGAGTTCGGATCAGTAATCATCTTTTCCGCATAGGTACGGATGGGCAATCACTCATGATATTCACATCAATTAATTAAATAATAGGAAGCTCTACTTCGTCTAAATTTTCAGATACAGATATATGACAGGCTGACGTAAAAAAATATAAACTGGAGCACACACCTTATGGTGGATTGCACCGTTCTCAACTAAAAAAAAGGTATTTGGCCAATTAATTTCAGCCCAGGTACACAAAGTCACAACAATGATAGTAAACATGTCCCCAAGACATACTGGGAACAATAACAACTTAATTTAATCCAACTTAAAATGTTTTTATACTGTAAAATAAGTGTGGTGGATTCCACCAGGTAGCATGTACTGAAGAATTTTATGTAAACTGATGTACTTCAAATTCAGCATTGCCCTTACGGGCTGCGATATTGCCATACCTACACTTCAACGGGATTCTATTAAACATAAAACCACATAGTACAGATATTATTCAGAGGAACAACTCTAGTGGAAGGGGAAGGTACGCGCCTTCCATCTCGCGCATTTGTGGTCGCCATGTTTTAAGGGTATATCAGAGGCGTTATATTCGAATTTGAAATAAACATTCATGTGTAACTATGCCCATACCTTGGAAACTCTACAGGACTGTGCTATATTTTGTCATCTAAAAGCATATGATACAAAATCCTTGAATTTATTCGGTAATTTGACCATGGCGGATTATAATTTTGTACTGTTAAAATTAAAATTTCTAAATACGATCCTAAACTTCTAGATTTAAACATTGGTGCCGTTGCCTTGCAAAGATCAAACGTGCCGACGTTAAGTTGTTCCTCTGAAAGAAGTTTTACTCTGTGACAAAACTTTTACTTTTATGATATATAATTCTCTTAGCTTGGGCTTAACAGTTATGTGCGTCTTTTGAGTAACGTAACCGGGAGGTGTGGGTCCGATGGACCCACCTTTAGATACACCTTATTTATTACTTCTTTGTACTGTGTGGTTATTGCTGGAATATATTTATAAATTAAGCTTACATAATCATGATTACATAAAAAAAAAAAAATATTTATTGCAGTTGTTACAAATAATAGTAGTGACAGACTGTTGACTACAAACATTTTTGTAGCATTTGTTACAACATTGTTTTTGTTTTCGTGCATTTCTTGCGGGACATATGTGGCATCTCTTCTTACAAACATTTTCCGGTTTTAATTTTTTAGGGATGTTTCTGAGAAAATTTACGGTTTTTAGCACCAGGGTGCAGTCTTTTCTTCTCCTCATGTACGGCACAAGTAAGGCCTCACCTACGGATACCAAAAACAATCTTCTTTTCTCGTGCTTATTATTATTCCATTCATGATGTAGATTTGAGTATATAACATAAGCTCTCCCACCCCATACATCTGACAAATTCATGAAAAACGCAAATGGCCAACGATTGGTTCTTCTTTTATTTATACAGGGTGCGGCAGATAAACCGTCAATTAGAAATATCTCGGGAACCAGTGGCGCCAAAATTTTGAAAATTTGGTACTGTGCTTAAAAGATTAAGGGAAACTCGGCTAAAATATTTTCAAGATGACGGCTCTTTCGATTATACCGGAAGTAGGTGTCAACTTTCTTATTTCAAATTGGAAACCCTGTATATTATTACATTTTCAGATTCTGTATAAAATTTGTGTTCTTCAGATATTTGAACTTTTATGTCAAATGTTAAGTTTTCGGACCAGAAAATAATGGTACGTTTTTCTCATATACAACACATAACTATTTGCTTTGAATTTGTTTTCTCGTAGAAGAAGGTGTACTGTAATATTCTTTGAATTAAATAATTGAATTTATTGATACAGAGTGTTGGAAAAGATGTACAAAAATGAATATGAAAAAACGGCCGAAACTTGCATTTTTCAAATGGAAACCCTCTATTTTTATTACTTGAACTAATTTAGAATTTAGAAATAAAGAAAATTGTGTAAGGTTGTTTATTCCAAAAATCTTTATTTTTCGAAATATCAAATAAAAAAAAGAGTTGGTTTCACTGCTGTGGTATTATGCATGGTGGATAATATAATGACACTTTTGCGCATTTTAGGCACGTAAGACACCAAAGTAACCTTTTCCGTAAACTCAAAAATTGATGATTTTTCTTCACGTCTTGCTAGGCAAAAATTCGTTACGTATAAATCGCTTAAATTTTTTTTTACTGTTTATACACGTCAACTCATTAGCAAGTAATATCTTTGCCAACCTTAAGCCTGTGCAATAATTGTCAATAGTTATATTTCTATCAATGTTTAGCTATGTATTCTATAATACGGCTAAACAAGCTTTTTTGGACTACATCACTAGCTAATCGTTTTGCAACTTTATTGTCCACTTTTCACCGTGTAAGGAATTCCATTCAATGCATAATATGTCTCGGAATCGCAAACTTACCAAATTTGCATGCCATATTTGTCTGGTTCGATGACATATATTGCCTAAATCGACATCTTCCTCGATTAGATTATTATTTACCCTGTCCCAAATTTCTTGCACAGGTGGTTGTTTGTCCTTTTCTTTCCTTTGGGTCCGTGTTTCTTTATCATCAAAGCTCACAAAACTTAATAAAAACTTGAAACTTTTCAATCCCGTACTTGCTCTAAACATTGGAGGTTCATATAGCGGATACCACAAAACATTATAGCTGGTGTCGTTAGTACTTGACTTGACTTGATATCTATGGCATCACAGGGATTCCACGTGATATTTGTCAGAACTCTTGATACCTCTTGATAAATTAGTATATGATACTATTTTGTTCACTTTATCATTCAGAAGAAGTTGAAATGCATCTATGGGATCTTCAATAAACTTTCCTGATGGAACAATAACTTTATGTAGTTTCGATTTTATTGTATTGCACGAACGAATTTTTCCATTTGGATATGGTTCACTGTTCCACTCCAAACCGTCCTTCGCACTAAATTTGGAAGTACTTCGGTTTTCTTCAAAATTGTCATCCTCTTCATTTTCTTCTTATATATCTTCTGATTCAGTGGCACTTGAACAATAGTCTTGATCAGATTCAGCATCACTTACTTCAACATTATCAGCAGATACATCGTTGAAATCAGAAAGATTTTCAAGGATTTCGTCGAGCTCCTTATCAGATAAACCTATCCCGGGCATTTTTAGGTAGAACCGCTTCGGTTACAAAAATACATTGCCCAGTCGTAAGTTGTGTATGACGATAACTATTTATTGAAAAGTAGATCAAGTTTACCAACTTTGACAAAAGGAAAACTTAATTAATACTATTTTCGTGGAAACCACAAAGATATTTTGTGAAAATTAAATATTAATCGAAAAAAGTTCTTTTGTAACAATGCGTGGGTCTGTTGGACCCTAGTTGCCCGGAGAAGAGTTAATCGAAGGTATTAGACGCTGTTTACTACTCAGGTAAAAAAAAAGTTGCGACGGTGTGCAAATTTTCGCATAAAAAATACATTGTCCTATGCTGGCCGTGCTGAATTTGAAGTATGGTACAGAGTATGGGTGATAGCGAACTTTTTTGCTCAAGGTACCACTGAAAATGAAATAACTTTTTTTACTATAATTTTCTTCTTTAGGATTTCCAAGACGCTTAAATATTGCTTGTACAAATGAACATCGAATTTCAAAGTAAACGTATTTTTTCTATAAACTTTCTCCACGTATGTCTGTTCATTACTATCATTCCAGCTTCCTCTCAGGTTTTACCATTCGTCCTTACAACCTCCATTGCTCTCTTTTTCCATGTTGTACTGGGTCTTCATTTTCTTCTTTTTCCTGTTTCTTGTCTTCCATACTTTCTTCACCCGAAGGTCTACCGCTATCCGTTCTTGTTGTATGTCCAAGCCACATCAACATATTTTTTCTTAAGTAAAATGTGTGTCTTGCGACATCTCGTGTAAACATTGACACCTGTGAATAGTATAAACTAAGAAAAATGCCAACAGTTAACTGTAACGACATGTGTGTGTTAAAGTGCAAAGCGCTATCTAAGCGATAGCTTTAATGCTTGAAACACACGTTGCCGATAAAGCCAAGTATTTTTTCTTCTATCGATTTTACTTTTAGTATTGTTCTTAATCCTATCTTTTCTTGTTTTTTCTATCATTCTTTTTAGAAATTTCATTTCACCTCAATATTTTTATTTTTGCCCTGTTCAAGTTTTTTCGATCCAATTATTTATTTCTGTCTCCCACACTTCCTTACTCTCAACATATACTCTCAAAACTTTTTACTTGTTCTAACGTCTGTCCATTTATAAATGCATTTTATTGTGTGTATTAAATTTTTATTCACATTACGTTTTTCTAATTAATTTTCTTGGGGCTTTATCGAATGCTTTTCCAGGTGTAGTATGTATACGAGGTATAGGTGAAAAGTTCTCGGCCGGACAATGAAATACTGCTACTTTCAGTTAAAAATGATTTTATTTTTCTACATAATCTCTTTTGGCTTCAACACACTTGGTCAGAGATTAGGAGACGAGGAGGGATGACCGAGCAAATTATACCCCAAATCCCGCAGTTTTCCCATCGTCAACACACCTTTGTATGCAGGTGAGTTCTTCTGGTGAAAGATGATTTTTTTTTCTTCCCGTGAATTTTTGCATCCAGCTGATCAAGAAGGTTGTAGTAATATTCGCCCGTAATTGTTCTACCTTTTGCAATATAATCAATTAACAGAATCCCTCTCGCATCCGGTAACACGCTGGCAGATGTGATCGATTTCGCTTTCTTTCGCGCTGAATCACCGGCTTCCACCCACAACTTGGAGTACTGTTTCGTTTCTGGCGTGTAGAGTCTCATCCATAGTGGCAGATCGCCGCACAAAATCGGTCGGATCCTTGTTGAATCGGTCCAAAGATTCTTTCGCATTTGCTTTTGATCGGCATTCAGCAAATGCGGCACCCATGTTGCACAGAGATGTCACCTCCTTAATTCTTCGTACAAAATGTTTCGCACACTTTCTTCCGACATCTTCACAGCTTGAGGTCTCACTGAATTAATGTCCAACGAGATATCATACACTTTTTCGATGGTTTCCGATATTGGCTAATGACACACATTTTTCGTTTTACTTGATTAACTCTAACCCAGTGCTTCATGGATCCACTACTTGCTTTATTATGTATTTTCTTTGTCTTTTATTTGTTTAAGTGGCATTGGTTAACTCTGTTCTTGCTCTTTCGTACACGGAACAGTAATTTATTGTTTTCCATTTTGTTTTCTTCCATCCGGTTCCCAAATTTCTCCCATTTGTTTTTTCATAGCTTATTAATGTATTTTATGTATATTCTTC
This sequence comes from Abscondita cerata, assembly GCA_030710515.1. Classification (NCBI taxonomy): domain Eukaryota; kingdom Metazoa; phylum Arthropoda; class Insecta; order Coleoptera; family Lampyridae; genus Abscondita; species Abscondita cerata. The sequence goes on from JALBCR010000194.1 coordinate 284,542, forward strand.
CACGCTTTCTTCTTTGCTTTTATAGCTTCCTCAACATCTCTGTTTCACCATGTTTGGTTGCTGTTTCTGTCTGTTGCAAAGGTGCCGCATGTGCTAGCTGCTATCTTTATTATTAAACTTTACACCCTCAATAGTTGTATTTATCACTTTTTGCTATTGTTCACGTATTTCTTTGTTTGTAGCTTGTAGGTTCTTTACATTATTTTTCTTTTTGTTTTTTCTCCTTTTTCCTCTCCATGTACTTTTTTATGCCATGACTAAAGGGTGATCACTATTAATTTCGACTCCCCTATATACCATTACGTCTTTAATATTTTTCCTATTTTCTAATTCTGTTATTATACAGGGTATTCGTAGGGAATGTGCCAAACTTCGGAAACTGTCCGATTTGCAGTAAAGCATAAACTTTCGCTACTGAACGTATGTATGCTGTGGTTTCATCATACCTTCTCATTTTCAGTTAGTTTCTGTTAAACCCAAGACTTTCAATTTTAGTTTTACAAATTCTTCATTTAATTTTTCTTCTTTGTTCTTTAATCTCCTGATATTCTATTCTGCCATTCTCCATTCTTTCGCTTTTGCCAATATTCGTGTCCTTAATCTGTACCGCGTCGAATCAATTTTTTTCTTAGTATTTATTTTCTTTTCCTTTCTGTTTGTCGCGTTAGTCATTTTCAATCTGCCCCCTCTTTGCAAATCTTTAGTGCTATATTCTTTATTATCTATCCACATTTTTTGATATCCCACTTTTACTCTATTTCTCTTCTTTTTCCCCACTTTGCTAATTTCTCAATTTTTCTTAAATTTCTATTTCTTTTTATATTGTGTAATCTTCAATGTAAACAGGGTGTCTCTAAATTCGATGTTAGTGCGTGTTCCTGACGTGAAATTTTCGAAAATGCCTCGTTTTTGATATACAAGGTGTTGAAATTAAAAAAAAAATAATTTGTTTATTTTTTACAGGACGGTTTTTTGAAATGTTTCTTGTTTCTGCTCTTACTCTTACGCCAATTTCTGTGTTTAGGGTAATGACTATCCTCTTATTTTGTGTAATACATTACCACTTTCTTAACAATCCACCTTTGCAATTATCTCTACCTATATTTCATGATTAAACTAAGAGGAGTGATTGATAAGTCCCACTTACACTGTAAAAATTCACTAGATCAATTCCCTCTCGAAGATGTTTGTTTCGAGGATGTATGCGATAGCAATTTTGGGTTTGTGTTATAAGTAAATAAAGGGAATACACAGTATTTCGCTGAAAAAAACTGCTTAATTAAAATTCTAATAGACCAATAAGAAGCGAGTAGTAAACAATTAGTCATTCGTGAGTCTTCGATAGTACATTGCTAATTTAAACCGATAAACTTCAAAGTGTAATCTGACCACAGTACAAAATAGACGTTATTCATTATATTCCGTATACATTATTATATTTATCAGTTACGTAGGTTTTAATTCCCTTGCAGAAATTGCAAATGTTTATCAATTTAATTGGTAAAAAAACCATTTCCCTTTTTTTTTTTTTTTCAAAAAAAAAAACTCTTAAAAAAAAAAATTTTTTTTTAAAAAAAAATTTGTTTTTTTTTTTTTTTTTTTTTTAAAATTTTTTTAAAACCACCTGCATAAAAAATTCAAAATGGGGAAGGGACATTTTTGACGTCAGGTGGTGTAACTCAATTTTAAATGAAACTACTTCAGTTCTTATACAATATGTCCCCCTAAGTTGGAATCATATGAAAAACTTTTTATTATTAATTTTAGGAAAAAAAGTTATTCTCTATAAAAAGTTGTGCATGTTCTAAAATCTAAAATACAGTCATCAAATATCAAATTTTTCAGTCGTATACAAGGTTTGTCAAAAAATATGAATTTTACTGAAGAGTAAAGTACCTTTAAATTTAACAATATTGGAAAATGTTATTAAAAAAGTTAAGCAGAATTAAAACTACGTTTAAATATGCAATTACAAGTATTTACATTGATAACATTATTATATTTATTGAACATTTTGAAAAATAAAAGTCAACACCCTGTAGAAATAAAATGACTCACAGCATCGTAAAAGTATATTATAATATTTTAGTCAAATTATCATAAATAATAATAACTAATCACAAGAGATAAATGTTCATTCAAAATAGAAATATTAATAAAAAAAACAAAATAAACTTAATTTTTAATGTAAATGGATGTAATTGCATATTTGAACGTAGTTTTATTTCTGATCAACTTTTTTGATAACATTTTCCGATATTGTAAAAATTTAAAGGTACTTTTACTCTTGAGTAAAATTCATATTTTTGACAAACCTCGTATACGACTGAAAAAAATTGATATTTGATGACTGTATTTTAGATTTTAGAACATGCAGAACTTTTTATGAAGAATAACTTTTTTTCTAAAATTAATAATAAAAAAGTTTTTCATATGATTCCAACTTAGGGGGACATACTGTATATCACTTGAAAAGTCTTTTCATGGCGAATTTATCGGGTTATTCTTTTAAAGATTTTTTGAGATTTGACAATGTTATTATTATCACATCCTGTAAATCAAAAGTGTTTTATAAAAAAGGTTTTAAAATTAAAAAAAAAAAGAAGAAAAAAACTAAATTTTTTTTAATGCTGATGTTGTTATTTTATGTGTTAAGAGTAAAGCTTTGGTGTTTATAGTAGGTTATTTTATAAAAATAAAAATGACGTCAGTACTGTCGTCAGCAAACGTCATCAAGATTGTTTACTATTCCTCCATCTATTGCGGTTATTCTTAATCTTTAGTACCATATTTTGCCGTGGTAGCTAATAAACCCGCAATAATTTTGTTGTAACATTGATCAATCTACAAAAATGTTTCATTCGTAGTTAGCCATCCGTATATTATACGTTCATATTCCTATGAAATAGTTTAAAGCATTTCCACTAATGTTTAAGTTAACCTCATATGCAGATGTCCGCTAGATGACACTGGTTTATGCAACCATGTTACATTTGAAATCGCCATCTTCCGTTTGATGTATTTTTTCATTTCAGTAGTGTTCGACGTTAATTTATTTTATAATAGTGATGGACCAATCGCCACTTTATGGCTTCACGATATTGGACGCGTCTCTGGACGATATGGTATGCATTATAGTCATTAAAAACACAATTATTGTTTTCTAGAAGTTCATGCGTGAGATTAATATAGAAATAGTATTTATTGGTCCATACTCTTATTGGAAATTGTTTTATACTTAAAGGTTTTTAATTCAATAATGTGCAGTGAAACGCTTTTTCCGAAGATTTTCTGAGTGTAGAAATTCCACAAGTTTATGTGTACATTAATAAATGGGCAGAACACTGTAAAAATCACTTTGCATCTTTCGAATTAATTTCAGAAAGTGAGTTTCTTTTTGCGAATATCGTTTTGTGACAACAACGAACTATACGGTGTGGCAAAAATCTATGAGATTCTTCTCTTACGACTTTATTTGAAGTGGTATGAAGAAAATGCTTTGGACATTCTTAGTTTTGTAGGGTGTTCCAAAATATCTCCAAAATAACCTCACTTTTTTTTCCTAATGGAAAATCATAGTAAAGTTGAAATATAGATTATTTATTTTCACCTTCAAAACAATTCTAAACTGCAGTCAATCAAAACGTTATTCACTGTATACACTCTGTCCAACATAAGGATTCTTACTATGGGGATCTCGGAAATGATAATAGATACAACTCCGGTTAAACGGGAAAAAAGTTGTGTAATTAGGTGCCCAATAAAATAACATAAAAAAATTGTATTAACTATTGTCTCATATGCTCAACGTTTTCTCATCATTCTCCACATAATCTACATTTTCAATCTTTTTTATATTTTTTGCCCCCTCTCCTCCAATATGCTGGCATTTCTTATGTTATTATTTCGTTTATCTTCTGTTATACTTTGATTTTTTAATTTTTGTTTTCCTCTCCTACATCTGATTATACCTGTCTCTTTCTGTTATTTCTTCTAGCATACCTCATCTTCACTCTCTTCTTCTCTCGGCCTCTTCTCTTGCATATCCCCCCACTTTATAATATAGCCTCTTATCTTCCTGTCCTTCATTTACTTTCCTCCCATATTGCTTCCATGCTGCTTGTAGTTTCTCGCATTCCCCACTTTCTCTCATACTTTTTTTGCCTTCTTGCTTGCGGTTATTCTAGTTTTTTCCAATTTTACCTCCTTCTTTACTACTTATGTTGGTGCCTGCTTTTTCGTTCTCAGAATACATTTCCAATATTTTATTTATATTTTTTGTAATTGTTCCCACTCTCTCCATCTTCATATCTCCGCTCCATATAACACCAAACCCCACACTATTCCTACTATTATATTACCTTTTTTTTACCATACTTTGTATTCGTGCTTTATCACTATTATTACACTAGTAACCAAACTCATTTGAAAATGGGCCTAATCTAGACAAACCTGAAATTAAAGACGTGAGGTCCCTGCTCCAGGTCAGAGATTTAAGGTCAGGTCAACTTGGGACTTATCTTAAAACATTCCCCTTGATATTATGAACACTTTGATATATAACATGCCTATGTTTCCCTGGATTTACCGCTCCAGGACAGAGGTCAAAGGTCAGGTCAACTTGTGACCCCGCCTAAGATCAGCGCCTGGACCTCCTAACAATTTGACGTATCGATCTCCGAAATCGGTTCAGTGGTTTCGGAGGAGAAGACGAACATACATACAGACAGACAAACCGGGCCACGATTTTATGTGTATAAATTTCAACATAATCCCAGATATTATACCGTCTTTATCTCCTCTTCTCCCCGCCACAATTTCTTTTGCCTACTTCTACTTCTTATTTGAAAAATCACTAATTTTGTTTTTTTTGTGTTTAATCTCAACTCTTTCTCTTCAAAGTCTGTTTTTATCGTATTTATCACGTTTTTCAACCGTTTTTCCTTATCCGCTACTCTAGGTCGTCCAAGTATATTGAAAATAACGTTGCACTTAACGGGCATCCTTGTCGTAATCCTTTTTTCGTTCAAAACACTTCGCTCAAATTTTCTCGTATTCTATTACTATGTACTTTATTTGTGTTTTAAAAATAACAAAGTTATCTCCCAATTGTTTTCCACTTTACATAAATACATCATAATTAAATAAATCACAAGCTACTTTCCTTTATTCGTTTCTTCTATTTCTCTAGTCCTCCCTCTTCTCTCTATCACCTCTTTCATCCACCCTAGTCCATTACTTCTACACATTCCTTCATCATGTATCTCTTCTTCCTCCCACTCTTCTATTCTTTCTATCATGTGCCCCCCTCCCCTATCCTTTGTGTCTTTAATTCTTTCCACAGCTTTTTCTATTCACATTGTCGAATGCCTTCTCCAGGTATATGAAAATCGCCTCCTTACCTCCTTTTTTCTCTAACTCTTTATTATTTGTTATATATTATCTTTGTTCTTCTTTTTTATTAAACCTACTTGTCAATCTTTACATCCTACACTCACCCCCTGTAATTCCCCACTCTCTCCGGTCTCCTTCTTTGTACATTGGACTTATTATTGATTTTCTCCAGTCACTTGGAAATCCTCATCCTCTTCTTATCTTATTTATTATCTCACTCATTTTTTTCTTGTCTTTTCTCTCGTATATAACCATTGTTCTCCATGTACTCCATGACCTCCCGTCGCTTTTTTTCTTTATTTTATTACTTTCGAAATCTATCTTTGCTTCTATTTTTCTTCCGTCAGTTCTTTCTTTCTTTATTATCTTTTATATTTTTCTCATTTTTATTTCTTTTATGTACTTTTTCTTCCTCCTTATATTTCTTCTTTTCTTTTTCATATTTTTTTCTTTTTTGTACTTCTTAAAATCTCCCATTCAGTTTTTTTTCCCACATTCTCATAGCTCGTTTTCCTCCTTTTTCAGTTCTCTACATTCCACTCTCCACCATTTATTTATTCTCTTTCTACCATCGTGTCTTACATGATAATTCTTCTTCTCTACTTTACTTTCCATTTCTCTCTCATCTCTTTTGTCTCTTCTTGTACTTTTTTCTACCCATTTCGTTTCTTCCATTTCTTCCTTATATTTTTTATACTTTCTACTGTCCATATTTTTTCTTCTTCCATATTTTCTTTTCAACTTTTACTTCTTTTTTTCTTTTAACGTTAACTCTAGCGGCTGGTGGCCAAATTCTATCTCCTCTTCTATCTTACAACTGTCTATTTCTTCTAAAACCTTGCCTGTTCACTAACACGTAATCTATTACTGTTCCATTTGTAAAAGTATATTCTACTTTTCTCCTTCTATATTTCTGTTTAAAATTGCCCATCCTTGTCTATTTATCTTTTTATCTATTAAAACCCTCTTTTTTCTTCTCCGTCTACCGTCATTCTAAACTTGCGGTCAACTTTTGACAATATTTTTGTTGTTCACTGAAAAGTATACTATTCATTTGAAAAAACAAAGCAAGATCATTCTGGGAATTTTTCTACTCACCGTAAGATTAAAAATATGTTTGAACAATAGTTCGTTAGGTTTTCTCGGTATTATGTCTGATGAATAACTCTTTAAATTAAGCCGTAAGAGAAGAACCCACAGCATTTGGGATCCCGTCCCACCGGGAATCTCCCCATAATCGCGCGAAAAGGGTTAAATTTCTTGAATCGGCTAGAACTCGAGACGCCGCCGTGTTCGTACAAGCAATTCAATATTATTTTTGAGGAATTTATGCGCACTACAGTTTTAGTCCTCTCGACCAAACTCGAAAAATCGAAAATGGGGTTTTCAGAAACAAATGAATTCACTTGGATTGGCGGAAATCCACGAGTCCAGGAGTCTCTGAAAGACATTCATTATGCTCAGTTTTTGACGCCCGACATTTTTGGTCCTATTCCGCGAATTAATGAAACCTACATTTTTCGAGTTATGGCGTCGTGAAGGGGAAGATTTTTAAAATTTTGCTCTTGCGGCCGCCGTTAAAAGTTCATAGTTTCCTTGAACTTCAATGAAACCGTAACTGGACATTCACCCGTAGTTTCCAAGTAGGCGTAAATGTCGTTCATAGCCTAATCGACGTCTGTACTGGCCGACTTATTGGAGTATTTAGTTCTTTTCATGGAAAACAAAATACAATGTCAGTATTGGCACTTGGCGTTGAGGGCAACGAGACCTCTCACGTTTTCAATGAATCGGAGAATCTGCATCGTTTTAGGATCATTTCGATTCTCAGTATATTGCAGTATGGTTTAACACAAACTAGTTTTGGTTATGGATCTGACTTTTATGTACGATGCATAACTATAATGTTTTTGTTTGTCGAATTCAGCAATCTGTTGAAAAGTATCTGTTTTTGAGGTTGGTGATGAGGAAGGAAAATGTCGGATTCGAAATAATGGCCGCGCGCTTGGTTCACGGAAAAATGGAGCAGTTTTTGGTCAATATCTCAAAAGTATGGATCTGAGCAATTCGCACTATAGGCGCCTTAGTGTGGCATTCAGTTGTTTTTTTTGCGAGGGAATAGGGTTGGATTTATATTCAGCCGGCACCCTCTACAAGTTAATTCAAGGAAAGAAGTAGGATTTCCAGGATATATTAGTGATACTTGAGGGGTTATAATACCAAATTAAGTAAAATGAAAAATCAGAACATTGATGATGAATCGATGACTTTATTGGTAACTCATGTAACAGTAAAATAGTAACTCACGTAACATATGAATTGTATAGTTATGAAATTAATATGGTTAATAACCATTATATATTTAATATGAAATTAATGGTTAATGACAATTACATATTTAATATGATTAATAAGATTCCATTGAAAATTGAAAAAAGTTTTAGATTGATGTATTTGATGGTGTACAATGTGACTACCAAAAGACTTCGGCAAATTGGTAATGCTCTCTTGAATTTATAGGTTTGATTGAGTTGGTGGTTTTGATACCAGATTTCATCATTTTGTTCAGGCCATTACCAATATTTGCTTATTCGAGTCATGGCTTTGACTAAAAACCCCCATTCAAAATTTTCTTAATGAGTCCTGGGTATGTTTTCCCATTGTACTCTATTTCATACCATTCCCCGATAATTGTCGCTTGTACCACAATTTCACTTGGTCCACAGACTTCTTGGGTTTTTGATAGTATGTAAGTAACAGGTTTATTACCACTATCTGACACTCGAAAGTTGTGACACTTGGCTATACCTGGAATCATAGCTTGAGCGAATATTGAACTTGTTTGCAAACTCTTTATTTCTTTCCAGGATGTCATCATTGGTAACATCAACAACTCTGCCATTACTTGTTTGTTCTGCTGTCTTTACAAAGTCAGCCGCATTGAAAACTTGAATTTTTCTCATCCTTACGGAGTTTCAAACTTGACGTTTTACTGCAGCCCCAATACCATCAACTGGTCCTTTGCCTTGTGATGTGGCAAAGAAATTCCAGTTGATGGTCTTCGAATACTTTCTCAGTAGATGGCCAATTGCAGAGGCTACAAATCGATTCTTAAACTGAGAAGCTGGCCCATCTGACCGCACATTAACGATCTTGACACTCTCTGGAATCTCAGCCAAAATCTGATCCATGTAGGTCACGACAGTATCCTTTATATATTGTCAGAAGCTAAAATCATGGGATGCTGAGTCCCTGAGTACCAGAGAGCAACCGTAAATAAACTTACTTGCCTCTGCTACCAATGTGCACTTTGTATCTCATTCTGTGCCACACAGGTATAATTCTCAGCAAAATCAACCTGTAGCAGAGCATAACTTGGATCAAAGTCAACACGACCAACTGCTTCTCTCTGTTGGCGATAATACGTTTCTTGTTCACGTTTTATATAACAATCTTCTACAAACTGTGGAAAAATGTTTAAAATGTACTTGATTAGGTCTTCAGCACAACCTTCTTCAATGACATGGTTTAATCTACCATCAACATCTTTCCACACATGCCATAGAACTTTCAGTGGCATGTGATCTGATATTTCTTCTAAATTTAGTTTTAAATTATTCTTACAGTTTTCACATTGCATAGTCCAACATCGTGCTTTGGTTGGGGACATAACCATTTTTCACAGAAGTCTTTGGAGTACAATAGAAATAATGAAACTGAGCTGTGCACAGTAGCAACTGCTGCTATGAAAATCGCATGATATCGGCACAGACATACGTTATGGGGCAATTTGTTTGATAGAATAACGTTTTGTGGACGAAGCTGCGCAAACTTGCTCTTATCAATGATATTCCCATACCCATCAGAAAACATAGCATAAACTTCTTTAAGAGAAGAAATCAGGTGACGAACTTGAATTTTATGTTGTGTTCCTCTTGGAGTTCTCACTACTTTAAAATTCTTCCTTCCAGGGGCTTGCCTGCTCACACTGTCAAGTTGGTAAAAGTCTTCAACCAAATGTTTGGCATCTTTACTCAAGCCTGATGAACGACAAACTATCTCCTGGTTTAATTCACAAGCCTCAGAACTCCACCTTCAATATTGAAGAGTTTTTGTACAACTATTTTCTTCTTTCTTGGAGATTTTGGAAGGTGGCGCTGAACACGAGCTAATGCCTTTCTCAGAGAAGATATGGAATTATACGCTGGAGAATTGGCTGCTCCCTTCGTGTATTCTTTTTCATTACGTTCCTGTCTTCACTTGGCCATTCTGTCCTTTGCTTTCCCATTTTCTTCTCTCCTGATGTGTTGCTGTTCCCTTAACGATAGTTTGCAAATTTCTTCTTTCTTCTTTGTACGACTTCTTGCTGTAAACAATGCTTCTTATTTACTTCTTCATACTTATTTTCAAGCTTCAACTTTTGGCGATACCGTTGCATTTTTTCTGCTGCCGTTAATGGTATCTGTAATTTAACACATAGGCCTACATTAGTAAGACATTTTAAGTTTCTATGTTGACTTATGTTTATGTATGCCTAGACTTGTGAAGATCAATAACACATAAGCCTACATTAGTCAGACATTTTAAGTGCTTATGTTGACTTATGCGTATGTATGTCTAGAGTTACTTTGTGGTAACTCATGTAACCATTGTTTGTCAACTTACTGTGACTGATGAGTAGAAGGTAAAATCTTCTCAACCTGTATAAGTTATCCTTTGCATGAATACTTAAGTCTACCCAAGGACTACTAGGTATTGTTTTTCAGTATTGTGTAATTTAAACAAATATACTATTTTAGTAACTCACGTAACATAAGTAGAAAGGTTACTTCTAACCTAGAGAGCAACATAACCTTAAATAATGTTTCAGAAAAAAGCTTCATTCTAAATAGCTAAAAGCATGTATTTTTATAATACAACATAATAATTAGTTATAAAACTGTTGAGAATACTTACTTTCAAAAGTGATGTTTCCGCTTCAATATTTATTAATTACAAGTAAACCACGCCCATTCAGAGCAGGGAATGGGCCTAGAATAAGTCGGAGTGAGATAAAAGCGTTGGAATGAGTCCCTAATCCAATCTCTACCTGAAAGACTTTGCAACCTTTTCAGGTAGTCAGAATAGAATAATGAAGAGAAGTGCAGAGAAATGGAATGAATAAAAATGACAAATCACATGCCTATATTTTCTTCAATTTTCAAAGATTTGACCTCTCCAGCTCAGAGGTCAAAGGTCAGGTCAACATGTAAATAGCTTAAGTTCACCGCCTTGATCTCCGGAAAAAAATGAGCCATCAACCATCAAAATCGGTGGAGTAGTTTTGGAGGAGAAGGCGGACCAACAAACAGAAAAACAAAACTCGATTCTATGTGTATGATTGTCTTGTCAACTTCAGTACTTTGCCATTAGCACAGGGAACAAGGAATTTACTAAAACTAGTGTGACCAACATAATTTAAACCTCCTTTAATAATAATACCAACCAAAAGAAACAAGTTACATGGAATGACCCTTAAATTCGAAGTTTGACTTTGGCGTCAATTTACGCTTCTACCAAGATGAAAATTGATAATAAGTAGTGGTCACGTGATACGAACTAATTTTTTTCAAAAAAAATTCAAAATACCAAAAAAATGTCTATAAAATAAGTAAAAAAAAATACTTTGAAAAATAACGTTTTAATAAAAAAATTTCATATAATGCGAACTTTGTATTTTTGTGATGATTGTTTTGGTAAAATACTCTGTGTTCTAATAGCTATTTATGTAATCAGTGACGAAGCGCATGGTTTTTTGTAACGAATGCGATAATTGCGGGACGAGAGAAGGAGTTCCCGCAACATCATGTTTCGTTACGTATTACATACAAGATTTTTTCTAATTTTGACAAAAACAGAGTAAACGTTAAATTGAACGTACAATTTGATGTACATAATGAAATTAAACATGGTTTGAGAAATACCAACTGCGTTTCTGTGATAAATCTGGTTTGAATAGGGTTTTTTGCAACTTGTGACATAAGAAATAAAAAATAAGTAGTTATGAAAGTTTAACTTTTCGTAACTAGTTACGAAAAGTAGATGGTTTCAAAACCTACATTGATTATGAAAAATGTCACTTTACATGTCAAAATTAGAAAAACCTTTTCTGTATATCTTTCGGTTTAAGTTAAAAAATGAATTTCTTTCTTCGAACTTAATTTTGACACAACCATGAACAATGGTAAATGCAATGACGTGAAATACATCAGGCTTGATTAGTGTTTGGGTATAAACCGCCAAAAGGGCTCTTAACCTTACAAACATTTTCCTATTTTTGAATATTTAACACTTTTTCACTTTTGTTTAAACTACGTTTTGTCCGATGAGTAAAGTTGAGGCACACTTTGTATTACAATCTTATGCTTTTATTAGTGTAAGGGCGATGTGGAGTTTGGCACGGAACGTTTGTTTTGAACTGCTAATTTATTAGTAATCATAGAACCTGTGATGATCGTGCAATCGAATGCTCTATACTTTTGATAACCATGAACAGTAGTCTCCTCCATCTTTTCGCTAAAAAGTCAATTATTTTGGCGGACTTTTCTACTATAATAGTGGATTACAATGGGGAGAGTACTGTTTTAAAAAAGTTTCTTTAAATTTGCCGAAATAAACAGGAAGTGAGTTTCTTTCTTCGAACTGCTAATGAAGAATTAATTTCTTGCTATTTTTATTATTAGATCTGCCGGTTGACCCAATAAGACTGTTCCTCGGCCATATCTCGGGAACCGTTCGTCGTATGACTTTGGTGTAAAAAAAAAAATTAGGTAAATCGGCTATAAAGAATCGCAGGAAAATAATATATTATATTTTTTTTTGGCAAAGATGAACTGAACTACCTACCTATCTTTCTTTTTTCCAAGACCACACACCATATTGCAAAAAAAACAGCTTAAAACTTTACGCAAAGTACTAGAGTTGGGGAATCAAATTTTACAAAGAATCTTTGTAAATGGTTTTTAGGCTTACTTTTTAAATTAAAGGTTAGAATTACGAGAGTAATATTAAAGTGACAATAAGTTCAAAATGCGTTTAGTCCCTTTGGAGCAACATGAATGTTCTGATGATATATTTTTTTTAAATAATACCTAAATGAATTCTATTTAGACTCACAATTGTCTCTTTAACATCTTATTCATTTTGTGCTACATTTTTAATTGTTTTAGAAAATTTACCGCACGGTCCTCTATCTTCAAACATCCATTATTCTCATTTTCTCAATATATGAGGTTAAGAACGAGATTTTAAAAAATGGTTTTTACTAGCCAATTTGGATGTTTATTTGGCTACTTTATCATAAAGAAACAGTTATATCATCCGATTTGATTTTTTTGATTTTTTTTTAAATTTGGGTCATGGTGTCAAAACTAGCTCCCTGGCGGAGAAGGATTCAACTAAATTAACTATATTTGATTCTTATTGCTTAAGGAATGCTCTTTTCAACGATACCAAATTTGTTAAAATCGGTCAAACCGTTAAGAAGTTAAAGCAGGTTATTGCAAAAACAATTGAACACCATCGCCATCTTTGTTTTTGAAAAAACTGAACTTCTGTTTTTACGAAAATGAACGGTTCCCGAGATATGACCGAGGAACAGTCTTATTGGGTCACCCGGTACATGCTACGTAAGTTTCCACTCCCCATAAAACCGATTAACTAAAAAACTCCGTGATTCATCCACTGTTATACCTCTTTGTTTCTATTTTTCAACTTTCATTTTGTCAAAAATTATCAACTGTTCGAGTCAATAAAATGGATCATTTTCGCGCTTGGTTGTGTGTTGTTTTTTTTTAATTTTAAGGAGATAGAGTTAGTAAGAAAAAGTACAAATGAAGCAAACATTTTTGTAACGTACTACCACGTAATGATCTTTTATCACTCTTGAACCTCATTTATTAACCATTTACGAACATTATTTTATAATTTGTTGGCGCGATAGTAAACGTGTGTTTGTAGGGCAACAATAACACGACTATCTAATCTCGAAACACTTTCTATTACAAAAATGCTTGAAAATCGTCAAGTACCCTTTTATGATTTTTCTACAATACAGGCTAACTTTTACTCCGTATGTTTTTGATTAGCGTAAAATTGCACAATAAAGCGCAACTAAAAATAATATCTAATAGTTTTGTTTCCAGTTTAGAACTATTCGCTTTGTCTTTCTTGAAGAAATAACTCAGATAACTTATTAAATTATGGTATTGTGGTAAACACTTGAGCGACTGATTATTTTTATGCACCTTGCGTTGTTTTTTATTAGGATTGCAGTTAGTCTTTAATATAATTTGGAAATACAAAACCAAAATACATTTCACACTTTAAATAAATTTGTGGTTTAATATATGCACTGCGCTTGTTGTAGAAACTATATAGGACGCAAACATTGTCGTCGATTTTTGATGTATAATGCTAGTTTATTTGTGCAGGCTAGCGAGTACATGCAAGCTACCGAACAGGCTTCCGGAGCTGGGATATCGAAAAGGAAAATGCCGCATAACAGCATAGGAGCCATGCTGTTAAGCAGAGAGGTGAATCCCAGCTTTTGGCTATCTAATAAATAATCTGTTTTTTAATAAATATTTTAGAAAGGAATGTGTACCTATACTGGTTTTCGTCCGCTAATAAATGTAAAATATCCAATCGCTTTTACCAAACGACATGGCTATTTGGACTGTTACAGCGGTAAAGCTTTTGCGGCATTTATTCGAAAGATGGTGAATACTTCATAACGGCTTCCCAAGGTACTTTGTAATATTTCTTTAAAAACAATATTATTTTACTCTCAATTTTTAGATCGACAAATCGGTTGTACAAGTCGGGCGTAAATTCTTATAAATGTTTAAATTCTTTTTTCGCCAGAGATGTCGGTTGGAGCATAATAGACGTTGCATTTAGTCCAGATCGTAAACACTTTGTTTATTCAACTTGGTCTTCATCTTGTAAGTTCATGCATCGAGTGTGAATGTACTTTCTAACATAAGCTTTAGTGCATCAATGTTCTGTGCTTGGTGATTCCGATAACCAAGAACCTCTGTGCCTTGTAAATACGGGACGTCGTTTTTGCGTATTTTCTGTTATGTTTTCGTCGGACGGAAAGGAAATTATAGGTGGTGCCAATGATGGTTACATTTACATTTACGATAGACAAAGTAATAAAAGATCTCTTAGGGTAAGCATGCTCGATAATACTGGTTATATATAAAACGTAAAACTGACAAATAGATACGAGCCCATGAGTATGATGTTAATAGTGTTGCTTTTGCTGATGATACTTCGCATATTATGTACAGCGGAGGCGATGACGGTTTAATTAAAGTTTGGGATAGAAGGACGTTAACCGAGGCGAATCCTAAACCTGTTGGTGTTTTGGCCGGACACATGGACGGTATAACGTTTATAGATTCGAGAGGGGATGGACGGCACCTGATATCTAATAGCAAGGACCAAAGTATTAAGCTATGGGATGTACGCGTATTTTCTGGACAAAGCGCTGCCGAAAACACCTTGCGCGCTGTGCACGATCAAACGTGGGATTATCGTTGGCAAGAAGTTCCTAGAAAATGTAATGTTTTAAATAAATTAAGGTCGCCGTTCTACTTTTTGTTTACAGTATATAGTTCTAAGAATAGGATAGATGGCGACACTTCCATTATGACATATAAGGGACATGTTGTAATTAAGACTTTGGTGAGATGTAGGTTTTCGCCAATTCATACGACCGGACAAAGATATATTTATACAGGTTGCGGAGTTGGACGCGTAGTCAGTAAGTTTTCACGTGCTTGGGTTGATTATGGGTTCCCTTTCATAAATACATTTTTAGTTTATGATTCATTAACGGGGAGAATTAAGAGGGAGTTGAATGGTCACAGTGCTTGCGTTCGAGATGTGGCTTGGCATCCCTACAAGAACGAAATTATGAGTTCTTCGGTAAGTAACTTCTTTCTATTATATATTACTAGCAATTATCTGGAATTTTGAAGCGATTACAACCCAACAGTGGCTTCAAAACTTTCTTGTACAAGTAGCTATTCCACGTAAAGCTCAAAAACAGAATTCACTCAATGAAATCCAAGTTGAATTTCTTCAATCGTTCTTAAATTAGCAATTTACTTTGAACTACTTTAAACCATCGCTCTGATAAGTCTCTTAGAATATTTTGTGAAGAGTGGAAGCTCCATCCTGCTGAAAGAATATACTAGTTTAATTAAAATTTTCAAGTCATCTTTTCCGCTATCAATGCTTCTTCAGAAAATTAGGATATCGATAGATGAGACTTCTGTTGCTTTTCTTTCGTAACTATTGACATTATGTCCTACTAATACGACATCAAACATTTATCTGCAACTGTCAGATTTGAAACAGTTACATAACCGGTTCTTTAATTATTTTAGCATAAAAACAATCGAATCATCCTTGACAGCTGTTTCGTCTTTTTGAGACTCTTCAGGAGCGAGAGAACTCGAGTATAAGTTCACTATTGTACAATATGAGCGGCTATCGACTTACACCTCAACCATGGGCGTAGTTAAGAATTAGGAAATTAGAATGTGGATATTCTGAAAGTCACTGACAGCGGATCAACAATGCTAGAAGTGCAAAAATTCTGTAATGTTTTATAACATTACAGATTACTTTGGGTTCGGTTGGGACAGACATATATACAATTTTAGCCACCATTTGTACCTACTACAGAAGAATTTTAACACAAAACTTTCGCTCGCATTATCATACGTTTTAAATATAAAAGGAAAATAAAAGGACTGTAGTAAAAAATTAAGATAGTATATGAGCAATAAGTGAAATAAAGAAAAAAAACAAATATGTCGGAATCGGAGAGTTCTAGTACAGGAACAAAAAAGACAATGTCATAAGAAAGGTTGTACAAGATATTTAGGAAAAGCAACAAAATGATAAGATCCCCGGAAAAGGAAAATGAGAAAAAATGAAAAGGGGAAAGGAGAAGGAAGAGACCTAGCGGAAATGAATATATGGAAGGAAATGTTAAAAGAGATAAAAGACATAAAATTGAATCTGAAAACAGCAAAGAAGAAGCAAGGAAATGAAAGAAGAAATGAATAAAATAAATAAGGTCAAGTGTAAACGACTGGAAGACAAAAGTAGAGCAATTATAGAAGAAGGTGGATACGTTGGAAAAAGAAAAAAATTTTGTGGTTAAAGGAATGTAAGTAGAAGGTGAAAAAGAAATAAGAAAGCAGGTAGAAGAAATGTTTAAAACAAAAACGAGGATGGAAAAGTCAATAGAGAAAGCAGCAGAAATACGGAAAGGAATAATAATAAAAATGAAAACACTAGGAGACAAATTGAATATAAGTATTTAGGAATAAAAGGAAGATGAAAGGTATATACACAAAAGGAAAGAGAAATACAGGGTGAAAATAGGAACGCAGACAATTAGAATGGAGAGAGAAGGACATAAATTATGGGTGGAGGGAAAAGAAAGAAGGTTAGGTGGAGAAAGAGTCAAGGATAAGAAAAATAGACCTAAAAAACTAGAAAGGAAAAAAGGGGAGGAGGGTTGATATAGGGAGGGAAATAAAAAAGATAAGCGAAAGTAAAATATTATTTTGGAACATTACGGGGATAAAGAATAAAGGGGAAGAGTTCTCAAGTTATATAAGTAATCTTAAAATGGTAGGGTTAGTATAAATATGGATGGAGCAAAGAGATTGGGAAATATGCAGTAATACCAAGTTCAAATCTCGGAAAGGGACAAAATAATGGGAAGGGCAACAGGAGGAATAATTACTGGAGTAAGAGAAAGAAAATTTGATAGAATAAATGAGATAAAAGGAGCGATGAAAACTATAGTAAAGACAGATCAAGGGAAACAATACGAAATAACCGTATATGGGAAAGAAATGGAAAAGACTAAGGAATTGCTAGATAAGATGATTAAAGAAGGAGAGGAAGAAGGGGATTTGATCGCAAGAATTGGGAGGAAGGAGGGATGAAATAAATGGAGAACAAAAAAAGACGAATTTGAAGGATACAAAATAAACGGACAGGGTAAAAACCTATTAGAACTATGTGAAGAGAGGCATGGACAATATTAAACGGAAATATGGATGATGGAGGAAAAGGAAAGTTAACATTCATAGGAGTAAAGGGGGAGGATCCGTAATAGATTATGCACCACTTGTCGATTGAACTAAGCTTGATAGGAGAGGAAGAGTGGAAAGAAGAAAGAAATTACAAAATGGGGAGAAATGAATATATGGATGAAGAAAGTAAGGAATAATATATGAAAAATTGGAAGAAGATCAAGAAACAGCAGGAGATGAGGAAGAGGAGTTACTTTATCATAAAGAAAATGGAGAAGGCAACGGAAAAGAAAAGTTTCAAAATAGGGAAAATGAATATGGTGTAAAAGCCGATTGGTGAAATGGGAAATTTGAGAGAGCAAAAAAGAGATGAGGAAAGGAAGAAGAAAATGGAGAAAAGGAAAATAAATATAGAAGAATAAGAAAAGATAAGAGCAGAATTTAAAAAAGGATGTAAGAAGAGAAAAATAGAAAGTAGAGAGGATCGAACAGAAGACAAAAGAAATCAGGAATGAAGGACATCATGGGCGTTTGTAAATAGGAGAAGAAAAAAAGGATAAAGGAGCGATGTAAAAATAGAAGGCAAAAATGGAAAAACCACATAAGTACTCTACAAGGAAAAGAAGAGAAGCACATAGTACATATAGAAAGAATGGATGAAAAAGAAATAAGGAAGGAGGAATAAAAAAAGTAGAGTTGGACAAAGCTTTCAGAAAATTGAAGATGGGGAAAAGCGGGAGGCACAGATCGAACACAGGGAGTGCAATGTTTTGCCTTTCCACTGGCAGAATTTTGCTATTCCATCTTTGTTAGTTCCACGGCAACAATTTTTTCGTACATAGATGATTTTTGCCAATTTTGACATAAAATAATGTTTATCACCGAAAGATGACATTTTAGGTTAGAAGGTTTTGAAAATATTTTAAAACAATAGATCTTGGTCACAAATGGCTGCATACCAAATTCTGAATTTCTCGCTATCACAGTTCTCCAGATATTTCTAATGGGCACTCATCTAAAGACACCCTGTATATTTAAAACTATTTTTTAAATGTAGTTCTTATTGACTATATAACACTAGCCTATGCAAACGATATAGTGATCTTCACAAGAATGGAGGAAGAAATGCCGAAGATAATAAATTCGACGGAGAGATATTTAGAGAAAAAAACTGAAGTAAATGTAGGAAAAACAAAAATAATTATATTTAAGAAGAAAAAAGGAAGAGAGAAGGAGGAGAAGTGGTGGTGGGGAGGAGAGGAGATTGAAAGAGTGGATAAATATAAATACCTAGGATACATCATAAGGTATGATGACAAGGACAATGACGCGATAAGAAATTTAAGACAAAAAGGAAGTAACCTTTTAGGGCAGATATACGTGTTTTTTGGAAAGATATGGAAAAGAGAAAATGGCTTTTCGAGAGGGTAGTGAAAGATGTTTGAGATGGACGCTAGGTTTGGAGAGAAAAACCCGGAATATTTAATAGAGGAAGAAATGAAACTCGAGAAAGTAATCGGAGCAGGAAAGAGCGATAAGATTTGAGGAAAGATAATGAAATTTTGTATGAAGGTTGGAAAGAGATAGAATTAGAAAAAATAAATAGCGGAGAAGAAGAAAGAAAAGCATATTATAGAAGAGGGGTTATGCGATAGAAGAAATAAGAAGGCTAAGAAGAAAAGGAAGAAGGATGGAAGAGGAAATAACAAAGAGAGACAAATATAATCAGATACAAGAAAGAAGAATGAGAATTCGAGAAGGAAGATACAATATGGAATACGTGGATGTAATAGTGGAAGGAATTACAAAGTACTTATCAGGAGGGCTGACAATGCAAGAAAAAAGGATGATAGCTAGGTTTAGACTAGGGGAATGAAGAAAATGAAAATAAATATTGGATGAAAGACAAAGAAAGATTATGTAGAATGTGTGGCAATGAAAAGGGAAGATTGGGTGGTCTTAAGGAAGGAGGGAATGAGAATTTGTAGTTTAGTAGGAGAGAAAAGAGGTGGTATAAAGTAGATGAAAGAGGTATAACAGAGAAGAAGATGGTCAGAAGAAAGGAAAAGTAAAATAATGACAGTAGAGTAAATTATAATTTTGAATTACACTGTGAGTTGTTAATTTTAAAGAACAAATAAAATTTTGATTGATGATACTACAGCCTTGCTTCTGGTAAAAGTTAATTACTTTTTCAACAGTCTTGCTTCTTTTAAAGTCTTATATATTACATTCTTTGTCAAAGTTAAATTCAAGAATTCTTTCAGAGTCTACGAAGAAATATTACAATCTATATTTTGTAAGTGAACGGTTGATTGATTCTGAAAGTATTTTAGAACGTACGTTTATTAAACTCTTTCTGTTCCAGTGGGATTCAATAGTAGGACGTTGGACCTATTCTGGTAAGAACTCGTCAGCGTTCGATACCGAAGAGCAAGAAGAGAGCGACTTAAAATCGGAAGAAAAGAAACAACCTCAGGTGGTGAGGCGAAGTTTACGCATTGCATTAAAACGTCAAAGAGAACATCCAAATAAAACGCAATCAAACTCAGAGTAATTCATGTTTTTAGTTTTATTTTTCTTTATGTCATTCATACGCCGTCGATGACATTTCACTCACACGTATACATGTTCACACATTTCTGGTTATGGTATTTGCCGATTTAATATTGCGATAGAAGAGTTAGGTTTTATTTAAATGATAGTAACTCGATTTTTAAGTTATGAAAAGAATCTGCAGTCGTTTTTTTTTAAAAAGACGTTGGCGATGTAAACTAGACGAATCGATTTTATAATAAACGTAACTATTGTGATTATAGTTGTGATAATTTGAATAAATGTATCATAACTTGATTTATCACTTCATGCCCCTAGCGTATATAACAATATAGAAATTATAATAAATTATGTTTATTTAAATGTTCTACATTTATTTTCAGTAAAAACGGCGTTTTGTTACAACTTGATGTAGTATTTAATTTGGCGATATTAAATATTTTACATTCGAATATTTATGTTCTGGTTTTTAATGTACATATTAAAAGTTCAGTTTTTGTTGTAATTTGTTTTTTAAATGAAATTTTTAAACATGACTTCGAAGATTATCACCCAAGAGGAATGAAAATCATTTGACCTGTGTCGTAGATGTGCAGCTGCAACTATCAATGCATGAAAGCAGAAATTCATCTCCCACGGAATGTATAAGGTCCAGATGATTCTATATTTGCATATGAACTTCCCGAAGTTACCGATAAGTGGCGATACGTGTAATATCTATACAAATGAAATATTAAAAACTTTTAAAAAATCTATTTTTAAACTATTGCGTTGTTCCGTCCCGTGGTAACATTATTTTCGGTATTACAGCGCGCAGCGAGATAATGTATTTCTGATGAAAACTAATCAATTGACATGTAGGTTCCTCTTGATAGATAGGCAGCCCAAAAATTATATTTATATAAGAATACTAGAAAGGTAGGCAACCCAAATGACATTAATATAACATTTTTAATAATAAAAATACGGGAAAAGCAATGAGACTCAAACAAATCGATGGTTGAAAATACGGTTTTTCCTTGGAGAGCTTGTGCGAAATCTTCGATGTGTGACACTGGGTAGTGGTCAGGTATAACGCAATGCGTAGCATGGATGCCTACAGTTTGCTGTCTGATTTTGTTTTCATTATGTAATATTTTGTTGAGTGTTTTGAGGTGGTTGGTACGCCGGAAGGTTTCATGATTGCATGAAATTTCTTTAGAATTTCGTAGAACGGAGTTGTTCCTGAAATATCACGTATTGGAGGCCTTTCGTGCATTGACATTACTCCAGTGGCTCGCAAGATGTTAGTTGACAGATCTATTTTTTGTGGATGTCCACCAATAGTTGGTATAGCGATGCAAGAAGTCGGGAAGGTTGGATGTTTTGTGGTCGGACCCAATGACGGGTTTTAAGGGACAGGCGAAAGATCAGTTATATGGGAAATGTTCGCGGCGGTGTAGTGTTGTCTAAAAGACTTGTGAAACTAAACTGCTCGCCTTGACAACACTGCGGATATTGTTTCGTCACATGTCAGCACATTCGTAGTTTGCATCGCTGGAATGCTTGTGTGCATTTGTTTGTTTATATTCGAGTTCTTAGGAAATTGCATTTCTTTATGCGGCAACTTTATAAATATTTTATTGTAAACGCTTTACTATTATTAATATAGAATAGGGGAGGAAGAGAGAATGATGGTAAGATGGAAAGAAAATAGAGAGTTTCAATGGATAAGAAGATACATGGACAAGGAACAAAAATTAATAGAAATGTGCGAGGAAAGAGCGATGGACAATTTTAAACGAAAATATGGAAGAAGGGGAAAAGAAAAATACACTTTTACAAATAGAACAGTTACAATAGATTGCGTGTTAAACGGGCATGTGACAGAAGAAACAGACAATTTTTTAGATGGGAAAGGAGATTGAATCTCATCACCAACCGCTAGAGTTAACGTTAAAAGGAGAGAAAAAGAAGTAAGACTGGAAAAGAAAGTTTGGAAGACAAAAAATGGACAGTAGAAATTATAAGAAAATATAAGGAAGAAATGTGAGAAAGTAAATGGGTAGAAGAAGAGGCAAAACAAATGTGAGACGAAATGGAAGATAAAGTAGAGACGAATAAGTGTCATTAAAAAACGATGGTAGAAAGTGAAAAAATAAATAGTGGGGAGTGAATTGTAGAGAACTGAAAAAGAGTTATGATAGTATGTGGAGGAATAGAAAAATAGCCTGGGAGATTTTAAGAAGTACGAAAAAGAAATTCAAAAATGTGAGGAAAAAGACGGAAATGGAAAAACGCATAAAAGAAATAAAAATATGGTAGATACTAAGGGAGGAAAGAGCAGACGGAAAAAATAAAACAAAGTTTGATTTGAAGAAGTGGAAGGAATGTGTTATAAAAATTGCTAAATAGAAATAAAAGAGAACAAAAGGTAAATGTTTAAGTTTAGGTTTAAGTAATAGGTTCAGAAAAGAATGGATAAAGAGATGACGGAAAAAGATTTAGGCAAAGATTGGCAAGCAGGTTTTAAAAATAGAAGAAGAACAATAGATAATATATACATTTTAAAAGAAATAATTAGAGTTAAAGAAAAAAGAAGGTAAGGTCTGGGCGATTTTCATAGACATCAAGGTAGCATTCGGTAACCTAAATAGAAAAAAAGTTGGGGAAAGGATTAAAGAAAAAGGGGATAGGGGAACACGATAGAGGGGATAGACACGATATATGAGGAAACAAAGTGCAGAGTTAAAACAGGAGAAAATGTGAACGAAGTGTTTTGGACGAAAAAAAGAAACTTTGAAGAGAAAGAGTTGAGATTAAACACGAAAAAACCAAAATTAGTGATTCATCAAAAGACAATAGGTAGAAGTAGGAAAAAGAAATGGTAGTGGGGAGATGAGGACATAGACACGATAAAATATCTGGAATATATGTTGACATATAATAATAGTGATGAAACGTACTTGCGTGGGTAACTAGAACCTTCATTTCCGTTATAAAAGTTTTGTGGAAACGGATGTGTATGGAACGAACTGCTTTAGGTAATTACAATGGTTCTTCTAATTAAACCGCTAAAATATTGCAATTAGTCGTAGGTATATCCTTGTGAGTTTTGTAAGATATTTTGAGAGACTCGTTAATCCAGCAACGTTTGGTAAACGCCGTAAGTTGAATGTTATTGGTAATCAACAGGTGGCTATATTGCCATTTTAAAAAATTTTAGAATTTCTCTCTGGAAGATTTGAAATATTTTTTTACTACAGAATTTCTTCCTGGAAGATTTGAAATGCTTTTCTACTACCAAATTATGTACTCTCTGCGAACGTCAACTCCAGGTTGGTAATTAAATTAAAATTTGATTGTGGTATACGTCATATGAACCTTTGATCTGGTACTCTAGTTGTCACGGCTTTGGGGAAGCTGGTCGATATCACATAGACAATAGTCTAGTGTCTTGTGTGGTGATGATATGTAACCGTTCTTGTAAAGCTGTTACCGATATACATCAGATAAGTTTAGCTATATTAATTGTATGGTAAAATTGCCGTTAATTTCAAAAAACGTCTTTTGTGCATGTATGGTACATTATTTACATTACGACTTACATTTTTAAGACACTAATTAAACATTCGGTTTGCCATTTGTGAACTCAAGGGCCGATGTAGTCGTCGAATCATTTGTTTTTTTTGTGTTACTCATTTAAACGTTTTTGTATGCATAACTTATTAGGGCTCAATATTTCTGAAGTCCAATAATTTATTCGTATATCGGTTGTCGCTGCGCGCGCTAATTTACTTTTTGTGTTTGACGCTTAACAAAAGTCGTGGTTGTGCTTCTTATTATTTTAAAATTGTCAGTGTCTCGCATTACTTTGACGTATCTCGTCAGAATATTTTTTTTGTATGTTAGTTTTACTTTCCTTAAGTCCTTCTATTTAAGAACAATTACTAGGATTCTGTAGGAGGCGCCCGCTGCATATTTACGAGCTACGAGTAGGTTTTCAGCGGTTTTCTTCGATAAACCTGTATTAAACTAAAACAATATGATTTTGAGAAGCCGACAAGAAACCGTTTTCCCAAATTTTTCATAACAATTAGAAATGAAAATAAATTGCAAAAACTACAACTGTCGTGTTTTTATTTTCATATAAAAAACTCTTTTATTCTTTTAGTGGAAAATAGAGGTAGAAATGAAGAAAATTATAGATCAAATGGGTTTTATTGTAAATACATTAAAGTAGCTGGGTTCTACAGTAATCTTAAAGTTTACACTCACTTAAATTAAGATAGTCTAATAAATGTTCATATACTTTAGTTTCTTTACTGTTGTAGTTAAGCGCTTCACAGATTCTACAATAATGCACCGTATTCGATTGAAAATAACCGTGCTCGTTTAAAATTTTGAAATTACGTTTCCATTCAAAAAATTTTTCCAATTCGTTTAGAGAACCGTTCAATCTCAATAAAAATTTTCCTAAACTACTTGGAGATGGAAAATCGTTGACGTCGATGTATGAGCCAGGCGGCAAAATTTGTTTCATGCTCGATTTGGAAGGACCCATCACTACTGGTATTGCGTTTTTCTCGTATCCGTTCCACCACACTTTTTCGGAAATATATTCATCGCAATATGAATTTTCAAAAGATAAAAAAATTTATATTTCGATAATTTAGAACAGTCGTTCCAGAAGTGCCCGTCACATCTAAAGATTTTGGTGTTACGTTTAAATTACGTAAACTTTACACACATACTTAAGATTTCCACATTTTCCATAATAATCAACTTTTACAGTTTTAATCAACTCTTCGAGGTATTTCATTCGTCTTCCAGTGCAATCAGAAATCATCGCCGCGACAAAGACGTCTTGTTTTTTACCGTTATTCCAGTCAACTATGTTTATTTTATCAATTTTGTGTAGAAAATACATGGCACGTCCGTAAGGTACTGGAATGTCTGAAACCATTCTAAAAGAATTTTTAGACATTACCGAAGTTTAAAGAGTACTTGTAATTTATGGACCAATTAAAAATGTTGTTGAACCTTGCGTGACGCATCCTTGGTGGATCAATAAATGTGTGCAGAGGACTTTCATCGGCGAGAAATGCCCATATTTGAGATTTTTTTTTACGAACAGGAAGTTCGTTTACGTTTTGTGTACGTTGCAGATGAATTATTACTAAATCAGCCGTTTCTACGTCCTTGTCGTCGTATGTTAGAACGCAATTTTGTACCGAACAATCTTGGAATGGATTTGATCTGAAAATTGTACCTGATAATTTAAGAATCCGATATGTGCATGTCGAATTGATGTCTTGTTTATGAAAAACTCGCATTTTTTAAGGTCTTGTTTTTTTTTAAATAGTTCTAAAGCACTTGACAATTATAATAAGACATAGTTCGAGTTATTAAACTAAAAA
>JALBCR010000195.1:0-200000 GCA_030710515.1 Abscondita cerata
GGAACTTAATATTTAACTCTCTGTTAGTTCTTGAGTTTAAC
Organism: Abscondita cerata; assembly: GCA_030710515.1. Lineage (NCBI taxonomy): Eukaryota > Metazoa > Arthropoda > Insecta > Coleoptera > Lampyridae > Abscondita > Abscondita cerata. The sequence goes on from JALBCR010000195.1 coordinate 42, forward strand.
TGAGAATTGAGCACAATTATTTGTTCATAATATTTGTTTGATTTGCGTGTAATTATCGATTATGACTTGAGATTTAGGTGTGTCTTTATATATGTTGAGAATAAAATTGATTTAAAACTGTACAACTGTTTTGCCAGATATATATTACAATTTTAACTGGAACAAAATATATGGGATGTTCTAATTTAAAATAAACAATTTGACAACAATTTCCTGGTTAAACCAGAACTAATAGGGAGTTTAAAATATTTTAACTTAACCTCAAGTTTTTAAATCTTAATACTTTTGGTAGCATTGGTTTAAAGAAAACGTTGTCAGATGACAAAACTAGAAACAAAAAGTACGTAAATTTTAATTTAAAAACAAAAAAATTGTTATTCCCAAGACAGATCGGTTTTCGTGTGTAATTAAACAATAAATATGAAGTTTCTATACTATTGATTTGTATTAGAGTTTTTTTTGAATTATCATTAGTGTTATTTAAATTTTATTTTAACTTTTACACATTCATGTCGGTGCTACCAGAAGACTTTGTAAATTCCTTAATTCGTAAAACATGCTGAAGTTAAAGATAGGTAAAAGAAAATTATAGATAAAAATGAATTTTCCAAAATATCTAAATTTTCGGAAAATATACAAGGTGTTCTATTTAACAAAAGGTAATCATGTTTGATCATCTTGTATATGATAGCTTTGATACAAAATTGCCCAACTGGAAATAGTAATCCGCGTGTTAAAGGTTTCTCAATAATTCATCACCCAAATTTTAATCCAGGTTCTTTGTTTAGTAGATTAGAGTTTTCAAAAATTGTGTGTAAAACACAAAATGCAAAACAAGAAAACATTTAAATAATTACTCACCTTTTCGGCAAATTGATTAAAGTAATATATTATTACAAATATCAAACATCTTACTAAATACAAAGTAAACAGCAGCAAAATACATTTGAGAGGTAAGGGTTTTTCAGAAATTGCAAGGTTATTCTGTCGTAAAACAGTCACTAATAAATGAAGACCGAACTAATAAGTAACTTATAGAAAATAAAACGTTGAATACTTGATTAACTTTGCCCAACTTTTAAATTAATGAAAACTTCTTCAACATCGATAAAATGGAAACACGACGTCTCTCCGTTCTCAATTAAAAATTTTGAATAATTTGTAACCTTTTTTCAAAAGCATTTAATAACCCTATAATTAAGCTAACACTCATTCACATATAGTAATTCACCAAAAAGCTAGTAAGGGTAATATTTGGTAATCCTGGATTTTTGTCGTAACCTATAACTTATCGAAACAAAATGAATTGTTACATTTAGTAATGGTGTTAAATAGCAATAGTTATTACGCAACTCTAAAAATTTTTCTGGAGATTGTGTAACTCAAGATTTTTATTTAGAGTTCTGTTCGAATTTCTTGTCAAGCTTTACAAATTTTTTACAATAAAATAAATTCTGTTTTTATAATACACTAATACAAAAATGTATTGAAGAATTCTGGTATAACTAGTATAGTAAATCAACGCAAACGAAGTCGATGTTACTTGAATATAACCTTAATTCACAAAAAAAATGCATGATAAAGAAGTAAAAAATAAAATAAATAATTACATACAACGTTCCAGATGTTTATTAAGTTAGCAGTTTGAGTTGAAGGCGACCATAAACAAACTTAAAATTTTTGGGTTTTAGTGGATGCAGTACGTCATAAAAATCTTGAAAGATTTTTCTGTTTGTTCTAACATACTGTTTAATACAACACCCAAACACTTTAAATTTTGTCTACTTATATAAAAGTAACTATCTTAAGCTGTTATTGTGTGATGTAAGTTAACGTTAATATATTAAAAGCTTCAACAATATTGTCTTAATCTGTGAACGCGCTACAGACCTAATAAATATAGATAGACTCATAGAATATCCATCTCTAATTTTTGTCAAACAAATATTTCAGCCGACTATGGTTCTCCGAAATGTAATGTAATGAATACGGAATGAAATATATTATAAAATACAAATACTTACAGAACAAAAGAGAATAAATAAAATTAATAAAAACAAATTAAAATTGGAAATTCGATATTCAAGAACAATCCCTTAATTATCATTTAAAAAACTAATTTAACACGTTTATAATACTTGATCAGCAACCACAACATCTGGAAATACAAATTGTGGACATAATAGGCAGTCTTCATCATCTGATTGAATACCGCTTGGCATCAATTGTAAACCTGAAGAATCGCCAGGGCTGTAAGGCATCCAGGAACTTTGTGGGATTTTTCATTATGCTTTATTGTACGTGTATTCTTTTCCATCATGAGTGTCTACCCTGTATTAGGAATTAATCTGCTGATTGATCATTTATTTAATTTTAATCCGCCATTTTTTCGTCCAACAGTCTCGTATTGACTGTTGTCTGTCAGTAAAAGTTTGTAACTTATTGGTTACATGTGCGTAGTTTCAGATTAATAATCAGCTTTCAATGTGTTCGTTGAGGGGACAATAGAATTATTATGATGTCAAACAAGAAAGTCCTTAATATTTTATGTTATAAAAGTATTAATTAATAAAAATTATAAAAGTTAGCTTAATAAATAAGCTTTAGTAATAATCAATAGGGATTATTTATGCAACTCAACTACCTGAGTTGCAAGCAGAATCATTTACATCAAGCAATATTACACGGGTGTCAGGTGTGTGAATTGGGTTGCTTCCCGCTTAACAGAAAAATCACATTTTTTTCTCGCGATGAAAAATCAGTTTCATTTACCTACCGGAATGTTATTCACTGGTAACGTCTCTCAGAATTGGGCACTTCGAAGCTACTGGAAAAGTGAATAAACCCGACAAAACCAAAACGCTATGCTTAACGACTGCAAGGGAAGAAGTTGAAATTAATGGTTTTAATACTTTTAAATTCGACAAAATGAAACAGCCCAACAATATAAACGGTTATCAGAAAAATTTGACGAATACTGCAAGCCACGTAAGAATGTTGTTTTTGATCGATTTAAGTTCTTTTCGAGACCGCAAGAAGAAGATGAAGCAATTGATAGATCATCACGGAACTCAACATTTTCGCAGCTCCTTGTGAATTTGACAGCTAATTAGAAAGTTTGTTGTGTGATCATTTAGTTCTAGGAATACGGGATAAAGATGTGCAGAAAAGACTTCTTGAACCTGATCTGAAATTAGACAAAGCGTTGAATTTTCTACGGCCTGCGGAATCGAGTAAACAGCAGATGAAAGAAATTCAGGGCAATCAAAATGCTGTCAATAAAATAAATTCGGAAGAAAAGAGTCTGTGGATCGCGAAATCGTAGTGAAACGCTTCCGAAAGTTGACAAAAAGCTTTCATCGCCCGGAAAATTGAATGTTCAAGATGTGGATACAAACATGAACCGATGAAATGCCCGGCTGCTGGGAAAATCTGCTTAAAATGCAAAAAGAAAGACCATTTCGCACCAATGTGTAAATCAACCAAAAAGAATGTCGATCGTGTCGAAGAACATGATGTGGATTATAATGAAAGTTTTCAACATGTTGATTCGAAGGATGAATTTTCTACTTATTGCTGTTCGGCGATTAATAAGGTCGATGTCGTACAATGGAAACGTGAAATAATAGTGTTAAATTCGAAAATCACGTTTAAACTCGATACAGGCAGCAATGTCAATTTAATTTGGAAGCGGATCTTTGACTTATTGATGGAGGACCGTATCTGGTTAGTACCATTACGAAATTATCATCATACTCTGGTCATTCGATTAATCTAAGTGGATTGTGATATATTCTTTGTTGTATGGGTAACATAGTTCAAGACCTTCTATTTTGTGACAAAGGAACAATTGGAACGAGTATTGGGTCTGGAGGCTACTCACAAGTTTAGATTGGTTACGGTTAACGCCGTTGAGATGATGAATCCATTACTGACGTTATTATAATAAAATTCAAAATTTGACTGTATCTTTGTTTCTTTTGTTTCTTTGTCCTCTATAGATCTGACCAATATTGGTGCTAGACAAACCAAGTATATTATTGCACTTAGAATGGAGCATAGAGGTTGAATAAGGAGGTCTGGGGAGTATGGGTCCACCAGGGGCTTTTTAACATCCTGGGCCCATCCGATAGACTAGTTATTAATAAGTTTAAAGATGTTTTTGGTCCAGGTAGCATCATTAAGTGCCTTCCATACTATATCACCGTGAGTGATAATGCTGTGCCTTCTGTTTCAAGTGCTCCTAAAGTACCGATGACCTTCAAAAGTCAGTTGAAAACTGAGCTCCATAGATTGGTTGAAGCTGGAATCCTGGAACAAGTCGATCGTCCGACGGACTGGGTTCATCCTTTGGTAATAGTCAAGAAATCAAATGGTGTCATTAGAGTATGTATGGATTCGAGACCGTTGAATAAATTCATCAAACGTGAACATTATACATTACCGACGATTGAAGAGTCTTTTCAGAACTTCACGGCGCGTGTGTTTTTACTGTGTAGGACGCGTCTTCGGCGTTTTTACAAGTTCCTCTTGACGAGTACAGCTCAAATTTGTGTATGGTCGCAACGCCATGGTCAGTTTAGATTCAAAACTATGCCGTATGGTATCAGTAGCGCGCCGGAAGTATTTCAGAACATAATGCATAATGTGTTTGACGGAATAGTACCATATATGGACGATGTTTTGGCATTACAGTTTAACGATGGAACAACATATTGAACGATTATCGTTTGTTCTCGAACGTGAACGGAATATAACTTACATTTTTCAAAGACTAAGCTGCGATTGGCTAAAATCGGGTCAAATTTCTTGATCATATCGTAAGTGAAAATGGGCTTTTAATGAAAAAATTGAAAATAGGTGCAATAAAAATTTTAGGCACCTCAGAACAAGCAAGAGGTCCAACAATTTCTTGGAATGATCACATTTCTGGCTAAGTTCGTGCCTAATTTGTCCGAGAGAACTGTAGCTTGCGTAAATTAATTCGGAATAACGTTGATTTTAACTGGGGATTGGAACAACAACAAAGTTTTGAGGATTTAAAATCTCTAATAACTAAGTCTCCTGTTTTAGCATTTTACGACAAAGAAAAACCCTTACGCTTATCAGTCGATGCGTAGTTACGCGCTGGGTTGATGTCTTATGCAAGAACAAAACCTTTGGCATATTCATCAACGGCTTTGAATTCGACACAACAAAAGCATGCTCAGATTGAAAAAGAAATGCTTGAATTTTGAATAGACTGGAAAAGTTTCATTTGTGTACGTTTGGTGGCAAAGCAAAACCGCTAGAAGATATATCACCAAGATTGCATCGAATGTTGTTAAAATTATGCATTATCACACTGAGCATGAGTATATTCTGGGAAAATAACTGACTGTGGCAGAATAAAACGCACCTCAAGATTTTGAAACAAGTTATTTGGAGGGACCTGTCGTTGTAGTACATACTTTGGTTGTCAACATCAGCCGATAAAATCCAGAAACTACGTGAAAGCGTTTCTGATGACACCGTGCTTTAAGGAACACAACTACTTCACTGACTGAGTGAGAAGCTAGATGAACCGAATGCAGATTTGCAATTCATCCTGAACTTGGTTGTTCTATGCCAATGAAAAGTAATGAGCAAATCGTTTGCCCAACTGACAATGTTGAGACGACTCCGAAAGTGAATGTTCTGCGAGTTTGGAAACTGATAATTTCAGTAGAGTTGAAAACCCCTACCCCAAAAGGAAATGAACCTCAGGACATGGGTACCACAATCGGTAAACCGAAGTCTCTCCACCGAAAAGATCAACCAAAAAGCCATTATGGTTGGGTGATTATGTGTGACCGTTGTGTACGTGTAAGAAGTAATATTAACAAAACAAAAGAAAAAAAAAGCGAGTTACATGTGCGTAGTTTTAGATTAATAAATCAGGTTTTCCATGTGTTCGTCAGGGGACAATTGAATGATGATGATGTCAAATAAAGCGGTTCATGTTTATGTTATAAAAAGTTTTGATTTATAAAAATATTACAAAGTTAGCTTAATAAATAAGCTTTAGTAATTATTAGTATGGATTATTCATACAACTCAACTACCTGAGTTGCAAGCAGAATATTTACATCAAACGTAATTATTACACTTATATTTCGCTATTTGTGGCCAGCAATGCAGTACTACTAATTGGATGTCACTGGTGTAGAGCAAGTACAAGATTGGTTCAAAACTCATCGTTGCGGTACACCTGATATCTTCAATTCTAAACATTTCTCGCCTTAAAACGAATCTAATTTATTTGCTTCGAAAGATTCTTTTGCAACTTATATTGCAGACTTTCGTGCAGTACTTTATCAAAAAGCTACGTTTAGAAATATTGCTGTACATTTTTTTCCTCAGAGATTTTCTACTACATCAATAATATAGTACCTATACGTGGGCAATTGTCGAATGCTTATTTTAAATCCAAATTGACGATAAGTTACTTTACCACAACAATTGAGTTGAGGAGATGCGCAAGTTTCATTACCCCATTTCCTAGCAGTTCTTTAAGCATTTGACCTTTATTCAATAGCCGGGTGCTTTTTCGGTTCTTTCAAACCCCCTTGGAAACTTTGTTTAGATTTATTGGTCAATGACTCTGTTTTCTCAAATGTTTATCACAAGTAAAGTTTTGTTACCATCAGCAATGTGGTTGGAATGTCTTTGCACAAATATAGTTTCATTAAATTTCTTACCCATTCGTTGTTTTTCTTGCGAATGGGCGGGTTTGGTTTTGCAGTCGTTTTAATCTCTTAGTCGCCTTACAAAAGAGTAGTCAGAATCTTTATCATCTGAGAGAATACCCTTCGGAATTGAGAGAATGTTTCTTTTTAACGGTAAGTTGTTGGCTTAGCACCGTCTGCTGGTTACCATTTTTCCGTATTGTTGAGACGAGATTTCTAATTTTTCTTAGATAGTTTACCCTTCTTGTTTTAGGTTTTGGCGACACAGTACTATTTCATACTGTTTGTTTTATATTAACAATAATCTAATTGATCAGTTGTTTTCAGTGAGACAATTAATTGGATACGTTCTTCTTCTGTTCTGAATACGTCCCAAACTGTTGCTGGCGCTATCTATTCGCCATCTTACGCCTAATACTTAATATTGCTTTGATTGCTTCATCTTGCTTATCCATTTATTTCAGATTTGTTTGCAACATGTTGCTTATTGCTTCAAATTTTCTTTCGTCAGCTACGGTCTGTTGTGGTTAACCTATTACCATTTGCGGGTAATTGCGTCCCGTTTTATTGAGTTGCTTCACTGGGAGAGTTTTTGGAAAAATAGATCTATTGGTATTGCTACTTGTTTATTATCTGTTCCTGTAGTTGTATTTCTCTTTTTAAATGTTTTTCTCTTTATTTTTGAAGCTCTTTGCGACCACACAACCTAGGTCGTTTGCTGTTTCAAATTTTCCCATTCTTCTCCATAACACCTATACGTTCTTCTATCTTCCCACCAATACTTATTTTTAGTTCTTTATTCCCGCATCTAAATCTGGCGACATTATTTTTTTATTAATTTCATTCTATCTGCAATTAGTTTCTTATACTTATACTTATACGTTTACGTTATCTTCTTCATTCTCTTTTCCTTGAATTTGAGAATCTTTATCTCTTTGTACAATTATAATACAATCTTGTGTTGAATAGCTTACGGCATAGATCATATTTTATAAGATGCATTTATTAAAAATTGAGTCATTTCAGGGGGCAGTGGATCATGCAGGCATCTCTGATCATTCATTCTGTTTGCTGTATATAGTGGATCATATAAATGATATAATTGAGAATAAGATTTCATTACAAAATATTAACTATCATAATTTAGGAGATTGTTTTTCTGCAATAGACTGGAGTAAACTGTATGCGATTAATGATGTAAATGAGGTGTTTGAGTATTTCAGTAACCAACTGACTAATTAAAGAAATTTGTAACATTGATACGGGAAATATTAAAGTTCATCGACTTGGTAAACAAATAAATACCGATAAATCAAGACCTATTAAAGTAACATTACATTCAGTTTTGATGCACTATTAATTTTGAAAAATAAATACAAAATTAAGGACATATTTAGCGGATCTTCGTTTAGAACTCAAAGACCACCAAGAAAAAGGAGAACGTAATCTTATGATCAAATATATAAACGGTCAACCTCGTATAATTATGTCAAAAAACGATTTAGATGAAGTCTTATTTGCTTTTCTAAGATTTTTCTGATACTTTGGATAGTGCAGGCAAAATACTTATTGGACGTAGATGTTTTAATTCTTTAGGATTGCTCACTTTAGGTAATGGTACAATTAAAGCAGTTTTCAGGCAGACGGGAATACAGATTCTGAAATGCAGTAATTTATTACATGGGTAAGATATGGGAGAAGAAATGGACAACAAATCTGCGACATTTTCCAACTAATGTTATCGACCCTTATAGATGTGGATTTCAAGGAGTAGATTATTATCTCTGCTTCCGTGGGGTTAGTTTTAACAAATGTAAAGATATTGGTAACCTTATTTAGACAATAATATTACAGCTGGTAGCGTTATGAAAATGTTAATTTTGTTAATTGTAACTCAATCGGTATTTCATTTTTGGTTTTAGTGTGGTGAAAATTCATATTTTTTAGAGCGTTCCACATTTATTTTGAGTTATTGGTCCTTGCTAATTTGAATTGCAAATAAGCTTTTTCATGCCTCCGGTCATTATTGACAGATTCAAAATCGGCCGGGAACATCAAATTCCCGGCCTAGACCTTACAAAAGTGACATTTGTAAAATTCCCCAGAAAGCGGGGTGGCACCATTGTTACTTAATTTTCTAAATGTCAACAAAACGAACACAAAAGCGAAAAGCATCCAATGCTTAATAAACAAATAAACGTTGAATCGTGGAAAACGTGGAATCCTCACGCAGATGTAACCGTAACGTTAATGTAAGTACCAATTAATACTTTTACATAAACCTCAACTAATGTGATTATTTTTAGGTTATGTGTGGTGAGTTGTAAAGCTATAAATTTTGAATATTTATCAATGTTGATGTCTTTAATATTCAGAGTTGATTTTAACATTGAAAATATGGACCAAAGAGTTGCAATTGTTTTTTTATTTCTCATCAAAATATGCAAGAAGAACATACTCGTTGTAAATGAGTAGTAGTATTGCGTATTACTGGTACAATTTTAATTCTTTATAAGCTTTCCAGTACCGAGTTACAGATTTTGTTGGTAATAAATTATTAATCACTGCTTCCGCTGTATCATTTATTTGAGCTGGTGTTTCCATACTTCGTTTTTCATTAAATTTTTCACCACAAAGTGTCACTTTATTTAAATTTAAATTTGAAAATCAAGTAAATATGCAGTGACAAGTGGGTACCAACCAGAAAAAATAAATCCTTAGAAATAAATTGTTGAACTAAATAATAATTTAGTAAGTATTTTGAGATTTGTCGACATAGAGAATTTTGTGGATTACACGTCCAGAAAATGTTTTGCGAGTGCACGTGTTGCTCCGCCTCGGCTAGACGCCTCGGCTACGCACTGCACTCTCAAAATATCATTTTCTGGACTAGTGATCCAAATAATTATTTTCTCTCTTGCTGCAGCAGAAGTAACTAGGTTCCGCAACATTTTATAGTATTGATTTTTTAAATTTAGCTAAGGCTTTATTTGTAAGTTTTATCATAAACCTTAAATTGTTTGTTAACCAGGGAGAAATAGGTTTGTTTATTTTAATTTGTTTTATAGTTTTTGGCATGTAGATTTATTAAAGTCAGTATGTTTTCGTTTAAAAATGTTAATTTATCATTAATATTTTCTAAACCAAACAAAAAACAACCATGGAATGCTATGGAATGTCCAAGAAAAGCATCTGGATCAAATAATAAAAAATTTCTAATATTATGGATTCGAGCAGATTGTTTTAATGGTCAGAGTACAGGATATTATATGATGATCACTTATGAAACAGTCTCTGATTCTTGCTTAGTTAATTTTGATTTATAATTATTAATAGGCATAATAAGAAGATCCAAGAAACTCGTGGAGGTTTTAGATATTCGTGTTGGGTCTTCTACTATCTGACATAAATCAAATGTATCGAAAAATCGTGAAATTTGGAGACGGCTACGTCGTCTCTTTAAAAAAATCAAGATTAAAGTCACCCATGCAAATAATCTCATCGCAAGTAGGTAATAGATAGATAGAGTTTCTTCAAAACATTCAGAAACTCTACAAAAGGAGGACGATAAATGGTACCTACAGAATTTTTTTTTGTAATGTGAACATTGACCCAGATCTGTTCTAGATCCGAAATTATATTGACGCGTAATGGTTTTAATTCTTTTTTAACATATATTCCCACACCTTTTCTTCTGAGTCATAACCGGAATTTGTAAGCAGTCTGAGGGTATATTACCAGAAAACCATGTTTCACTCAAACCAAATACAGTGCATTCTCTGTCAAGCAAGATCGTTTTAAAGTCATTAAATTTGGACAAAAAGGGATCCCAAATATTTTTAGGTCTACGTAAGAAATCAAAAGAATCAAATTATCTTTCGTCTCAAATGAATCGTGGTTCTTATTCAAGCAATAATGGCATGGAAACTGTAAATCTTTTGCAGAAACATTTTGGCTCTGTATATAACCAACAAATTAATAAATTTTAAGATGAATTATGGTTTACGCAAAATAGTATTAATTTATTCTCAATTACTACAATATTAATGAAATTTTCAAGAAATTAATAATTTTACCGGATAAATGCAGTTACGGTCCAGATTTAATTCCTCCCCTTTGTTTGCTCACCCTATTGAAATTTTATTTTCCAAATCTTTAAAATCAGGTGTCTTCCCAGAAAGCGTGGAAAACTAGTTTTGTTATTCCTGTACATAAAAGCAAAGATCAAACTATAGACCTATCTCCATAATTTCTGCAATTCCAAAAATTTTTGAAAAATTTATGTAACAAATTCGTGCGCTATGGCAGTAAGAATTAATTATATTTAAGTGGGGATTATTTTTTTAAAAAACGGAACCGTCGTTGACGGATCAACAATTGCCTTTATGCGCAACAGTTTTGTTAAATTTATAATTAAACTTAATTTAAATTGTTTTTGTGAGGGTTATTACTTAACCGTAAGTTTTCATTTTAATTTTCCTATAATTAATATTTATTTTATTGTAGCTCTTATTGTATATTTTAAATAAACGTCATATGCAAACCTGCGTGGCCAAATCACTACGAGGCGCACCTGAGGACCTGATAACCCGTATCGGCGGTACACGTTTATTAGTTATCGCATGAGAATTATTGTTTTATTTTTGGAACTCCAACTAATTAATTTCTGATTATACAAATATTGAGTTAGTTTGTGAGTTGTTAATTTGTTTGCGGAAAAGCGTGACAATTATTATCTTTGTCTTAAAACACATTATTATTGATGAACAACATGGTTTCTTTCCTAACCAGTCAACGGTAACCAATCTTCTTACCTTTCAAACCATATTCAGCAGGCTCTTAATGAAAATGCTCAGTTAGTAGTAATATTCACAGATTTTTCGAAAGCATTCGACAAATAAAATCATGAAATTTTAATGATGAAACTTGAAAATGCTGGAATCAATGGATTCTACTCTCTTAGATTTGTAATTATATTTTATTTATTTGTTTATTCGTATGGTACATTAAACAAATATTGTATTGTGATGTAAGTGTTATGTATGGTGCCACAGAAGATCAGTATAAACCTGTATAGTGTGGTGACAAAACCGTGTGCAATAGTGGATTGGTTCGTCTTGGCAAAGCATTTACTCAAGGTTTACGAAAACTACTAAAACCTAAACATGCCAACCCTTACCCACCCTAGTGTTCACATATAATAATATTAATTAAGTTTGTAAACATTGCATGACGACATATAATGGACCGGTGCAAGGCCAGTCATGACAATGACGAAAAAAAAGTAGGTTAAAGAAATAGCAAAACAAAATAATGGAAAACAAGTAATCAAGATATGAATACAAAAACATTGCTGAACTTCAGATGTCCTTCAGATTCGTAAGCCATAATATTGCTTCATCCGTTAAATTATGAATGTTTGAAAAACCTCCTTTAAACTTCGTTAATTGACAATATTTTACAGTATGTGTAACGGTCTCTGGTTTGTTTCCACAGTCACAATTTGATTAGAAATTGCACTCCATTTGAACAACAATTTGATATTGTATTCTAATCATTTTAATTTTCGGTTTATTTATTTTGAGTTATAAGTAGTTAGTATTAGTGGTTGTTGTGAGTGTCTTTTGTGTTATTTCCATACCTGGTTCATATGGTGAAGGAGGCGAATTTATTCAAAAATATTCCACTACGGTTTATAATCGGCGAGTTGACAATGGAATGGAAACTAATAGCAACGTGGTGATATCGGACAGTAATACATCAACACAAGTATCCAATGTGTGCTTATTATCGGAAAATTCCGGTAAGGAAAATAATCTTAATAATTTTTCTTCAAGCGTGCTAAAATATGAATTTTACTATACCGCATTGAATATATAGAACGACTACATTATTTTACGGCGTACAATAATATTATTATTTTACGCTCAATTAGTAACTTAGTTTGCCGGTAGAGGTATTAGCACTTTTAAGCAGAAACGCCATTTAAAATTTAAACTTTTAAAAATGTCGCAAATTGAAGGAACTCCACCTAAAATAAAACAAATCGCCGATGCCTTAGTTGAAAATTTGACCCCAACAAATCGCGCAAAATATATGATTTTGCTTACAATAAATTTTTGAAATGGGCGCAAGAAAATAATATAATCAATTACACAGAAAATGTTATGTTAGCGTATTTTTCCCATTTGGCGGAAACTATGAAAAGTTCGTCATTATGGGCACAATATTCCATGCTAAAGTGCCAATTAAATATTAAACATGACATAAACTTAAAAATTACGCAAAATTAATTTCCTTCTTGAAGCGCCAAGCTGATGGGTATCAACCAAAAAAAGCAAAAGTTTTCTCAAAAGAACATTTTAATAACTTTTGACAAAATGCGCCAAACAATGAATATTTGGCCATGAAGGTAATTTCAAATATAACTTTTCAATCGCTAAAGTAGATACTATTTTCTTAGATCGTATTAATATTCGGAGTTAGTGGGGCATGTCGTTGCGACGAACTAGTCAATTTAAGAATACAGGATATCGAAGACCTGGAACGTATAATACTAGTAAAAATTCCTAATACTAAAACGAATAAGTCACGGACATTTACCATAGTTGGAGATTTTATTTAAATTTATGTAGACAATATATGACACTTCGACCTAATGACATCAACATAACAAGATTCTTTTAAAATACCAAAATGGTAGATGCCACCGTGTCGTTATGGGGATACATAAAATTTCAGGTATACCAAAACAAGTGGCAACTTTTTTTAAAACTACCTAATCCAGAGGAATACACTGGTCATACACTGCGACGAACCTCAGCTACATTGTTAGTTGACAATGGTGGAGACATTACCACTCTAAAAAGACACGGTGGATGGAAATCTAACAATGTAGCTGAGGGATACATCGAAGACTCCTTTCAAACAAACGTGAAATTGCCAATAGAATATTAGGTGCGATGAAGGTAACACATCTACCGTAACATCAGGTGATCTTAACAGGCCTAGTACTTCCACCGCAACATCGAGCATATCCCAGTCAAGTGAATATGAAATCCATCACGACTATAATGACGTCAATGTCAGTTCTAAAACAGCAAGTAGTGGATTAAATATTATTAACTCGACATTACAAAATTGTACCTTTAATATTACTATAAATAAGAAATAGGTATTTTTTCCACTATATAGTTACTACAAAAGAATGTTTGTTTTAAGTTTTCATCTGAAATAAGAGTTAATTATTATTATTGTTGTATTGTTAAATAATTATAGCTTTCTTTCTTACTCTACAAATTAATACAAAAATTTTCCTTTACAAACTGTGTTAATACACACAACAAAAAATAATGTTGTTTGACAGTCATGTTTGACAGTTGTAAAGTTGAGTTAACGCTGTTGCCTATTCATTCTAAAACCACCTCAATTACTTCAAGAATTTGGTTTTTTACGCTTGAAGAAAAATAGTATATGCTACACGGAGTCGAACGCCTTTTGTGTTTCGCAGTATTTTGCGGCCTCAGCTGCGCTTCGGCCGCAATACCTTCGCTCAACACAAAAGAATGCGTTCTACTCTAGTAGCATAATATACTATTGTTTGACGCACAGTCGACACAACATTCAGCATTTAATTACAACGAAATAATTAACAACAAGTATGACCTTAATAATATTAGTTTGTACAAAGCTCCTTTTTACTTGTATTTGGAACGCACAGAAGCCAATGCCGGGCACTTACACCACATGTCTATAGGTAAATTTTTTGCATGTAGACCTTAATCTTAAAAACGCCATTAAAGAAATAACGAGTATTGGGAAAATCGTGTTAAAATTGAAATGCACACATATCGCGATATAAACAATCTAATTGGTAACTCTATTCTTACGGGTAAGAGGTGTGGTGTTATTAAGGGAGTTAGTAAAGAATTAGATGAAGATTACGTTTTACAAAATATTAAAAGTAATATCCTTGTTAATAAATGCAAAAGAGTCCAAAGGAAAACGACAGAAAATGAAAAGGTAGTCTTTAAAGCAACATAAACAATGTTTTTAAATTTTGTAGGGGATCGTTGCTTCAATATGTCATGATTAATAGTGTTCGGTGTCCGGTTGAATCGTACATTGGCAATATAGTACAATGTTACAATTGCTTACGCTTTCGACATGTTGCGTCACAATGTAGAGTGCCTAAAAAATCCTGTAGAAATTGCTGTGAACAACATGAAGGAGAATGTTCGCAAATTACCCCGTCATGCCGGCACTGCGGGCTTGACGGACATGATTCTTTTAACAAAAATTGTAGCGGTTTTATAAAAGAAAAAGAAATAAACACAATTATATAAAGATGCAGAAAACACATACTAAAATCCCAACTATGCCAAAGCCCTCACCAACAATAAACTTTTAATATTAGACGAAGTGTCTGAAGAACTGCACTTCCCTCCGCTGCCAAACAGAAACCCGATTAATAACCTTACACCTTCGCGGATCACACTTAAAGCACCCATTAAAAAAAGAAAAGTTATCAATAGCACCCCTTCACCGATCATTTATTATGTTTGATCTTCCCTTACAGCCTTTACCACCCAATTTATACAGACCCAATCACAACATCACACAATCTACAGAAGACGATGTAGATACACTAGTAAATAATATCACAGAATATTTTTGCAATTTTGTACAAAAAAATTAATAGCAATCTTAAAGTAGTATCAGACAGTGAGTGTAATGCTTAAACATTTTTCAGTGGACAGTCGATCAATAAGAGCAAATAAAGGAAACTTATTAAATTATATTAAAGACAAATTTATCGACGTAATCATACTAAGCGAAACCTTCTTTTAGTCTGCGTGGTTACGATATTGTTCGTCAAGATAGAGCCGACGGTAAAGCAGGAATAGCAATTATGATTCGGCTAAGATATTTAGAAAAAAAACTGTCTAGTATTTTAATTCAAACATACTCGCCTGCTGTGTTACGATTATGAGTACGAAAAATATCGATATTTTATCGGTCTATCGTCCTCCACAAGTTAACGCTACAACCACCGATTGGGTACGATTATTTAACCAATGTTCGTCCACTTGTATCGTACCAGGCGATTTTAATGCCCATCATAATCTATGGGGTTGTTCAAAAACCGACAATCACGGGACTACATTAATCACGGCTATAGACGAGTCAAATTTGAGCAATTTAAACGATGGTTCATCAACTCGTTTTGATACCTTCGCAACAGTATCTGCAATCGATGTCACATTTATATCGTTAGACATTGCACCAAAATGTTATTGGCAAGTACTCGATGACAATCTTGGATCTGATCACTGTCCTATAAGCATTACGGTGATAAATTTCTTGAAAGCTTCTTCCAAATTAATCCCTCTTGTAAATGGAATACTAATTACACTAACTGGGAGAATTATAAATCATACCTTAAATTACTCACTTCCGAGTTAAAAGATTCTTGCTCAGCGCAAGAACTGTATCAGTTACTAATTTCAGCGATAAAGAGCAGCCGACGCTTCCTGCAAAATTAACAGCTCTTTTGTACCAAATCCGAACAAACAGTCTGGTAAGACACAGAGTGTCAACAAATGGCTACTGTTCGGAAAGAAGTATTCAAACAATATATACAGTCTCTCACTGTTAAAGTTTTAGAATACAAGGCAATTTCAGCAAATCTAAAAGACTATTCAAACAAAAATCTAGAGCGTCTTGGAAAACTTTCTGCAACGAATTAAATTATCAAAAATTCCCATTCGACTGTCTGGAATAGAATCAAATGCATGAGAAGAAGCGAGCCAAGCAAAAGGTAGAAAAAGTGGTTACCCAATAGTCATTTTGAATCATTTATCCACCAACTGTGTCCCGATATGGTCTACAAAGAAATAATCCCTTTAAACAACGAAGATTTAACACAAATGTTCTGCCGCACTCCATATAAACCATTCTCTATAAAGGAACTAGAGGAAGTACTAAAATACGTAAAAAGACGTCCTTGGGGTTAGACAATATATTATACATAATGCTGTATTATATGCCCGAAAATGCGAAAGTAATGCTTCTAAGCGTGTATCTTAAGGGAGAAGTAGTTAAAGAATTTCAAGATGTTGTAGTTGTTCCAAAATCCTCAAAACACAATGCTACCAACAAATTTCGACCAAGATTTTCTTTCTCTCTTGTATCTTGGAAAACTTTAGAAAGAATGATCAAAAACAGGTTAGAATGCTGGACCGAAAGCAATCATTATTTACCGGAGTATCAATTTGATTTCGACGTAAAAGCGGTACGTCACGCTTTAACGCATTTAGTTACAGATATACAAACTTAATTTCTCGCGAAACAAATACCTCGGTGCTATTTCCTCGTTATAGAAAGTGCATACGCTGCTGCAGACCTTAATATCTATTTTTTCTGCAAAGATGCCGAATCCCGCACATTCTATGCAAAAATATTATCCAATTGTTCATTAACAGAGCAATATACGTACGAATGTTGGATAACTTCTTGATTGGACCGCGAGTAATTTCCATGGATTGCCATAAGGTTCTGTGTTAAGTCCAACACTATTTAACATTTATACTGCTAACATTAAAACTAAACACTTCAAAAGTTATTCAATACGCCGACGATTTTGTTTTTATGAAGCAAACTAATAAACTCGAAAAGTGCATAGACAGCTTACGTGACATCATGAAGTACACTCTAGACTGGTCAGAAAAACTTTGCTTTAGTTTGTGTGTTTATTTTACCCGTCATAGAGTTCCTAATTATAATCAAATTAACTTACAGAATATAGAACTGCGATTCTCCAAAGAAGTTAGTACTTAGGATTAATTCTGGATCAAAACTTACTTGGAGGAATCATATTAACTAGTTAATAGGGCGATGCGAAAAAACAATTAACGTATTAAGAGTTTGTACCAAGGTTAAGTTGGGACTGACATTAACACGTGTCTGGTTTTATATAGAGCTTTAGTAAGGTCCATAGTAGATTACGGATCCATTCTTTACGGTTCTGCTAATAACAGTTTAAAAAGATCAACATATTCATAATAAAGGTATAAGAATATCTAGGTGTTATGACGACAACGCCTGTGGAAGCTATGTACACTCATGAAATTTAAAACTTGACACCACAATTTCTGTAAACAAAAGTTTGCACATTGTGAAGCGGGCTTAAGGGTATCATTTACAATTCTAACAGCAGGTAGTCTCAGCAGGGGTTATCTTATAGAAGGACTGTAGAATGAATCATTACACTAAGCACGTTTTAGAAAATAGGTAATTTACGTTGCTTACTTAATTTTTTCTTTAAAGAATATATTTGAAGGTATCGCTAATTAAACACCATAGCTCGATTAATTATCGAATCAAAATTTTGTTTAGGAAATGTTTACAAAATAAAATTAGAAATAATTTTGATTTAAAAACGTCTAGCAATAACTTTTAAATTAAATCAAAAACTAAACATGGTTATTTGGGTTGACTGATTATTACTTATTTTTAAATAAATCTAACCTACTAATTATTGTAAGTTATTAAAAAAATCATTAAACTCTCTATTCATAATATTTAGTCCTTACAAAATGTATATTTTATGACGTTTCATTTTTTTCTGTAGTTAATATAAAAAGTGAAAATAAAAACTAAGGCAATTCTTATTGTCAACGTATATATTTAGTTTTTGACAAGAATTTATTACATAATTATAATTAAGATACCAAGTTATAGTTTAAAATTAAATGAAAACTTTTTTTTTAAATAAAGGTATTACTATATAAATAAATATAAGAAATCAATAATGGGTGTGACCTCCATTATTATTGATACATTCTTGGAGGCGTCTGCTCATTGACGCTATCAAGGTATCAATATAATTAATATTAATCGTTTCCCATGCGGTATCAATGGCTGCAATTAGTGCATTACGGTTTACTGGTATAAAATTTGGCCCTTGTTGTCTTCGGATAACAGCAAGTATTCGAGCCCAAACATTTTCGATAATGTTAAAATCTGGGCTTTTGCTGGCCAGGGTAACAGCTCCAAGTTATTTTCTCGTATCCAATTGCGCACAACCCGCGAATTATAAATAGGGGCGTTGTCCTTTAACAACAAACATACATTATGAAAATGTTAATTCAACAGATCCCGAACTATTTTTTGGAGAAAGTATAGTGAAATAAGAATACTTACTACATTATACAAACTCCTGGACCCCGCGCGCTAACCCAACCCCCACACATTCACAGAAAAATAACCACTTCGTTTTTAGGACATATGTGATTATTTTCGAGTTCCTTCCATTCTAAAAACTTTTAGTGGTCCATCGTTGCGGCTATTGAACGTTTTTCGTCGCTAAAAATCACTCGATTCCAAAATTCCAAAAGTTCGTTCACATATCGCCTTGCAAATTCCAGACGACGTCTCATATTTTCGTCACTGAGAACTTCTTTCGCAGCAGCATTATACTTCTTTATTCCCATCTCCTTTAATCTTTTTTGTGCAGTTATACGGCACATACGGTTATAGGTCTACCACTTCCGATGGTTCTTTCCAAAGTGTGTTCAAGATTCCATTTTACTCGGTAATGCCCTGCGGTGCTTTTTGGTATATCTAACATACGTGAAATTTCACGCACGCTACGGCCCACTGCTAATTCCGAAACAATCCGCGCTTTCAAATCAGCACCGAGATGAGGTGGCATTTTCACAACACTTGAAATTTTAAACTAAAATGGAATTTACATTTCTTACTTTATTTATTGGTTCACACTACCCTTCTCAAACAGTAGGTAATTGTTTATTTATTACATACTTCTAATGACCAATGTAACAACCCTTAGAGCAATATGACTCAAAGGAAGTAAATTAAACAAGCAAGGATATTCTATTGTTATTGAAACTTATTCATAAAGTAAAGCCATTTCCTTATAATGCTAATGGACAGGATTTTTAAGTATTAAGATTACAATAGAGGACTTATAAACTTTCGAAAATATCTAATTATAAATATTTACACTGCAATTGCGCTTTTTCCTTAATAATTTCTTAGCAATAACATACACGTTCTTGGTTTTAAGTTGTCATAAATTTGATATGATATAAATTTGTGTTTCTAATATTACATCACAAACTAATCTTTATTCGCCAAAAAATTGTTGCTTAAGTTGTAAAGCTTCGTACACACCTGAACAACAAACCGAGCAACAAACATAACAACGAACCGAAAGTCAAACAGAACGACAAACGATCTTTTATGATTTCCACAATCCGAACAACAAACGGAACGTTTGTGCTGTTCCATAATTATTTTCAGTAGTTTTCAGTTCATATATATTTATTATTGAGAAGAGAAAATTGCGGAAAACAAGAAGATAGTGCCAACCAAATTTTTACGCACAAAGAAGAGTAAAAATTATAATTTACTTCGCTTTTTTTATTTTGGAAATTTCCCGCCCAAATGATGCTAATAGGGACATCATTTTTTCTTGCATTCTTAAACACTGATTAATTTAAAACATTTTTCTTCTGTCAACTCCATAATATTACCTAAAACACAACAAACCCACAAAAGGGAGGACAAAAATAAATAATTTAATTCTCCCGCATAAGTTTGTTCGCCGTTTTGTTTAGATTCGTCCAAACCTGCAAACGCATTCGCGCGCATTTTCTTTGATGTCGGAGAAAAACCGACAAGTTGCGGGAACGCCGCAAACCGTTCGTGGAACAATCAGGACTTGCGAATCTGTTCTAAAATTCGTACGTAGCACCGTCCAAATTAATGTTCCGATTGCCGTTCGGTTCGTTGTTCTGTTTGTTCCTCGGTTTGTTGTTCAGGTGTGTACGAAGCTTTACAATAAGCATATTAATATGAACTATATCTTATGAAAGGAGAGTTATGTAACTATAATTAACGACTTAACGTTACGTTAGTAGATTCCATTTACTATTTACATATTTTCTTGGAACATTCGATAATTAACTATCGGGATATGATGACCCTATACTTCGCAGGTTGTGCGCAACTGGATACAAGCAAATAACTTGGAGCTGTTACCCTGGCCAGCAAAAGCCCAGATTTTAACATTATCGAAAATGTTTGGGCTCGAATACTTGCTGTTATCCGAAGACAACAAGGGCCAAATTTTATACCAGTAAACCGTAATGCACTAATTGCAGCCATTGATACCGCATGGGAAACGATTAATATTAATTATATTGATACCTTGATAGCGTCAATGAGCAGACGCCTCCAAGAATGTATCAATAATAATGGAGGTCACACCCATTATTGATTTCTTATATTTATTTATATAGTAATACCTTTATTTAAAAAAAACGTTTTCATTTAATTTTAAACTATAACTTGGTATCTTAATTATAATTATGTAATAAATTCTTGTCAAAAACTAAATATATACGTTGACAATAAGAATTGCCTTAGTTTTTATTTTCACTTTTTATATTAACTACAGAAAAAATGAAACGTCATAAAATATACATTTTGTAAGGACTAAATATTATGAATAGAGTTTAATGATTTTTTTAATAACTTACAATAATTAGTAGGTTAGATTTATTTAAAAATAAGTAATAATCAGTCAACCCAAATAACCATGTTTAGTTTTTGATTTAATTTAAAAGTTATTGCTTGTAGACGTTTTTAAATCAAAATTATTTCTAATTTTATTTTGTAAACATTTCCTAAACAAAATTTTGATTCGATAATTAATCGAGCTATGGTGTTTAATTAGCGATACCTTCAAATATATTCTTTAAAGAAAAAATTAAGTAAGCAACGTAAATTACCTATTTTCTAAAACGTGCTTAGTGTAATGATTCATTCTACAGTCCTTCTATAAGATAACCCCTGCTGAGACTACCTGCTGTTAGAATTGTAAATGATACCCTTAAGCCCGCTTCACAATGTGCAAACTTTTGTTTACAGAAATTGTGGTGTCCAAGTTTTAAATTTCATGAGTTGAGACGCAAATGGCTTAGCAGCAAATTTGTCCTAAATCTTCGTTCTACAGAAAAATCTTCCTTGATATCGTCCTTAACCACATTATGCGTACTAGACTTTAGAAATTATTACTGGGTGAAACGTAATTTACCACCATTAGCCGAAGCGATTACTGAAACATCCTGTTACGAGAGACACATAATAAAGTGCCCCTCAATTCTCGCCTAGTTACAAGGACTATTTAGATAAGTTTATAAGCCCCACAGTTATCTTCCCCAAGCTCGGTAGAGATCATAACGTTAATAAAAAGAATACTACTGGATACCTTAAATACCTTCCAAAATTATACTTTAGTATACTGCGATGGTTCCAAAAATGAGGCCGAAGTAGGCTTTGCTGTTTACATACCTAGTACTAACGAAGCATTTACAGGCAAGTTGCCGAACCAAATGTCTATTTTTTCAGCCGAAAAATGCAGTCAAAAAAGCTATCTTTAAATGCACAAATAACACGATTATAATCTTATCTGATTCAAAAAGTGTACTTACAAGCTTAACGAATGTCTCACATAAGAAACCCTATAATTTTAGATGTAATGAACTGTTATATTTCCCGCTGTAGAGAGGCAATCTCAATTACTTTTATATGGGTTAAGAGTCATTCTGGAATCCACGGTAATATAACAGCTGATGAATTGGCTAAAACTACAGTTACAAGAGAAGAGTATGATAATGATGCAGTTGCCTGTCGTGACTTAATTAAAATTGAAAAAACAACATTGTACACAATTTGGAACAATAGATACACAACACACTACTGTAACCATCCAACAAATTATTACTTATTGCATCCAATAATCACCAGTCAAAGATGGTATGATAAGAGACTTATTCTCCGACACATGACCAGTTTAATAACAAGGTTACAATTCAATCATGATCGTTTTCCAGTTCATTTGCATAAGATAAAAATTGAAGAATCCCCTAATTGTCAATGTGGGAAAGAAGGTACAATAAATCACTTATTTTTTGAATGTGTTTTAAAAGGAAAACATGTAGAAGACTTACACAGGGAACTGCTGGAATCGGGAACAAATTTTCCGATGAACATTAACAATATATTAGTGTCGGGAAATATTACAGCTTACAGAACTTTGTTCAATTTTGCTATAGAAACGGAAACATCGGTGTAAAATAACAAAAGTAAGTGGCTAAGATTGCTAAAGCCACTAATAAAAAAACAAAAAAAAGTTGCAGTTTGAATGGCCTGTTCTTATGCGATTTATTTTTGACCAAATTTTTCCTTTTTGATCAAAGCCCGGGACTTCTATTGTTGAATCATCAATGAGATGTTTATTGAAAACATCAACTCCAGACCATACTTTTTTCCACTCTTCAACTTCAGAAAAGCCGTACTTAAGTAGTCTTGTAACCATATAAGACTTCGAGATTTAAGTCTTTATCAGGAGAGTTGTCAATGTCATTCCAAATTGGTAACTTTTTATTATGTTGGCATTTATCCTATTCTCGTTTTAACGCAGCTTTTCGTCGAATGTTCGATATTACAAAGAACAGGAAGCCAATCGAGAGGAGTAGATTTAATGGTTCCACTAATGATACGCATAGTGCATTTCAACTGGGCGTCTATTTTTTTTGTATGATAACTATTCAACCAGACAGGAGCACAATATTCTGTTGTAGAATAAACTAATGCCAAATGTACGAAGTGTCTTTGCATCTGCTTCTCAAGTTGTTCCAGCTAGTTTTGAATGACATTATTTCTTGTTTTCATTTTTTGTTGGACTTTTTCTAAATGATCTTTGTGAATTAAAAAACGTATCTAAAGTAACTACCAGATAAACTGGGTTAAAGATAACATTGAGTTTTCGACTTTTTTCTATTACTTAAATGAAAACAAGAAACCTCTGTCTTATTAAGATTGGGGCATAATCACCATTTTTTGAAATAATTTTCCATAATACCCAAATCATCAGATAGTTTATTTTCAATTTCGAAAAAATCTGAATGTTGAAATGAAATTTCGACATTAGGTGCAGGAACCGATCCCTGTGGAAGACCATTATTTAAAAATCTAAATTTACTGCCTTTATCTTTTATATTACAAACAGATATCAAATTGTTCAGTACAAACATTTTTTTTAACCCTTTTTCAGTGGACTCTGGTGT
The DNA here is from genome assembly GCA_030710515.1 of Abscondita cerata. NCBI lineage: Eukaryota > Metazoa > Arthropoda > Insecta > Coleoptera > Lampyridae > Abscondita > Abscondita cerata. The sequence goes on from JALBCR010000195.1 coordinate 23,908, forward strand.
TCCTCAACGTTCCCACCTTGCACTTTTGTTTTTTTTTTATTATTTATTAGTGATGTTAAACTTACTTTCAAAAATTTGAACATATTACTATTTGCAGACGATTATATGATCAGACTCTGACCTGAACGGACGTGTTGCGGTGCAGAGTGATAAAAGTGTTAAACTGTATTTTTGAAATATTATAAAGAAAATGCCTTCAAATTTGTGTTCATTTTGCAATAAACAGGATAGTAATCTTACATTACAATGTGACGGTTGCAAAAATCATCTTCATGTAACGTGTATTCAGATGGATGCGGATGATGCTAAACGCATAACTCGACAAAGAACTAAAGGAGTAAAGTTTTTTGCAATGGTTGCAATAAAACCTCAGATCAATTTGCTGAACTTAAGTTAATGCTAAATTCTCTAATTAATAGACTTGAAAGTTAGAATCTCGACCTATTCAACAACCTGAGATGTCCCCAGAATCATATGAAATGATTATACGTGAAGCTCAAGATCGATTTAGGCGTGAAAATAATATCATAATATATGGAATTTCCGAGAATAACGATGTCAATTCGGTGGTTGGAAAAGTCAACGACATTTTACAAATAGCGAATGTGAAAACAAATTTGAATTCCACTGAGAAGATTAAGCGTTTGGGTGTCTTGAAAGATAACGTAAACAGACCTCGACCGCTACGTGTTGCTTTAGAAAATGGATATCAAGTACATAATGCAGTTCGAAATGCAAAGAATTTAAAATCAGTTCCTGATTTTAAAAACATTTATTTAAAAAAGATCAAACTGTATATCAAAGAGAGCAATACAAAAATGTAAGGATGCGCTTAAACTAAGAATAGAAAACGGCGAAACTAATTTAATCATAAAGTTCGTAAATGGAATTCCAAATATTGTTCAAAAAAACTAAATAGTACCAACAGCAAATCTTTTTGTGTTATTATCAAAATGTTCGAAGTATACGTAATAAGGTTGATGAATTTAATGCAAATATTTGTGAAAATGAATATGACATTATTGGTTTAAGTGAAACATGGTTATCTAGTGATATCGACAGTAACGAGTTCTTTTCGCATGCTACCTATAATGTATATAGATGTGATCGGAGTTTCAATTCTACCAAGACTCGTGGAGGAGGCGTGCTTCTTGCTGTCAAGAATCATATAACAACGGAGAAACTAGATTTATCACAACTTAGAAATGTATTACCTGGTTTCGAAATTGTTGGTTGTAAGTGTTTATTTAAAACCTATTCTATATTCGTATTTGTTATATATATTCCTCAAACTCCAACACTTTCAGATCTTGATGCTCTGTTTGATTATTTTTTGCAACACTACTTATATATGAAACATGTAGTTTTAATGGGAGATTTTAACATTCCTACTTTTTAAATCCGATAATTGTGATAGATTATATTCATGCATCAACAGTTTTGTAATTTGTTGAACTGGCGACAAAATAATGAAATTTGTAACAGTAATGGTAGATTGCTTGATCTTGTATTTGCTAATTTTGATTGTTCTATCCACCATGAGGTTGAGCCACTAATACATGAGGATGTGCATCATCCGGCTTTAGGTATCCATCTAAACTTATCTCAACCAAGAGGTGATAACTTTCCAATAACGCAAATGAGTTTTAAATATAATTTTAAAAAGCAAATTTTATTGAACTGTATAACTCTTTAAATACAGTAGATTGGTCAATATTAAACTATTACACCAATGTGGATGAAGCATGTGACGTTTTTTATAATACACTCTACGAAGTCTTTGATAAATTTGTACCATATTACAAAACAAAAATATTAAACAGAAATATCCATCATGGTTCACCCAGGATATTATTAAAAATATTAAACTTAAAGGTAGATGTTATAATAAGTATAAAAGAATAATTGTCAAGATAGTCTAAGGGAATTTAAGCGTTTAAGGTCATTTATCAAAAGTCAAATTAAAATATCGTATAGCAATTATATAACTAATATAGAAACTTCTATTAATAATGATTCAAAATTTTTGGTCTTTTATAAGAAATAGGAAAGGAGTTTCTAGAATTCCAGGTATATTACGTAAAGGTGTAGTGCAGTATGACTGCCCACAAGATATTGTAAACGCATTTGCTGAACATTTCAGTAGTGTTTATCGATATCCCTCCTCGTGTAATACGAATATGGATGCTACATCTGATATATTACGTGACACATTTCCTAATATACATATTGACATTAAATCTATATCTGAACAGGATATCAAATTTGCAATTCGCAAGCTTAAAACAAACCGACATCTGGAGACGATCAAATTCCTAGCTACTTGATTAAGGATTGCGTGAATATTTTACAGTTCCTCTATTATACATTTTAATTTAAGTTTAAAAACAAATACATACCCTAGTAAGTGGAAATTAGCACGGATATGTCCGATTTTTAAAAGCAATGATAGTTTCGAAATTACTAATTACAGACCAATTGCTATCCTATCAAATTTTTCTAAGGTGTTTGAGATGATACTATTTAGATATATTTATTTATCTGTTAAAAGTTTTCTGTCTCTCCATCAACATGGTTTTGTTGAGAAGCGTTCAACGGCTACAAACCTGTGTTCATTTGTTCAATTTGTGACTGAAGTTCTTGATAATCGTGGACAAGTTGATGTCGTATATATGGATCTGTCGAAAGCTTTCGATCAAATAGACCATCGACTATTGCTTAATAAATTGCACATGTTTGGCTTCTCTACGTCTTTAATTAAATTAATTGAATCTTATTTGGTAAACAGAACCCAAGTAGTTCTATATAATGGCTATTCGTCATTACCATTTATTGCCCATTCAGGGGTTCCTCAAGGATCAAATCTTGGACCATTGATGTTTTTGCTTTTTATTAATGATCTTTCCAGTATTCTCAATTGTAAGACGCTGATGTTCGCTGATGACGTAAAAATATTCCTGTCCATCAAAAGTATAAAGGACTGCACTGATTTACAAGCTAATATAAACATTGTTAGTGAATGGTGTAAGAATAATAAATTAAATTTAAACATTAGCAAATGCAAAGTTGTTAGCTTTTCGCGGAAAGATACGCATTTAATATTTAACTATAATATTGAAGGAAGTATGTTAGCCAGATGTAAAGAGATTAGTGACCTTGGAGTAACTTTCGACAGTGAATTATCTTTTAGCAAACATATTACTCAAACGGTATCAACCTCTTACAAAATGATGGGGTACATAATGCGAAACACAAAACAATTTTCGAATATAAACACCTTAAGGACCTTGTTTTTTCTCTTATTCGATCACGTCTTGAATATTGTGCATTAATATGGTTTCCATATTATGACCGTTATAAGATGCTGATAGAAAATGTTCAACGAAAATTTTTAAAATATCTATGGTTTAAATTGTATAACTTATACCCTCCTAGAGGTTTTCCCAGTAATCGGTTGCTAGAAACCTTTCATATGCGTTCTTTGATGACAAGACGATCAGTTATTGCTTTGACGTTTTTGTACAAACTCTTGCATAATAAAGTTGATTGTCCTCTAATTTTGGCAAAACTAAATTTTCATACTCCCAGAAGTAATAATAGCAGACTACAACATACCTTTTATATTGAAACAGCGAGAACTAATTTACTTTTAAAATCTCCAGTAACAACTATGTGTGCATTGTGTAATAAATGTTATAATTGTGATATTTTTTCAAGCACACTAAAATTTATGCTTGATGTTTATATAAACTTGGCTTGTTTAGAAATTGTGTAATAGTTTGTAAGCACCGATACAGTTTTTTTTTTTTTTTTTTTATAATTATATATTATTTTTGTAATTTCAGTTTCTTAACATAGTAAAATATTAATTAATCTTCTTTTTGTAAATTTGTTGTGTATGATTGTCCTGTAATTGGCTTTGCTGTTGGACAATAAATAAATAAATAAATAAATAAATATGAAAAATTTTCAAAATAATAAAAATATAGAAGACTGCAGATTACTTCAGAATCACTTACATTCGTTTTCTAAATGGTTCTAAAACTTATCAGAACTAAATTAAAGTAAGTGCTCTTCTATCATTCTATCGAATTGTAACCCCAATCAAGTTTTCATATTTCATCAACAATCATCATCTGAAAAGTCTAGCATCTATTACAGACTTATGACTTCGAGCAATTTCTTGTCCATTAAACATATTTGTTATATTTGTACCAAAGCATGTAAAAGAATTAGGTTATATTTTTCGTTTCTCTAAACACTTTAATAATTTGGACACTTTAAATCTCTTTACCCATCAATTATGGTCACCATGTTACTTAACATCGATAACAAAAATAGAAAAGGTTCAACATAGATTCCTTAGACATTTCGTTTATAAAGCTGGACTCCCAGCGTTAGACTACATAAGAATTCTTTTATTGGCTAAAGTAAATACACTCAAATCGCGTAGACTATTTCTTGATCTGGTGTTTCTTCATAAACTAATCAATGGTGTACTAGATTGTCTGTACGTTTTATATCAAACAAATTTTAAAATTCCACACAAAAGTCTTCGTAATATCCCTCCATTTGCCATCAATTTTAGCAAAACCGCGTATCTCCAACGTTCTCCTGTTCAGCGTCTTATGTATTCGTCCAACTTATTTCCCAATTTTACACCTTTTTAGTTTGTTAGTAATAATTTACATTTAAATATATTTAGTTTTTAGTTTTTAATTATTTTTGTTATGTGTACTAAATTTCATTTCATTTGCTCTGCCCGTAAATTAATAAATAAATAAATAAATCTTCAAGGTGTTCCAAACTTAGAAGCCAACATGTCTAATTAAAAATATTTATAGGTTGCTTGTTTTAAATAGGACTCCTTATATTTAATGATGTTTTTTGATTCATTATGTTATGCAAATTTGATAAAACCGTTTCAGTATTTGTGTATTTAATGTTTTACTGCAATAAAAAAATTATGTAGGTTGGTTGTCATGGCTTATTTATTTACATATCTATTGTTTTTGACGACAGGCTAGAAAAAAATGCATGATTTGTAATTTTAGTTTAAAGAAAACGTTATCGATGATAAAAGCAGAAATTACAGTTACGCCATGGAATTACGAGAATAAGTAATAATGATCAACGATTCCAGAACTTTCGTTCTCTTGATATTCCAACACCATCTACAATTATTCTGCAACTATAGAAACATAGTAAGTAATTTTTGAGAGCGGTTGTAAGTTGTCATTCAAAGAGAGTCAGTACAAATTAAAACGTATAATATTAAATGTGTGTGTTCATTAGAATCATAGAAGTACTTGTTAAAATAAATAAATTCTTAATAGTGTAATACGATTCGGGCTGCGTTTATATATCTCGCAATTGTGAATGCGGAAAGAAAAATAAACGATAACAATTGTAACATTGGTTTTTATTTATTTTACAATCGCGAGTGCAAGTATCAAATTACCGTTAAAAAACTGTAAATTAAACGTTATTTTTAAGTGGACAAATAATAAGTGCGCGTGGGTGTGACTTTTAAACTGACAGTTTCATAAATTAATTAAGTGCGCAATTTTTATTCGAATATTTGGAAGCATTGAAAAATGGCCAACAAGCAATGAAAGATGTGATTTAACAGAAATTATATGAAAATTCAAAATCAATTGAAGATGAGTTCTTTTTCCTATAACATCGCTTTGATCTATAATACAATAAATAATGACTGGAAGATCCTAATGCCAGTAACGTTTACCAAACGCCTAAAATACATGCTAATGAATTAACTTTCTCATTATTTCATTTCCACCTTCAAAATTGACTAATTATAATATACATGTGTCTTGTTTGCTATTGCTACCTTGTTAACCTAATTAAATTTTTAATTTGTTATTCTTGTTTTAATAATTTAATACTTAAGAAGCGTTAAGGAAATAAAAATAGAAAAAGAATATAAGTAAGTAAAAAAAAAAAATTAATAGTTAAATTGTATTTGAGGCCTGTATGAAAACCAATGCACTTGGTTCGGCTGGTGAATTGACCAGGCTCTCTTTGACAGATAGTCAATGAAAAATATAGCCATATTTCTGTATATTATCTGTCAATAAATTATATTATTATTATTATTATTATTATTATTATTCCCTTATTCTCAACTTTTAATGTTGGTTACGGTTTTATTACTAGTAAGAAAGTAATTCAACTCCTCTTGCTAGCCTAAAAATTTTTTCGGACTATGTGGCAAGTTTGCAGTATTATGGCACGCTGCCCCACATTAACGATTTTATTGGGTAGTCCGATGTTATTTGAGTTATTCAGGAAACCTTTGCTTAGGATACCCTCAACCGAGATCACAAAAGGAAGAATTGTCACATTTCTCAGTTTCCATTGCCTTTTAGGTCATACGCCAAATTTTCATATTTTGTGACTTTCTCTTGTTCAGTCTTCATAATATTGTGTGAAGAAGGTACCGCGATGTCAATAATGGTGCCTGTTGCTTCTTTCTTATCAATAAACACAATATCCGGTCTGTTATAGTCAACTGTTCTATCAGTTGTTATGACTCTGTCCCAATATAATAAGTGGTCCGGTGTTTCAAGAATTGGCATCGGCTCATATTTATAGTAAGGAGGGGGTGTAGTTTCTAGAAGTCCATGTTTAAGTGCAAGTTGTTGGTGGATTATTTTGGCTAGTTGGTTGTGCCGGCCAAGGTATGCCTTATCAGCTAGAGCTAGACACCCTGCTGCGATATGTTCGATGGTTTCTCCGACAGCTCCACATTTTCTACATTTATCTTCTATATTTAGCTTTAAACAATGTTTTTCGTAATTACGTGTTCGAATTACCCGGTCCTGTATTGCAATAAGGAAGCCTTCTGTCTCCGGGTATAACTGTGGATCACTAAGCCACCTAAGCGATGATAATTTATCTACGTTATCCATTTTTATCAGTTTGGGGTATCTACCATGCATCGATTGTTCTTGCCAAGCGTTAATATTTTCAGTTCTTGTTGGTAGTTCATCTTGCCGAATACGCTGTGCAAGATTCAGTGGAGTAAAACCCTTATCTGATTGAACCACTAACTGCATCAAATCGCTGTTAGTTGAATGGAAGTAACGTCTCATGTTATTTTCTTGATTTAAGCACAGAAACTTAATATCAAGCAATCCTCTTCCACCTTCACTTCTCGGCAAGTACAACCTTCTCACTGAGGAGTTTGGGTGCAGGCTCCTAAATTTTGTTAGTAATCGCCTTGTTGTTCTATAGAGTTCATCAAGATCAGTGTCGGACCACTTCACAATTCCAAATGAATACGTCAATACCGGGACGGCCCAGGTATTTATTGCCGAACACAAATTACCGCCTGAAAGCTTAGTGTTAAGTAGCTTAGTTAATCTTTTCTTATACCTCTCAGTGAGCTCTCTTTTAAGCTCGGCATGGTCAAGTCGTTGGTTTTGAGGGGTACCAAGGTAACGGTAGGTTTGATGAAGAGGTAGTTGATCAATATCGCCCATGTTCTGTGGATTGTTCTCAATATTCCCTTTTTTGATGTTTATAACGGCGCATTTATCAAGCCCAAATGACATTCGGATTCGGATATCGACATTTGCTTCTGAGATTCAACCTATATCCAGCATCTGTGTTATTTAATAAGGAAGACATTGGGTTCAAAGCTAAGCAGAACCATATAGGGGAAAAGAGAGTCTCCCTGAAATATTCCCCTATTTATGTCCACAGTTCCTATGTTTTCCTTGAAACCCACATAGTTGATTTCCATGACGTCATTAGGTGTTTCAGGACAGCTATTATGCGTGGGCATATTTGATATATTTCGAGGACTTTTATTAACCAGTCGTGGGGAACAGAATCATATGCTTTTCTGTAATCGATGTAACATATTTTTAAATTTCGTTTCATTTTCTGGACTTGTTTTAAGATTACTGAATCTATGGTTAGCTGATCCTTACAGCCCAGCGTCCCTTTTATGCATCCTTTCTGTTCCTCCGAGAAAATTTGGTTAACACTGCAATGCTGGTATATTTTTTCATTAATTACCGAAGTAAATAATTTGTATACTACTGATAAGCATGTTATTGGTCTATAATTTTGAGGTTGTGCGGTATCGCCCTTTTTATATAGTAAGAAAGTATTGCCCTGGCATAAGAAGGTAGGTATTTGATTTGGGTCGTGAAGCGCCTGCGTAAAGCAATAAGCGAGTCTCTCGTGCGTGGCGCTAAAGTACTTGATCCAGAAATTTTGAAGTCTATCTGGTCCTGGCGCTTTCCAGTTTTGTGATCTTTTACTGCCTTTACTATGTCTTCCTTGGTGAATTCTAGGAGATTCATACGCGGTATTTGCGCGTTAGCTCTCTCTATTCCAATCCATTCAGCTTCCTGATTGTACGGGTCTGCTCTTCCCATATAGATTTCCAGAAATTTTTAAACTGACTGAGTTCATTATGTCCTATTTTGATATCAGTGTCATCGTCGCCTTGCTCTAGTTTTCTAAAAACTTCTTCTGATTAGTATGATACTCTCTATTTTGTTCTTTTCTTTGCGATAGTTCGTTATATCGTCTTAATCTTGAGCCTTTGGCTTTAGCTTTTGCCTAAATCGATCTTGGAGGTCAATAAGCTTATTATTATATTCTGGATCCTTTTCAGGGATTTTAGCTCTTCTGGCGATTTCTCTTGTTTTCCTTAACACCTTCTTAGACTTGTTGTTTTTCAAGAATTCAGATATAATATCCATATCTGCCCTCAGTCTATCTACGCCCTGCTCGAGGCGTATTTTCCAAGCTGGTTTTCTTTTATTCTTGTTCTGGTCTTTTGATTCTATGGTGTAGGTTTTTGTCCATTTAGCTCAATGGCAGTAACAGCAGCACAGTACAAAGCCAAATGAATTTCGTCAATACTTCTGTTTATATTAAGATATTTCTCAAGAGCCTTATTAACGTTTGTAAGAATTGATTGTGCACGGTGGGCATTATGCAAAATTGGTATCTCTGGTCTTTTGAGTGGATCTGTACCTTCATAGAAAGCCAACAAACTAAGAAATTTATCCAACGCGGCATTATTCTCCTCTGCCTGTTCAGTTTCAATGGGTACATTGCTTACACAAACTTCCGCACCAGTCGGTTCTGTTTGATCACCGATATGTTGTTGTGGGGTCGGGTGAATTTCTATTCCATTTGGTTCTATTTGATCAAACATATCTTGTTGTTGAATCTCGTAGCCAACTTCCCGTTTAATTTGATCAATTTCAGTTTCCGTTAAGTACTTTTTCCTTATGATGACACTCTTCCTATCCACTAGGTTCTGTTCTGATAGGTTAAGATCCGGATGAGCCCTTGTAAACTCGGTATGAAGGGCGTGTCTCCATCCAGGAGTGGATTATCGCTACACTTGTTGACGCGATAGAAAGCACGAACAACAGCTATATTCATTTCTCGTGTCCATCTTATTCGTCCAGTGCAGCCTCTCCTACGAGCAGCCCTCCTTGTTGGGGCAGCTGGCAGGCAGAGCGGTGTTTTGTTCTTCAACCCCATTTATTGTTTCCACGTCCCGTTGGTTCGATTGGGCTGTAGTTTGTTGTGCGACAGGTGTCCGCCTCGTCAACCTCCTGCCACCGACGTCCCGCTCACTGTCACGTCCAGCGCCGGCTCCAGACGTGCCCTGGCGATCCCCAGGCAGCGACTTTAATCTATTCCTTAATATTCTACTACTCATCATGGTTTAATGGTATACAGTTTTAACCTACTGCGCAGGCCGGGGACCCCGAAATTTTAGCCGCCCTCTGGAGTCAGACGCTGTCGGGCGGCCGCTCTTCTAGAGGCAGACGCCGCCTCCGCAGATCTCTCATACGCCCCAATCAATTGATCCGGCCGGTGGAAACTCCGCGGCCCCTTTAAGGCAGGGACTACCACCTCGTTTAGGTTGAGGCACCCTAACTGAGGTAGGTGGGGTCGTCATACCCAAAGTGCCAGCAAGCCTTAGCTAGCACCCCTCTGCCTATTTATTATTATTATTATTATTATTATTATTATTATATTGCTATTACTGATTCGATTGGCGTACCCTACAGCGCCGAGTAGTTCCTTCAGCAACTGGCTATTTAGACGTTTGTGGATGGCATTCGAAATAGTGATAGTAAAATTATAGAAGTAATTGTTTGGCTAATATTTCGTAAGAACTTTCTACATAGAACACCACTACAGAACCGTAGTCAGGTGGACTATGCTCATCGTCACTGTACGAAGTCTACGCGAAGGTCATGGAAAGCACTCTAAAAAAGTAAACATGTCAACTATAAAGGGCAAAAGTCGACCTCAAGAAAAATGCCACCGAGGTTACCATTTGCATCGCATCGTCGACGGAAGACATACAATGCATCAAATTTGTAAGATTTATCACCGGACAATACTCAAACTCCTGATTGATGTAGAGCTACAAAAACCATTGTCCGTCCTAATGTATTACAGAGACGCGGCAGAACATCCCTAACGGCAGAGTCTTTTTAAACGGGAAATTTGTGCTAGATACCGATTTGATTAACCTGGTTGTAGAAGTAGTACTGTCCCAGGTTCAAGATGATCAAGAAAAGTTATCGGTTATTTTAGTGAAGGTTTTCTAGAGATCAGAGAGAAGCTAATACTGCGTAACTAGAAGAGAAACTCCTAAGGGTTCTTAAGTCAATCAAATATTTCTACAAATACTTATACAGACAAAAATTCCTACTTAAATAAATAGTTATACCTATACCTATAACTTATCCAAGAGAACTTGTCCGATATATTGTACTCATTGTTCTAAATTAGAGGAAAAAGTCAACGTCATTAGAAGAACCACTATGGTCAATGAGAGCCCGAGCAGTTGAAACAAGAACAAGACCCCGAATTACAAATGCTTCTAGAATGGAAGACGATAGATTAAAAGCCAACCTGGGAAGAAGTAAGTAGTAGTAACGTGAAAGCTTACTGGGTCCAACGCAACTTCTTGGTAATATAAGACGGTGAAACAAACCCTAGAGAGTGTTGTGACGGGATTTTTCCATAAATAATTGGTTTATTAGGAAATTCTCTCCCTACAGTGTAGGGGATTTACTTGTTTGGAGTTGGCTGTTTAGTTGGCATCCGTGTACTCTAAAACTGACATCTCGGTGGTTCGCAACAATGATACTTTCTTTTTTCTTATTAAATCGTCGAAGTGAAAGGGTGTATTTGGAATGCTGTTTAAAAACTGAACCATTAGACACGTGTTTAATAAATGGCGAGTGCAGTAAATTCGTCCCATTCTAATTAGGGAAGAAACCTTTGGTTACGATTCCAGTGTAAGTAGCTTTCTTTCTTTTACGTTCTTTGTTTTAGTGAAATATTTGTTTTTACGGGTTCTATTAATTCTAGGCGCCCTTTTTTTCTTCTTGTTTTCGTTTTAGTGTTTGCTGTCGTTTTGGACGTTCGTTCGACGTACTCCGTGGTAATTTGTCGCTAAATATCGAATGAGGAATTGACTGGTAACTTTAGTAAACTAATTACGAAGCCTACTAGACTTCTCTGGGAAATACGCTTCCCGCAAGACCATCATTGGTTTAAGGCCACCACTCAAAATAATTATCTACTCATTGGTGCAGTCCAGCAACTGTTATCAGTGGAGGCCATTTTAGTTTCTTATCTTCGTGGATACTCAGATATTGGATTTGGATACAAGAGCTGTTATCTCGAGCGACTAACTGTCAAACCCGGAAAACTTCTGGTCACACGAGTTATTTATTTATGCATGCAATTGATTAATTAATTTTATCGCGTTATGTATTTGTATCGTGGTTGAAAGTTTAACACCGTATCTTTGTTGCGCCTATTTCTTATTATAATGTGAGCTTGAAGGATACTTTCAGTACAATCATTTATGTGCGCGTTGAACTTATTTAATGTAAATAATCGGCCTACGTTCGGTACCCGACGTCATTAGCATTAAGTACCTTTTAAACCATAGTTTGTCGTGCGACTTATGTGAAGGAATTCAACAGGGTTCGTGACGTTCAATTCAACTAATTTATTTGGGAGCGCTTATGCCTCAACGTCATATACTTTTTGTTAACTCGCTCTCGTGCATGAATCGTATCTGAGAGTTAGTTAGATATATGCTATTGCTTTTTATTTGATATTGGTATTGTTATGTGTGTCTCGATATGTAAGTTGAACTCTAGTTGCTAACACAATATATTGATTTCTGTGCACCTACGGTTTATTTATTTTTGATCTACGAGTACCTAGTGGCTCTAGATATTTCTCTTACCGAGTCCTAGGTGGCGCCTTATAAATTTTCAGAGCAGGGCTCTACCCCCGTTGTGAACGATTTTCAATACACCCACGACCACTTCCGACTAATTAAGAGCTGCCGTGTGGGGTCATCTAACACTGCGATACCGTACTTTATTGGTTACAAATAAATCGTAACAGTGTCGACGGTAACGAGAGAAGACAACAATTAGTAGTGCCAAGTATCAGAAGTATCGTAGCATCTGCATGATCGAATTTCTGAAGGACACATCGGTGTAAAAAGGCACTTGGGAAACAACGGTAACGGTCCAGTAAAGAAGATGGAAACACCTATAAAGCAGCAGAATGTCGGAAATCCATTTGTAAAAGTAGCGATCGACACACAACAGATTCCCTAAAAGTGATGTCCGAAACAATAGTAGATTATTTTACTAGGAGTTAAACAATATAATTGTTGAGCTTAAAAGTTTGCTGGCGAGGTGTTAGCCGAGATACAAATGCTAAACAATTATATTTTTAACTCCAAGTGAAATATATTTATTTTTTCTTCAAGCATTTATTGCTAGTTTTCATGTGTTATTTTCAAATTTTCGAGATTCTCAGTCTTATAGTGACTTTTATTCTGGACGAATCAAGTTGGTACTTTACTGTTACATTCATAATATGACATAACCGAGGTACCAACCTCTAAATAGTTGTGGAAACAAAAATAACTGTTTTACTTTTTAATGTCTAGACAGTAAAAAAGAATTTTTAGCGTCTGCCAGTAGTTCAATAATATGACGTTTTATTGTCGCTTGAAGAAAAATACATTTTAGTGGCAATGGTCAGAAGCATACCAAACCAAGAAGCAGCCATAGTAGCAGACTTGTTAGTCAAGGAATTTACTTGAAATTATACATTAAGACCAAGGACAAAACTTTCAGTCAACCTTATTCCGAAATGTGTTCCAACTGTTAGAAATCAAGAGGATCAGAACATACGCCTCTACAACTATAAAAACCTAGTCACGTAATTTTTGAGCGTAGTTGTAAGTTGTCATTCAACGCAAATTGATATAAATTATAACGTGTAATATTAATTGTGTGTGTTTATCAGAATCATAAGAACTGTACGTGTTAAAATAAATGAACTCAGTGTAATACAATCCGATGCGGAAAGAAAAACAAACGATAAGAATCGTAACATTACGTTGATTACAAGTTATAATATTCTGCAATAATTTCCTTTTTCCTTAATAAGTAACATATACAGTGACCGACAAATGGGAAAAATTTTTGTAATTGAGATATCCAAAAGTTTCTTTTGGCAAATGAATTCAGCATATTAAATGACAAAAAAAAGCACTTTGACAAATGTCATGTGACTACTGTCATGGCGGCCAATTAAAAAAATACCCATTAAATATGTAAAAAGTGAGGTTAGATGACAAGATATTGAAAAATGCCTTAGAGAAAAGTTGTTCAAAATTAGATTATACGTCTATGTGCAAAAGAAAATAACGACTTTTCAAAAATATCAGTTTCAGCATTTTTCCGGAAATATTGAGAAAACAAAATTTTTTGAGTTTGATTTGCATAAAACACAATAAAACCAACAAATAAACTTCGCAATCTAATAATTTTTATTTATTAGTCTACCAATGGACGGTAAAGAACAATAAACATTGTTTTTTAGGACGGACTGTATAAAATCATTAAAAATAAATTTTACTAGGTATATCTACAAAACCGTTTAGGTGCAATTTTGATGAAAAGTTAGAAGTTTTAAAATTAGTGTAACATAAAGACAAAATAAAAACAAGAAAAACACTAAAGTAAATACTCACCTTTTCTGCAAATTCAATAAAGTAATACATTATTGCAATTACGTCGAACACTTTAATAAATACAAAGTAAACAGCAACACAATACATTGAAATAGGTAGGGTTGTTCAGAAATTGTAAGGTTAATTATCGTAAAAACAGTTACTAAAATAAATAGCGAACTAATGTGTAACCTTATAGAAAATAAATACATTAAATACTAGATTAATTTCTTTGCCCAACTCTTTTAAATTAGTGAAAACTTTCAACACCAATAAAAAATAATTAACGAAACACGATGTTCTCCATACTCAATTAGACTATTTTGAACAATTTCTAATCTTTTCCAAAAGCATTTAATAAACATATAATAAAACACACCTCATTTACAAATAGAAGTTCGCAAAAAAAAAAGCAAAATAGGGGCATACTTTTAATCCTGGATTTTTGTTGTACCCTTTACTCACTAAAATAAAATGTAACGTTACATTTATTAATGCAGTTAAATAAAAAGTTGTTAAAACGCAACATAAGAATTTTTGGAGAAGGTGTGACTAAGATTTGTATTCACAGCTTGTTCGAGTTTCTTGTCAAGTTTTACAAGTTTTTTACAATAAAATAAATTCGTTTTTTATAATATACTAATAGAAAAATGTATTGAAGAATTCCTGCATAACCGGTAAAGTAAATCAACGCAAACGAAGCCGATGTTACCGAATATAATCCCAATTCGCAAAAAAATGCGTGACAAAGAAATAAGAAAAATAAAATAAAAATTACAGAAACGTTCCAAATGTTTATTAAATTAGTAGTTTGAGTTGAAGGCGACCATAGATAAAAACCAAAAATTTTTGAAAGGGTTTCTAATGGACGCAGTACGGCATAAAAATTTGAAATGTTATGTTTATTTGTTCTAAACATACTTTTTAATACTAAAACACTTCACCCAGTCGAATTTTGCTTACTTTATACAAAAGTAATTATCTTAATGTATTGTAAGTTAACGTTAATGTATTAAAAGCTTTCACTAAAATTGTCTTAATTTGTTAATTCAATTACGATCTAATAAAGATAGATGAATAATATAATATCCATCTCAATTTCTTGCTCAAACAGATACTTCTGCCGGTTATGCTTCGAAATCTAATATAATGTATACAGAATCAGATAGACTATAAAATAAAAATCTTACAGAACAAAGAAAAAATAAATTAATAAAAACAAATAAATTCATGAAAACTGAAAACTAAATTGAAGAACAATTGGTTTCTAAAACATTCAGAATTTATTGAAAAAAATGTCTTCCGGGATTGGACTTCGTTGAAATGGTAACCGCAGTTGTTAAAGCCTAATGCTTTTTAATGCATAGAAACAAACAATGATAATAATTATAATTTTTTTAATAATAAAAATTAATTTGTTGTACTTGAAGATTGTGATCGGTACTTTGGTGTTAAGAGACACAATTCTTAATAGGTTCCACCCAGATATTTGAAGTGTTATGTAGTTTATTTTGTGAAATATGGATAAGCTCATAGCGAACCGTCGCCCTTCCAATAAAGTCCAAGCTCTATTGCAAGAATATCCTATTAGTGTATCCAAGGTAAAAGTAAAACGTATCTACATGTATAGATAATTCGAGAAAATGGAACAAAAGGATAAAAAGATTTGACTTGAATGATTGAAGACAAAAAAGACCAACGCTCAGATTAACGCAAAATATGAAGCTATTGCTAGGTATAAAGAAAACTTCATCGAGTGTTGGCAGATGATGGAGAAAACCTGGATTATACCACGTACAACCTCCCAATTATTGAGTTACGCAAATTCAACGGCGATCTGAAAGAGTGGCTTGGATGGTCGAATTTCAAAAAGATTCACACGGATAAAAACAACCTAACTCCGACAAGCAATGACTGAGGGGAATGAAGCAAGAGAAATTGTTCAGAGTTATCCACAGTGGGAAAAACTACAGAGAAGTCATTGCAAGATTAGTTTGGATGAGAAGATCTTCCACTACAATGCTACGTTTGTAAATTGTTCACCCTTGTGATCTCTAACGCGTCATCTATAATGTTTACACACTTAATTAATATTATTACATGTGAATACTAGGGTGGGTAAGGGTTGGCATGTTTTAGGTTTTAGTGGTTTTCGTAAACCTTGAAGCAAATGCTTTGCCAAGACGAACCAATCCACTATTGCACACGGTTTTCCTCACAACACTATACAGGTTTATACTGATCTTCTCGGGCACCATACATAACACTTACATCACACTACAATATTTGTATAATGTACCATACGAATAAATAAATAAATCTAAAGATAAAGTCCCTTTATTACAGTTGTATTTAAACAGTTATGTCTGCGTGCTTTTGAAACACTGAAATTGATTAAGCTGATCCAGCTAAATGGACCTTCCCATTAGTGGGGCCAGTTTATCTGGAGACACTCATCGTGCGCGGCAGCAAAGTCCACACTCCAAAGAAGATCGTGAAAGAGTGGGCTCAAAGAAAACCCATTTACAATTACTAATGGAGTTTATTAAGCTTGAAGGGCAGATACAACTCGCAAAGACAACATTTCAATCGACTGATAATAAAATTACAATAAAATCAAAACATCGGTAAGTCAACCCAGAAAAAGCAAAGGTATACTGAAGAAGTCGCCGCTGTCACTGGGCTAGTTTTTGCTGCTTAAGTGACCGTTGTGTGAAGGCGCAGTCAATGCCTCTTGAAGAAATAAGAGAGAACGTAAAAGAGCCTCAAACATGTTTCTGATGTTTAGCAAAAATCATCCATCCAATTATGGGCTACAACAACATGAAGATCGCAACAATGATCGTCAAATCCTGCAAATGTTTGAATATTAAAGTAATATCTGTTGTATGTAGTTTCGAAATCTTTGTTCCCCGCCTAATTGGTGAGAGCAATATCATCTGTCCTAAATCGTGTTCTCCTGGATAATGGGAGTCACAAAAGTTTTGTTCGAAGTGGTATGCTACAACAGATCAAAAAATGCAAAAATCGGGAAGAGAGTGGATGCAAAACATTTTGTTTGAAGGATTCTGCACAAAACTGAATAACGTTTTAAATTAATTAAATTAATTAAAATAGTGGACCGTGGACCAATCAGAATCAACCTTAATTTCTAACTATTCTATTGTTGAAAGAGGATGATGACCATGACTTCAAAACTAAATGACATGTTTTATGTCTGCGACTGAAAGTAGTGTTGTTTGTAGTGCTGTATTCTGATATTCAACGTCAACTCAAGGACTGGTTGAAACATATGTTCCAGCTTAAAAATGTTTAGATTCCTCGTTATTTCAAATTGTTCTCGTCAAGTTCATACCTTTTGTGATGCGAGTCAGCATGCTATCGCCAGTGTCATTTGTATTCGCTCCGAGGTATATGATATAGTTGAAACTCTTTTGAGAAATCAATCATCTCCAATTAAGAATACTTCTACATACCATCCTAAACTTACAGCTGATGTGATAGAAACAAGACTGAATAAGCTAGTGAAAAAAGCTTTGGTTTCTCAGATACCGGTTATTTTTACTTGACTATAAAACCACGGAGAAGTTGTGATAGAGACTTTGCTTTAAACCATGCTCGTGAGATCGCCTTCACGTGGATGTTTGCCAAACAATATTGTTACGTCGAATTGGTGGGGCGTACCTAAATAGCTTCAATCCCCGCAAACAAATTGGCTATGCTCGTTAGAAGATCCGAATGAAGATAAAATCAACTTGGATCTTAGAAAATCGATCATTGTATTTATCACTCCGAAGTCAATTGTCGAAGAAGGTGTACCGAAAAATCGACGTACTGTGGAGGAGCAGAGAAACTCCTGTTACTTTGAATTTAATAACACAAAGGACAAAGTTAACAAATGGGAGCGAAGAAGACTTTGTGAATCCAATTATTTTTTCAAAGAAACATCCCTTAGTTGACATGCGCCGAAACTGTCATGCTGAAACTAGAACATTGACGTGGAAGTAAAGGAAAAATATTGGGTAATCAAATCGCAGAAAACTATTTCTCATGTGTTGCGTACCTGCCAGAACTGCAAAAGATTCCCAGCGACTCTGTGTAAAGTAGAAACTGCTCCATTACTGTCAAAAAGAACCGTGGCTATTTGGATGTTTGATACTATGGGAGTTGATTCCGCTGGTCCTATGTATACAGGGTTTTCAAACTTAAGTCGGCACTATTGCTAACTTTGTTATTATTAGAGCTATAGCGTCGGTTAAATAGGCAAACTAGCAGCATTTGTTTCTCTCGTCACTATGGTGAAAACAGAATAAAAATCGAACATCGCGTTGCGCAGTTATGTCTAATTGTTCCATTTTTTCAAATGGGACACCCTGTAGTGCCGACTTAAGTTTGAAAACCCTGTATAAGGATAAATCAAAAGTATGGATAGTGATTTTTACATGTGTGCCTTTCGATACGTTTCTACTAAACAGATTCAGCTCAAAAATCGGAAATACATTATTGCAAAAGCTCAAAAATTGCTCGTAATCTCTGATATTGAATTTTTAATTTAAATATTGTGGATAGGGAGGGCAGATACGTGGACGTCAGTTTCTGACCTAGCGACACAAATAAGAAAGAACTATTAATTTAGTAACGCATTTCACACAGTTGGTTCTTCTTTATGGACTGGACGATAAATAGGAGTCAGTGCAAAACACAGTCCTTATTTGGCATCGACGTTTCGACTGGCAGTCTTTTCAAGATGATCAAAAAGTTAGTGTTCTGTCAGAACTCCCCAAAAGTACATTTTTGGTCCAGACATCCAATTTTGTTAAAATCTATTAATGAATCAATACATAAAGTATATTAAAATCTAAACACACGTTTGACGTATACAAGTACAATTATTGCCTTGCCAGTCAAAACGTCGATGTTAAAAAAGGACTGTGTTTTGCAAAGACTGCTATCATTATCGTCTACTCCTAATTAGAACTGTAAGAAATTTACTAGTAAATTATACAAATTAAGAATTTTTCCCCATCACATAATAACTATTAAGTTACAGTTAATTTAGCACAAGCTTTCAATCAAATTGTTTTAGAATGTAAAGACATCTCACTTTTAAATAATTATACAGGGTGTTCGGCAGAAGGTAACACGAGAAATGACAGGTAGGTGGGGTCTTCTCCTATGTGCTCAGCCCATAAAATTTGACCTAGGCCCTACTTTGGGCTTTACCCGATTTTTTTTAAAAAAAGCCGACTTTCGCCGCTTTCACACCTTTAAACTTCCATAAGTTTTCTTTTTATTGACAAGTCTGGCAACAATTATTTTTTTTCTGATCTTGATACATAGTAGGTCTTCAAGTAATCAATATTTTTATAAGATGCCGGTTAACAAAAATAGGAGCTTCTAAACTACAAAAAGAGGTAAGAAAATTATTTGAAGACGAACTTTGCATTGCAATGAAAAAATAACTAGAAGAGGTCAATGGCTTCGGATTTTATGTAAACATCTCTACTGTATGCCCTTTCTAACGGTATGTTTTTTAAGAATAACTGGAGTTATTTGTAATTTTTTCAAATCGGACGATTTTGACGAAACTCTACTTTTGGAGAAAATTAATTGTTTGACAAAAATTAAACAAAAGTAGAACCTACTATGTCTCAAGACCATAAAAAAAATAATTGTTGCCAGGCTCGTCAATAAAAAGGAAACTTATGGAAGTTTAAAGGCGAAAGTCGTTTTTTTTTTAAAATCGGGTAAAACCCAAAGTAGGGCCTAGGTCAAATTTTATGGGCTGAGCACATAAGAGAAGACCCCGCCTACCTGTCATTTTCCTATGTTCACCCTTCTACCGAACACCCTATATAATTAATAATAAAATAACTTCAAAAATGATAATATGATCATGATTATAAAAAAACTTACCTTTTTATGAAAACAGTTAAAATGATATAAAGTAACAGCAACTTCAAAAAGTTGAGGATACTCCAGTAAACAACAGGAATGATTTTATCTATAGTTAGACTTTCACCATCATATTCATTAATTGAAAACCAAAACACGTTAAGTATAATAATAAAACAACTAGTAATAATTTGTATAGTACAAATAATTGAAAAATTATGCGAATTTCTTGACCGACAAATTTCAGCTCATTAAATATTTTAACAATGATAACCAATGTGTTTTGATATTTTTTAAATTTTTTATAAAATCATGAACCATTTTTATTTGGTTTATAATTAAACTTAACAATGACATTATTAAACATGTAAAAAACATGTTTAAAATTTCGTTTATATAGGTAACATATAAACATCGCGCGTAACCATAAATAAAAACATCAAACAATAAAGTACAAATGACTGAAAGCGACGAAATATTAAAATAATCAACAACTGCGTCCGTGAACGATTGTAGTTAATTTTCTTTCTAGTAACACGTTTTATATTACAGTCAATAAAATCCAATTTGTCTATAATTTTAAACAAGCGGTTTTTGAAATAAACTATTGTGAAAAAATGTTGGCAAATTCCTATGTGAGTATGCTTATTATAAAAAAAATCTAATACTGCATCTACTGAGTTTAAGGTTTTTGGAAAATGCTGCATATATAACAAATTGATTAATATTAAGATAGTTAAAAATAATGCATTTAAAATTTTGAGGTACTTGTTGGTTGCGTCTGTACTGGTCGATGTTGATATTATAAATCCAAAAAATTTGGCATATTTTGCTAATGGGTGTAGTGCGTAGAAAATATCGTTATTGTTTGACATTTTTTAAAAAGAAACACAAAACTGAATGCAGATACCACAAGCAACTTTCTTTAAACTGACGACTTATTACTCTTGCATTAAAAAATTAAACATTTTGTTTACCTGGAAGTTTAATTATTTTACGTGAGTGTAGATTATTGACAAACATTATCAAGAAGGTCAAAAGCATTAATAAAATCAATTACAAATATTGATTTCTGCTAATAATTAGAAGAAAAAAGAAAGTAATTGAACACTTATTCAAAACTAATGTAGTTGTATGCGTAAAAGATAGTAATTTGTGGTAGTAGTTGCTTATAATAAAATATAAATTTTTTTTAATTTTTCAGTCTTTTGTAATAAAAAATTAAGAAGACAACAAAATGTTTCTATTTTATGTTAAAAAGTACTTTGATAGTAAGAAATGGATAGATATCAGCAAATACGTAAAACTTTTAGCGTTTTGAAGTGACAAGGCGCAACACCAGATGACATTTAATGATTAAAGTAAATTACTTATTTTCGTGACTCTAATATTTCAATTCGTAATCATTCTAAGTTGGTGTAATCGTCGGATAGATCCCAAACTACCAAGAGATGCTTTTAAGAACAGAAGAAGTTGAGAATTTGGGCTCTGTGGTACTGATGAAACTAATTCTTTTAGCTTTTTGCAAATACTTTGCTTTATTGGTTCCACATACTAAATACGATCGTTTTTATTTTTTTTCCAAAATGGAAAGTGTTTCACGCAACCCATAGATGAAAAAACCTTTAGAGAGCTTCCATCAAAAATAGGAGTATATGACTTTAATGTAGAATATATTTCTTAAAACAGTAATGTAGTGGCTGATCATGGACCAGTCCGGGACCCAGAAGTTGCTAAAATGAATTTCTTTGAGTGGACAAGACGTGTTTACATTATGAGCAATGGTAGGCCATATTGCTACTTTTGGGACGGTGATAAAAAAATGTTCGTACCAACTCATAAGAGACAATAAATTATGTTTGAATATCAACTTATTGTACGTGACGCAAGGTTGTTTAGTAAAATGGCATGTAGTGAAAATTCAAGCCCCGTCGTTATCACCAATACGGCTGGTGTGTGGGTAACTGGAAAAGTCGACACTTGTTTTTCTTTTCGCCTTCAGGTAAAAGACATTTTTCTAGTTATTTAATTACTAGTAGATTTACCGAGTTTTGACCGTTTATCAATACTGGAATTTTTGGCATTTGAGCACCGTCGATTGCCGTAAGTAAGTAAAGTCGAAATGTCCGCCATTTTGTTAACTCACCACCTCGAGACAAGGCAAATTAGCACGTGGACGAAGTCCTCTTAAATCGCTTAATGTGCTCTCTGTACGTTACTAATGCTGTATAAAATTGGAGGAATTGTATATCGAAACCGCTCCAAGTAACTTATAAGCAGATGATCTTTTGATCACGGCACCACGTTATCATCTTTAATTGATATTGCACAAGTTAGAATACACGCGGAGGATGTATTGGACTAACATCACCGTGTAACCTCGACTCGATTTTAGTTAAATGTATTAGAGCTTAAGCTATTTATTTACTTGAGACGTTTGCATGCATGTACAGGCAATCCATCGTAACCATGAAAAAGTTGAATGTTGGGCAGATAACGTGAAGGAGTAGAGACCCCGTTGTACACTCAAAGAAAAAAATTTTTCGTAACTGTTGGTTATTGTAACATCTAACACTGGCTGTATAAGAGAGCAGCGTACACCGGAGATGTTTAAAATATTGCTTCACATTTACAGTTCCAGCTTAAAAATGTTATCGAATGTATTATACTTCTTCTAATACAAATTTTATATTAATGTTTTATGAGAAAATACGGTTAAATTAAACGTTTCTTTCCGAAAATTAATAGAAATTAAATTACAATTACTAGAATTGACCCGAAAAATTCTTTAATTTAATTTTTAATTATAATGGCGTCGTTTTGCTAATTGTCATTACCAAAATTAAGCCTAAAGGATGTTAATTCCATAAGGTGCATTACAACAATGACAATTATATAAAAACCTTATCTAATAATAAATAAATTAAAACTAAAATTATAACATATAGTTAGTTTCCAATTACTGTCCTTTATGATTTGTAAATATGAATTGTTATCTTTTATCTTTCTAAATTTAATTAAATAACCACATCTCCGGCTGCAAATTGATCTCATTAGAATGTAAAACTTTCTTTAACAATGACTAATTTAGAATACAAAACCTTGATTGTACAAACGGTAATTAAGTATGTTGTTAAGTAAATGTCCTTCTGATTGGTTAAAATTTAAATTTTAAATCAATTTTAATATTATAGTTTAGGTATTCAAATCCCAAATAAAAGATCGGTTTGCGTTTATTTTATTATTTGTTTTAAACTAATTGAAACAAACAATTTTTTATTATTTGACTATGGTTTCAAAGTATACAATCTTCATTTTCATGATTCTACAATTAAAAGAAGTTTTTTTTAAATCCTTAAAACAAATTGATAATAAAATTGAACACAAAAACACGAAAAGATTATTAAGAAAAACGTCTAATAACCTGTATGGCCATTTTGTTCTTCAACGTCTTGCAATAGTTTATTTTAAATAAATAGAATGATAGAAGGTAAAGACATCTCTTGTATGTATTCATAAATTTTTGTGGATAAACTTAAAACGAGCGATATGAACTTAAGTTACGAAAAAATTCAAAATTTAAAAAAAGAATGAAAGATAACAATTAAGTTATGTTTATTTAATAATTTGTTTAATAAATTCGAAATTTGTAAAATCTAATTGAATATTTAAAATATTGAATTCTGAACAATATAAATGTTTTCTAAGACATTTCGGGTGAGGACGGCGGCGTCATTCGCAAACATTGCCAACATAGTGTGGTAGGTAGTTTGAACATAAATGTTGAATAAAGTTAGCCGAATTATGCTGCCCATGGATACTCCCTCTAATATTGATTTGGGGGTGGATATGGTGGCAATTATCTTCATTGAAAAAGTTCTGCCGAATGGGGTATGTTGATAAGATAAACAGGAATATCTAGTCTTATTAGTTTCAATCTTAATTTCAAGTAAAATACCTTATGGAAGGCATTTTTACAGATCAATGAAGATTATCACAGAGAATTTCATATTTTCGGAGCCCGACTCGATTTTTTTTTGAAGCCGCGTGAAGAATTTCATTGATTATGACGTTTGGACTAGGTGATTTTTTGTTGGGTTATGAACTAATAGAATATTTGTTCAATCTTAGTCTGGAGATGAGTGATAAAGTTAGGGTTGTTTTTTTTTGCCACAGGTTTGATAATATGTTAGGGTTGTTAGGTGTAAAGGTGTAATGCCAATGCGTTGCTTTTGGTTTCATCTGGTGAACGATGATTTTGTTAAGAGTATTTTGGTGACTTGCCACATTATTGGATCTCATGGTTGAAGTTCTTCAATATAGGTGTTGTACAAATTATATCTTGTTTGTTGCCATTTGCGTTTTGTTCTGTTTTTTAGTTTGATAAGATTTATAATTTGGTTAGGTGTGTGTTAACATGTGCGAGGTGTTGATACTGGTGGGATACTCGTTTTAATTGAGTTGATTGATAGCTTCGTTTTATTGCTGTGTGTGAATAGGTTTTGGATTTTGATTTCACAGTGAAATATGTTCTAGTTCATAATACCAATTTGCGATGAAGGAAAATAAGAATTGGAAAATCTAGTTCATTTAGGAAAGTTTGAAAAATTGGTTTTGAAAGTTTTTGAGTAAGACTAAGTCGATACTTGAGTTGAGTCTGGATCAGTTCGGGTTATGGGTTCTATAGCCCCAATATTTTTATTTACAATTTATGTCACCGATTAATAATATTCTCTTGGTGTAAGAAATTTTAATGTCTTCTACATATATCAGTGTATTGGGTTGTTTATATGCTGCATTTTAGTGCTATTATCTAGAGACATATTAATTGTTAGCGTGAATAGATTTACTCATCTATGTTAACTAACGAATGATGCATTAATTTTCATTTGATTGCAATGGTCACAACACTTGATACGGTTCTCCTTTCCCTATCGTTCCTGTATATTCTGCATCCTGGTATAGTTATAGTGTCTGTGCTTAGAAGATGTGTATATGTGACGAATGCTGCACCAACGTTATATAATAAATGCACTGGGCGTTCTAATTTAGGACAACTATTACGTCACTTGGTAGTTTGGGAAAGGATCTGTAATAGTTTTGTTGATCAGTCCTGTTTGATGACTTTTTTGATCTTAAACAAACGTGACGTAATCGAATTTTCAAAATAATTTAGAAACCTCCAGAGCTTTTATTATTTATGAACAATTATTGGCATCTTGGAGGGAAATAATTTGTAATGGACAAAAGTAACTTCGAGTTAACTATTTTGTGATGATTAAAATCTAAAACAAAAGTAATTTATGGCAGTAAGAGCTACCTTTTTCCAAAAATAAATAAAATTATTTATTTAAAAAAGGCTTTCAAGAAAATTACCACCATATTTGAATAATACACAGATTTCAAAATTTCCCATCAGTCATTCCTATTCTATTCTGATACCAACAAAAAGTGAATGAGCTGTACTTCCAAAACTATGAACTTTTAATTAAAATAATTAAAAAGTCTTTATACAGTAGTGCAGATATTTTAAAACTATGTGTAACAACAAGGAAATTATTAAAGTAATTATTCACTATTTCCGCAAATTCAAAAAAATGTATTGTTAATATTAAACAAGTAGTATTTTAATAAAAAATATATTCCATCAAATTGGTAAAATAAGCAAACGTAGACGACGTCGAAAACATGCATGACAAAAGTTAAAAATTTAAATTACAATTTCTATGTTTGCTGAAGGCGACCATAATAAAAAACAAAAATTATTCAAATGCTTTCAATAGAAGTCGTCATGCATATTCAGCCATTTTACCACTCAATATGTCCAATTAATATTAATTATCTTAATTTGATTATACCGTGTGTTCTCGGATAGGTGAAACAACTTTCGTAAGTGATAAAAACTTTCGATTTAAATTTTCATTTTTGGGGTTCAGCCCTGCTGGACTAAAGATTAATTTCTAACATAATTTTATTTTTCAAAAATCAGGTATGCCTTGGAAATTTAAAAAAAAATCTATTTCTCTGTATAGTAAACAACTTCTATGTGGCAAATACGAAAAAAGAGAATCAACATCTCGGCCCCTACACCAAATTTCAAAAAATGTGTCAAATTTGATTTTTTTATGTTTATTTCGCATATGAAACTTTATTTGTAACCAAGAGTGCGTTGGAAAATTGTATCCAAACAGTATTCATCTGTTAAACGTAACTGCCAAGCACTACTTTGTTAAAATGAAACTGTTTTTTGTTTAGATACAATGTTGACATTAGAGAAAAAGTTTATGTGATTCAGTGTTATGGAACCGGCGAAAGATTGATAAATATCCAAATACTGTAATTAACAAAAGTACTGCTTGGCGTTTAATAAGAAGATTTCTTATAACAGGAAGTATTGATTATCAGAAAAAGAGTATAAAAGCTCATGATGAAAATTATACAGGTACTTTAGTTGCTTTAAATTCAATAGATGCAGATCCTAAAATGTCACTCAGAAATCAAAGCATAAATACAAACATAAGTACAACACATTTACAAAGGATTTATAAACTAAACAGAATTCATCCATACAAAGTTAATTTTGCTAAACTTTGGAGGAAGGTGACGAAGCAAGGTGATTGCAGTTCTGTTTGTCTTTAGGGAAAATAATTTTAGAAATTAGAAATTTTTATAACAATAATATTTTTTCTGACGAAAGTACTTTTACCACAATTCGTGTTCCATCTTCACAAAATTGTCGATATTGGAACGAAGGCAATCCATTACGTAATTAAAGCAAAAATGAAGTATTTTAAAAAGTTAATGTTTGGTGTATTAGTATCTTTATTTCCCATAGGTAATTAATAATGTCACAATAACAAAAAAAAGACCGAAATATAGACTGTAAACTGTAACTGTAAACAATGAAGAGAACTAACCTAACTCTAAACTTTCAACAGAATAAGTACAAAAATTCTGTAAATGCACAAGCAGTGGTATAAGAACAATTTAATTACTCAGGTTTCTGCATACTGTAGTAATAATTGGGTTATGTATCAGAATTTTGGGACTCAAAAGAATGCATTTATATTTGAACTTAAACTTTGATATAGAGAGTGCTTTTAATTCAACAGGAATAGTATTATAAAGTTTGTAGCATTGATAAGCAAAGCCACGTTTAAAGAATGCGGTTTTGTGAAGTGGCGGAGTTATTGTACCCTTATACCTTACATTGACATTGTGAACATTGCTTCTAAAATAAATTTTCTATATAGGTAAGAAGGTTTTTTAGGATGATAATTTTATGATAAAATACAGCCGCTTGCAATTTTCTTCTATTAGCCATATTAAGCCAACGTACTCTTTTAATTTATGAGATACATGATCGTATTTTCTAATACCAAATATCAATCAAAGACAGGCGTTTTGAATTTTTGTATCCTTCTAGAATTATCCCAGGTTAGAGACGGACCATAGACAGGGCTACAGTAGTTAAAATGAGACAACACTAAAGATTCACATAGTATAGATTTAATTTTTAATGATAGAAATTTTCTATATGGAAAGATGAGTTTTAAATTTATATGCGCTTTCTTAATGCAGTTATTAACATGCGAGTTAAATCTCAGAGCAGAGTCACAAATTAGCACCAGGTTTTTAGCTTCAGATAGAACAGGTAGTTCAAGTTCATCAATAGAAATTTTTATATTCTTTCTTAAATATTCAACATCAGTTTGATTTCCAAAAATTAGTAAAATTGATTTTTTTGGATTTATGTGAAGCGGATGATTTTTGGGTGTCGAATGCAGCGTTTGTAAGTTATTATTAATGAGAGTTATAGCATTTAGACCCATATTTAGACTATCACAAATATCATAAGAGTGGAACAACTGAGTATCATCGGCATACATTTGTATCTGGCAAGTACGAAGACATTTACCAATGGAAGAGGTATATATAGTATAAAGAAGAGGTCCTAGAATTGATCCCTGTGGTACACCTTGTAAAACCTTTCTAATATTAGAAATACGATGTTCTAGTTTGATAAACTGTGTTCTGTCAGATAAATAGCTTCTCAACAGATCAACTGTGTTACTAGATAACCCAGCATGGAATAAAACGGGGTGTAGTAACGAATGATTAAGGGTGTCAAATGCCTTGCTATAGTCAAGTAAAGCAATAATCGTAATTAGCCCAGTATCTTGAGAAGAAAATATTTTATTAGTCACATTTGCAAGTGCAGTAGTACAACTGTGGTATTTGCGAAAGACAGATTGATATTCCGGAATGATACTAAATTTTTCCAGATGTGATCTAAGCTGAATTTCTATTACCCTTTCGAGTAACTTTGATAACGTAGGAAGAATACTTATTGGGCGTAGGTCTTTAAGATCAGACGGGTTAGGTGTTTTAGGGATAGGAATTACAGATGCGCATTTCCAAAGAGAAGGAAAGATGTTATGAGTTAAACTACAGTTCACAATATGAGTTATAATGGAACAATATAGGGGCAACATAATTTTATAAGTTTGAGATTGATACCATCAGAGCCAGTATCAATCTGACCTTTATAATTACCTTTCACTTTTGGAATTGAGTCAATAAAATAATTATTAATGTAGTCAGGATGGGACAATTTCAAGGGATTGAGGGTTTATTTTCAGTATTAATGACATTCAGCGATCTAAGGTCATTCCACATATTTTTCATCTCTCTGAGTTGGAGATGAGATGTTCAAAGTAAGCTTTTTTTTTCTCAGTATAGCTTGGTTAGTGTAGTTTATGTTTGTGTCTCGCATACTCATAAGTAATCTAATATTATCAGTGATCCATAGGCAACGCTTCTTACTGAATTTAGAAATCTTACAGGTGCATGTTTATCAAATAAAAGCAATAAGTTATTAGTTAGGTATTGAACTTTTTCATCAACATCATGCATATAATAAATTTTATGGAAAGGGATCAAATAAAGTTCTTGAAGGAATGCTCCGGAATTAAAGTTTACGAAACTTCTAAACATTTTATAAGCATTAGATTTCACAGGCTTAAACAAGATAGTATCACAGAAAACAAGATCATGATCAGATGAATGAAAAGCCCTAACTCCTGATTGTAGTACCACTAAGGGATCCAAAACAAAAATTAGATCAATTAAAGTTGCAGTGTTACCAAACGAACGTGTAGCTTCCGTAATAATTTGTTTATGGTTAAATGGCCTGCTAGATCTTCAGACCTAACAATAACGGATTTTTTGTTTGGGAAGCGAAAAAATAATATACCAAGAACACATTAAAAATGATAGTGAAATACTAAAAAATAGAACAACACAGACAGTTTGATCAATTTCTAGAGAACACGTACAGGAAGCTTTTGGACAATTCCAAAACCATATAGAAAAATGGGCAAATTTAGGAGGGGCTTAGTAGAAGCTGACATTTAAACTAAACTTAAACCAATGAAAATTTAAATCGAGAATTTATTATCATTTACAAGAGTCGTTTCACCTATCCGGGGACACACTATAGTACCTACTTAGTACTGGTAGTTAACATTAACTTTAAAATTATTTTACATTGTAAACAAATCCCAAAGAGTACCAGTAATCGCAAAAATAACACCAAAAAATAATACTATGATCGTGATTATAAAAAAGTAAACTTACCATTTCGTAAAAACAGTTAAAATGATGTAAAGTAACAGCAACTTCAATAAAGTTGAGCGTAAGCCAGTAAATGACAGTAACGACTATATCTATAGTTAGATTTTTGCCATTGTATTGGTTAATTGAAAACCAAAATACGTTAATTATAATAATGAAACAAATTAAGAATAATTTATAAAGTATAAATAATTGAAAAATTACGCGAATTTCTTGACCAATAAATTTCAACTCCTTAAATATTTTAACAACAAACACCAATGTATTTTGATAAGTTTTCAAATGTATTATAAAGTCATGAACCGTTTTTAGTTGATTTATAATTAAACTTAATAATGACATAATTAAACATGTGAAAATAATTGTTAAAAGTTCGTTTATATAGGTAACGTGTAAACATTGCACGTAACAACCATGAATAAAAACATCAACGAAAAAGTACAAATAATTGAAATCGACAAAATATTAAACTAATCAACAATTGCGTACGCGAACGTTTGTAGTAAATTTTTTTTTAATAACGCGTTTTATACTACAGTCAATAAACACTAATTTGTCTATAATTTTAAATATACGTTTCTTGTAATAAACCACTGTGAAAAAGGTATTGACAAATTCCTGTTTGGGTTATAGTTATTACAAAAAAAATTATTACTGCATCTACCGAGTTCAAGCATTTTGGAAAATACTGGATATACACTAAATTGGTTAATATTAAAATAGTTAAAAATAAAACATTCAAAATTTTTAAGTATTTGTTTGTTGCGTCTTTACTGGTAGATGTTGATATTATAAATCCTAAGAATTTGGAATATTTTGCTAATGGGTTTAGTGTGTAGAAAATATCGCTGTTATTTGACATTTTTTAAACTCAAAATTGGTGCACACATTACATATTGAAACTGGCGACTTTATTACTAATGCATTCAAAAAATTAAACGTTTTTGTTGACTTGAAAATTTAATTATTTTACTGTAGAGCAATTAATTGATTTGCATTGTAAATAGCGTTAATAAAATCCATTACAAATATTGGCTTCAGTTAATAAATGCGTAGCATAAATAATTAGAATAAATTAGGCGCATTCGTAAGACGGGACAGTTGCGGAACGGTTACCAATCCGGAGTTAGCATTGGGTGGAGCGGTCGGCAATGTTTTATAGCGAATATCAATTATGCTTCTTTTTCGGAACTTATTGAGTTTAATGGCAAATTGCAGATATCAGGTTTTGACAAATATTTAGCGGTTACATTTGTACAGGTTATGTGTGTTTTTGACTTTGTAAATTGCTTTATGATTTTGAATAACTTTATAAGTATAACTACTGATCATATATTTATTTTGGAATTTCTATTAAATATTTTGCTTAGTTAGAAATATGGATTTGAATGTAAACATTTTGGTTGATACGAACTCGCTGTTCTTATGAATGCGGTAGCCGCTCAAGCTGCAGCTGCATTAGATTTCCTAAATCAGCATGGGTATATTAAAGGAAGGTCCACAGAAACAGCAATCGATAGTTTTCTAAAGTCAGTACTAGAAAATTTAGAAAGTAAATACGTAACACTTGGAGTGTGTATAGATCTTTCAAATCTTATGACACCTTAGATCACAGTATTATGGAGTGCGAGGAGTTCCCAGAAAACTGTCGTACCTAAAGAATCGACAACAACAAGTAATTCTTAAAACTGAGTCCTTAAACTATTTGTCTCAGCTTAAGTTTCTGGATATGGGGGTACCTCAAGGCAGCGTCTTAGGTCCCATACTCTTTGTCATCTACATTAATGACTTAGTGGAAAGTGATAGAGCGACGAGAGTGAAAATCGTGAATTACGCGGACGATACTAATTTTGTGGTCGGGGAAGTGGACGTGAATGTTTGCTCACAAAAAATGGAAGATCTTATCAACTGGTTCTATTCAAATAAACTAGTTCTTAACATCGACAAAACCCATGCTTTTATTTTTAGTAATAACCAAATAGCTAGTAATACCATAAATTGAACAATAGTGTAATTAATGTGTCCAACAATATTAAATTTCTAGGAGTAACAATTGATAATAAACTAAATTGGAAAGC
Source organism: Abscondita cerata (assembly GCA_030710515.1). Taxonomy (NCBI): domain Eukaryota; kingdom Metazoa; phylum Arthropoda; class Insecta; order Coleoptera; family Lampyridae; genus Abscondita; species Abscondita cerata. The sequence goes on from JALBCR010000195.1 coordinate 55,591, forward strand.
CCATATTGAAACCCTATGTTTAAAATTAAATAAAATATGTTATGGTATGCGAGTCATTAAAAATTATCTGCCTTATGAAATGTTACGTACATTGTACTTCGTTTCGGTGATGCAGTATGGAGTAATTTTTGGGGTTTTCTAGTTATACTCAGAAAATATTTAAAGTTTAAAAAAGTATAATAAGAATTATTAACGGCATGGGCTACAGAGAAAGTTGTAGGAGATAGTTTTGTAGTAATGGGTATTTAACTTTAACAGCATTATATATTAAAAATTGTATAATCTACTTTAAAAAAACAATCACTTGCAAAATTATAAACAAAAGGAGTTACTGTTTTTTTTATCTTAAACATACTTTAACTTCCTCCGAAAATACACCCAATTATCAAGCAATAAAACTATTAAACAGTTTTGCCAATTAGCTTAAGAAGCATGTACATAAATAAATTTAAGTCATTTGTGAAAACTTTTCATGGAATTTTGTTGGAAATAGAACCTTACAATCTAGCAGAATTCTATGTAAGAATTAGTAGCTAATTTTAATTGTAGCATTGTGTCTTTTTTTCTTTTTTGATGTTTTCAACTAAGTACACTGTATATTTTGTTCTGTACTAGTAACTTATTTTGAAATAAATGAAATAAATAAATAAATGAATAAATAAAGCTGCCAAATGTTGAAGAAGGTCCAGTTCAAAAAAATCAAGTGCCAAGAAATTCTATAGAACCGGGATTTATTTGTGGAACACTTTACGATGTTCCCACCTTGTTTTGAGGTAATTTTGTGTAAATTTTCTCAATTTTTGGGATTGACGATTCATGTTTGTAGGAGCTGCTCAACGCCATTGGAAATAATGGGCTTCTACGACAAAAAATAATTCCATTAGAAAAGAAGCTGTTAGTTACAATTTGGATTCTGGCAAAAACGATCGTTTTAGGTTAGCTACAAGCATAACTCATGAAGCATTGGTGGCCTTATTTGGCCAATTAACCATGAGGAGGCTGTTCGAGAGTGTATTTTACTGTTTGTTGCAGACTTGTAAGAACGATCATGGGGATTTACTGTAGTTGTGGGAGCCATTGATGGATGTCACACCATTTGGTTTATTGAAATATTTAGATTGAAATGGAAATGGTCCCTTGAAATTCTTTCTCTGCCAGTTTTAGTAACGTTATCTTTAATACCTGAATAGGTTTTCTTTAGATTTTTCCATTTCCCATCCAGAATATCTTTGGTTATAATGGAATACCCTTTATCCACAAACGTATAAAATTTTCAAAATCTCTAATCGCCATTTTATTGGGCCTTTGAGAGAGCAACTTTTGTCAAATTTAACCTGTATTTGCTACCATTTCGGAGATACCTACAGTGGTCCTCCTTATCTTGGACACAGTGTGTGTATAATAATTCTAAGTAATAAAAAAAGAAAGTAAAACAATAATGATTTTAATTAATTTTTCTAGAATAAATCAAATTTTTAAATTAAAAGGAATAAAATTAAAATAAAACTAAATTATGAGGTGGATTTGCACAAATTATGTGAGGAACGTATACCTCGAGTAATATAAAGCCCAAAACACAGGACATACCTACCTACATCAAAATATAAGTAAATTTTTTATGAACAAAATTACACTTAACGTATTTGAGCTAAAAACAATCTTTTAAAGGATAACAGTGATTTACTTTTTAGATTGTTGGGTAAAGTATGTACTAAAGATAAATTATTAAAGATAAAAGATAAACTAATAATAGTACTGTCTAATAAAATAAAACAAGTAACTATACGGTACCAATACCGATTAATAATGAAAATTTCATCATATGATATCGTAGCGATAACAAAAAAAACTGATATTGGTGACAAGGTGGATGTTTCTTCTCTAATTAAGAACGACGTCAGTAGTGAGAAAGTGACGTGGAAAACTGTCATATAAATAATCTAGTGGTAAAAAAATCATTCGTATGTTAATAGCGAAACCAAAGACATCAGAAGCACAGCTTCTTGGTCCAGTGATATGTTTAGTGCAGATAGACAACGTGCCTGATTCCATGTTAGTCAAGCCAAGAAAGAAGCAACACCTAAAGATATTAAACAATATCTTAACAACAAATTTGAAAATGGCGACCTTGTGGTGGAAAAGTTATCCAACAAAAGCGGTGATTCCATCATTCAAGATAGGTGCTAACTTCGAACTGTTGGATAGAATGAGAGATCCGAATGTATGGCCTTCAGGTGTTCTGATCAGACGATTCAACTTTTTTTCGTCCCATCAGGGAAAAATCAGAAGTTAAAACTAAGACAACTTAAGTTGGTTTTATCAATGTTTGTTCGATTAAAAATAAAATGACCAAACTTGAGATTTATCTCAAAAAATTCATCCAGTACTTACAATATAGCGTCAATTTGTGACTAATGACTAATTTCAAAATACCAAATTTTACTCCGATAGCGTATTACTGTCGTCCAACTTCAAGTGGAGGTTCAGTGATTCTAGTAGATGACGATAAAAATGTAAACAGTCTTAACAATACAAAAGAATTATTAGTCATGAACAATTTGTGCATGAGGTATCACATATATTGATAGCTATTTAATAGTAATAAACGTATATCGATCACCAAAAGGCGATTTTTATACATTTATGGAAATTATGAATAACGCTTTGTTGATGTCTCACACAAACAAAAATTACATAATCTGCATGGAAGATTTTAATATACACTTTGATTATCGTAATAATCGAGCGCTTTCATTCTCTGGATTTATGGAACCATTGTCTTGATAATGTGTTTACAAATATACTTGAAGATTACTACACCTTTTCTCCTGTTGGCAGTGTTATTAGTGATCACACAGCTATTTGGATGTCGCTAAATATTCCAATTAAAAATCTTGACTGCACGAACGAAATAATTGTAAGACCGTTTTCTAAAAGGGTAGAATAATTTTTTTTATACCATGAGTTCCTACAATTTTGGATATGTATATGATAATTTACTGTCGATTCATAATAAGTTTGACATGCTTATAGACCAAATTTGACAGGTAATATGTTACGATAAAAATTCAAGTTTTTTAGCGTTTGCTTTTGTAATGTTAGGATTGTCCTGCGTATGTGTTCTTTTGCTTATTACGGCCTTGTCTACTTTCACCGCGAGTTTAATAGGACAAGATCAAAATCTAAATCCAATTGCGCTTGTTTCACTTTCGTTCTTTTTGGTGGTGATTGTCAACGAGAACAGTTGTGTGTTGTAATAAAGGAACTGAGAAAGGAAATTCTAAACACAAGAGATGAATTAATCCGAAGTTATTTTAATCATCCGCCTTTTGGAACCATAATTACACCGAATATGTATTGAATGAAAAACCGAGATGTTGTTTAGAATAAACGTTTGCAGTTTCTTTGTCCGTTCGTATTTTCTGGGATTACGTACCTCAATTTAATTACAGTCAGAAATTGTGGGTGTCTTTGGGAATTGTTTCGGTCTTATGCTGTTATAATTGGAAGGATTAACCTCTCAACAGTTTATTTGTACTCGATGAAGTGATCTGAGGGTGAACCTATGCTGTCGGGAGGTGCCGAGTGAAATTCTGTCACGTAAGATAGCGGGAACAGCGGCTTTGGGGTGTCTCGTCTTACAACCGGAAAGGACTTTTCTTCAGTACTGTGCTGCCGACCTAGAACGCCATCAGTGCTTTGTTTTGCAGCTATTTAAATTTTAGCGTGTGTATCCGAACAATATAATTACCAGTACCGAATCATTGCTTAAGTATAACTGGAACTATTGATGTCGAACGCTCTAAAGGAAGCCTTAATAAACAATACCCGTATGTAATCTAGTTAAGTAACTTATTTTCAGGCAACTATTTGTTAACGTCGGAAAAATTTTGGGTCGTTAGACCAATTATTTGTACTCAACGGTTTCTTATCATATCTGTCCGTATTACTATCAAAGCACTTGACCGCTTTGATGAAGTACGTTTAAGTCAAGGTGGCGCTTATAATTAATTACTCACGATTACATTTGAATCCACACGCTCTGTGGGGTAGCTAGCTGGTTAGTAACGACGTTCAGGGAGGATAAAAATCTGTTTTACTTAATAGCCACAGCTATCGAGTGGTGTCAATTATAATTTTATGTGTGAATATCACCGAGAGAGCACAATCGGCTGTATTCCTACTGATAGTTTGGTGTTTAACGTATTATGTGTGTGTAACCGATTAAACAGCTATTAAACCGATACAACGTTTTTTTGTAATCGCCCATTAGCTAAGATAATGTAACAAATACAATTGAATTTTCCAACCGTGACTTTAAATCCTCATACACATTCGGTTAAATGGTATACGCAACATCTATAGCAAATGAAATCATCATTAGATACAGTGGCGGCTTGTCCATAAGGTCAATTGGTCAATGACCTCCAAAATGTTGACAATATATAAAAAATATTAGATTATTTACGTGTTATAGCTAAAATAGTTAATTTACTCACCCAAAAAGTCACCAAGTATAATAACTTAAAATTTATCGGCCGAAAAGTTGTAAAATCAACCTCTTCACCCTTAGGATGGCAAGTGCGAATTAATCCTCACTTGAATTACATCTACCCGGAAAAACTCGAAAAACGTGAAGCGCCCGAATAAACGCGAACGTCCAAAACAATAATCAACTTTGGGTCATGAGCCGGATCACGCAGTTTACGTTCACTTCGTATAAGTGTACAACTACGCTCTACTTTGATTAGATTTTCGCGTGTTTTAAATCAATTTAAGAATTTATATTGATATGTATTACTGTTGTTGTGTTGTTTTGTAAAAATACCATTTTTTGATTCACGTGTGCATGCGCTATAATAGAAAATGTCGGTAGTGCAGAAAGTAAACAACTAAAAAAAGTGCTAACAAATTTAATTTTACAAAATTAGTTGAGTTCAAGGCAAATGGTCGTCGGTTTGCCCAGAAACGTAAGTTTACGACCAGACTAGCAAATACAAAACCAGAGTGTTCCATCGAAACTTTCACATAAAGGTAATGTACGATTGCTATCTAACTTCGTATATGTGGTTGTTTAAGTATCAAATGTATTTTACTGTTTGTTTATTATTTTTTAAAGACTCGTCAGTACTCGCCCTATAATCCAAATCCGGTGTCAGAGATTTAAAACATTTAAGAGGAAATAAAAAAAAACATGTTTCGCCTGCAGAAACACACGAAATGCTCGGTAAATTTTGCAACCACCGTGAAATGTTGATATTAATACACAGCCTAGACAATGCTTACAGCAAAATCCCTTAGAGATTTTAATGAGAATGTTTTCGAAAAATCGCTATATTTTGAACAAAATTGTAGATCTGTATAAAATTTTGGGGTGCATTTAGCAGGTTATATATATTTTTTAAGTATGCCTTTTAAATGCAATTTTTGACCTCCCAGTATGATTGACCACGAGCCACCACTGATATTTTAACTACTGAGGAACAACCAACCAGAAGATGTCCAATTTAATACGAAGTACTACAAATTACTATCGCTCACAGTACAAAAGTGAATTAGCGAAATCCCGCGTTATAGCGAATTACTAGTTTAATTACAAATTCACAACATAATATACCAAGTCACAGGCAAATTGTAAAATTCCACAGGCCAGCTTAAAAAGCGTGCGACTTAAACACCCGTTAGTTAGATGCAAATCATATGTAATTACTACTTGTAAACACAATATCGAACATTACATCCAAAATGAAGAAACATACAACAATGCCAAAGTTACTTTGATGTGTCCAATCAGTTTTTCCAAAAACCACTTTACATTTTCATTTATGGAGGGGTTTTCACAAGTTAGTGTTCAGAACTGTCCTTGATTCTTCCAAATTTTATATTTAGGCATTTACCCTACTTATTCAATGACTGTATACGCGAAAGAATTTTTCCTAACTGTTTGAAAATAGCAAGTACTATACCTTTATTTAAGAAAGGTAATGTAAACGATTTAAATAATTACCGGCCGATTTGTATATTACCGGTCTAGGAAAAATGTTTGAAAAGGTTCTGTTTATTCAACTCTACAACTATTTCGAGTAGCTATATATTTCATTCAAGCCAGCATAGTTTCAGAAAAATCACAAATTGAAACTACAACAGCAGTTATGCAGTTAGTAAATCTTCCGACTCCAGTTACGTCAAGATTTAGTCGAAAACAATATTGGTGTTCCCCAGGGATCGATTCTTAGACCGTTGCCTGCTTCTCATTTACATAAATGAGCTTCCCTCTACATTGCCTACTATCTGGTGTAAATTCGTTTGTTTAAAAGCAATAAATTAAAAAGTAAACGAAGAAAAAACTCAAAATATAGTATTCTCCCTACGAGAAGACGTACGATAGTTCTCAGCACACAGCAAATGTTAAATTTGTCTTAGAATTTACTTATACACATGTCTCAACTTTAAAGCTTACCATGGTAACCCGCGTAATTAGCAAGTAATATTTTTAATCCGATTGCAAAAAACAGACAGTATCTAAACATGTCTTAAAAACAGCATACTGTGCACTTTTTGCAGTTACATTTAAGATATGGTATTATTTTAATAATGGGGCCAACTCTTCTATAATTTCAAAATTGTTGCTCGAAGCACAGAAAAAGTGGGTTAGCGCTTCTACGGGGCATCTATAGAGATGATTGTTGAAGGATGTCCACCAACACTGCAACTAGGCAAGAAAATTAGCAACCCTTATCTTGCCAAGATTAGCAAAAGAAAAAAATAACTTGAACTACTATAGTATTAATTTCACTACAATTCTTTACTCACAGAAATTAAAATCATTGGTAATGTGCACTTTTAAACCAAAAGTTAATAAAACTTTTTATTTCACATGCTACTTTAGTTTTTCTGAATACATAACTAATTCAGGGTGTCCCGACAATTAAGACAAGTAATATGTCATTTATTGTGCAGTAGTAGATAATTATAATTTTTGGGGGTGTAAATTATACACAAATGTTGTATATTTTCTTGTAATGTGTTACTTAATAGAGGTATTTGTTTTTTGGTCACGTGACGTCGCATTCAAAATTATTAATGGGACATTACCTGTATATTTGAGCCTTTCTGTGTTCCTCCCGATAAAAAAACAATTCCACTAACTAGCACACTTAGGGTCTAAAGTGCATTAATTTTCAAGAGCCACAGGTACTTAAAGGATTGGAAATTAAAGAATTCAAATTGAATCCCCTGAAATTTTCGGCTACAGAATTTCAGAAGATTTGAAAAAATACCTCATTGGGTAACACAATAACAACAAAATATTGCAGCCATTTTGTTCTAATTTAACCCCAAGATTATAATTATGTACTATCCCCACATTCTGAAAGCTATCACTTGTCTTAATACATCTTGGGACCTCATGTATTCTAAGGTTACACAGGAAAGTGAATTTATAGTCAATATCTTTTTCTATTAAAGATAAAAATATGGATGCGATTTACTAAAGACTGACCTTTTGAGTTTAATGGGATAAAATGATTTTTGTGTCACTTCCAGTTAAACCGGTAAAAAGTGACCCAAATTACAATTTTAAATGGGAAATTACCGGTATTTTTGACATTTTGGAATTGGATCGTTTACACGATTTTACATTTTTTGAAAATTTTTTTAGCAAAAAAATTTTTTAAATTACATTATAGAAAAAATTTAAACCCCGCTTAATGGTCAAAAATCATTAAAACCTTTTAGTTATGCCTAGCAAAATTAGAAACCGCAATTTTTAACACGTGAATTAAGTTATACCTCCTTTAAAGTTTCTTGAACCACAAATTTTGAGAAAATCAGGTAGAAATAACATCACAATAAAAAAATCATAAAGTATTTCCTAGAAAAAATAACAACATTTGGATTGTAAATTTTTTTTAAAATACCTATTGTGTGGCTCTAAAAAGAATCCGTTTTGTGTTGTTATAAACCGTTTACAACAATTGTTTTGAGTGACCACCAATTTTGAGCAATGACATTTCCCAAACTCTTACCTGATATTGTTTTTCTGCTACTCCTTTAAAATTTCTAGAGTGACGGCGGAACAATGTTCATTTAAAATGCGTTCTTCAATTCAGCAAGTCCAAAAGTTATGAAGATCTATGGGATCGTGCTTTTTACCAATCGCACTAGCGCATGAGTAGAGATGGCCTTCTCTCAAGAACTTTCAACAAATGCTGCGTGACGTCTCTAGAATTAGGGAATGAACACCGTCATGTAGAAAAAACATTTGGACCAACAACCTTATGAAAGCAGGGTTCATCAGTGCTTCCTGGATTTGGTTTCATGAGAAACCCAAATACCAGAACTTTCAGTCAACGTCCGTAGAATAAAAATCGGACCGATAATTCGGTTTCCAAGAATCCCCATCTTAAACATTGACTCTACATCTTTCTTGAAATTGACCAAGGTTCAATAATGCGCCTGTTGTTTTGTAACTATACTACTTGGAATTCTGCCGATTAAATATTGCATTATTACAATGAACCTAATTCATCCGATGTACAGAATTTGTATTCCAAAATCCGTTATAGTTATGCTTTTGTTTAGTAGAAGCCACGTAGAATAAACCCGTCTTTACATGTATTCATCACCATCTTAGAAATGCTGGTTTAAAATTATATACTTAAAGGAGCGATAATTATAGCTAACTTCAGAATTCGACGCTACAGTTTCTCTTGGCGCATCCACCTCCAAAGCAGGCTCTCTTAACGACAACGTAGCATTCGCATGTAACAAACGCCAAACGTTAATTTCCAAATCTTCTACAACCAACAAGTGATCTTCCATTTCTCTTACCGGAGTTCCTTCTCATAAAATTTTCAGCTTTTTGGAGAGTACGTAAAAAATGGTTGGCAACTACCGGGAAGCCAGCTTTGACAGCCGTTCTTCCTACACTTTCGCCGTAAATTAACAACAAGTCAACTTGTTCATTTCGGGAATAGCCCTATTATCATTAATGTTATTCATAATGATAGCTTAGTGAACTTATTATTAATTATCAACAACAGTCAAACTAAAAAAACTTATTATTAATTTTGATTTTCAAAAATTTGGTGTCAAAATAATTGAAAAAATTACCTATCCCTCATGTCTAATGTACCCGGCATGTTCTATTACATTTAAAAATTAGTTAAATGTTGTTAAAAGTGATTTAGGAAACTTTAAAGAGGTATAACTTAATTCGTGCTAAAAATTGACTGTACCTACTTTCCTGTTTCACCTTGTATACAAAGATACTAATCTCAAGTAAACAAATACTTTTGTATTCAATGTGAAGTATGTATGTACTTAGTAATGTGACACAATGTAATGCAGACTTTTTTAACGTGTCTTATAACACCTCTACATTACCCCAACTATTACTATTATTATTATTAATTTAATTTAAAATTTAATTGCTTTTTTATCTTATATTTGGAATTGTATCTAAAAAAATAAAGTAACTTAATTGACAACATTTGTCTAAGATATCATTTACATTAAATATGTCTATGTTAAAAAATTAAAATAAAAAACTTTTTCCAACTTCTTAGTAGGAGAAAAAATTGTACTAAAATTAATTACGTTAAATCGTCATATTTTACCTAAAGAATCTATCCCTGCAGAATTCCGCAATTCATTACCAGACACCATGTATAACATTTACTTGTTACATCCACATGGCTGATTGTTAATATTAGAGGCATGTAATAAATTTTGCGACAATTTCTGTATTTCATAAAATAAATTTATGGTCTGCAGAGAAAAATTCTAAATTGGGCCGTGCTTAATAAAAGGTAATCAATCAATGGCTCTAATTGTAGTGGTTCAATTATACATTGCAATCAATTTTGTTTAACAAAAATGAAAGAAGAGCGGAAACTGGTATAAATACTCAATACCTACATCAGATTTAATTTTATTTACCTAATTATCTAGTAAATTCAAAAATTTTAGTGTTTTCACATTATGTTGTAATTTCAAATTCTCAAACAGGTTTACACTTTGTCTATGTTATTATTTCAGTCCCTGTGGTTAACGTTAATTTTTGGTTAATTTCCTAGGGACAATTGTAAGTAAAGCAAAATTTAAGTTAACGTAAGCCTGAAATACTGGCAACAATTAAGAATAAAAACCTGTAATTCTAAAATCAACAGCAAAAATTTTACACTTTTATAAATAATTTTAATAAGATTGTACAAAAATTAAAAATCCTACCTTTTCCAGTGATTTTTTCCTGGTATTCTCTTTTACACTCGCGCTAATGACACATTTTCGAATTGTTTTGAATTGAAACCCGAAAAGTATGACTTATGATTTCTGTTTCGAGAAATAAGCGATTCAAACACGTGATGGGGTTAAAAAAAATTTTATTGGTTTCAAATTATGATAACGCGCACCTTATCCATGACGAATAGGTGAAAGTTGCACAAGCGAAGAATTCGAAGCAAAGTAATTTTATCTTTATCTACAAATATTTTTAACGGGAAAATATTTAGTTAAATTGTTAGTTTTCAAGTACTATTATAATTAGAATTAAAAGTGTTGTTGTGACAAAATGTTGAAATTATTTTTGTTTTCTTTAGAATTTAGGGACATCGTCTATCGGAGCACCATCATCTAATGCAGTGGTTCCCATACTTTTTTTCTCATAGACCACTTTAAACATTTTGCTGGATCTGGTGGACCCCCTGCAGCTATTACATTTACTAACTTACTTCCAAAACCCGAAAAAGTATATGTCTATGTAAATCTGTGTTGTGGCTATTTTCAATCAACTATGAGTTGAAAGTTTTCGAAAAAAGGTGAGAATTTATATTGCTTTGATTATGCTGTGAGTATTGTCATTCAAGCTAAGTTTCAAAGCCAGTCTAAAAGCGTCTTCATCCAACAGTTGGATTCCTACTTTACTTTTTGTATTCTAAGATTGGCTCACAGTACAAGAAACCAATAATCTCCCACTTCGGAGTGGTAAAAGTAAAAATAAATATTTTCTTGTTTTGTAGCTATTTATTCAAACACAAAAATTACTACACTTTTAATTATGTTGTTATAACAGTCTTAGTAGAATCAAAATTTAACATCAAAACTAATAATGATTATTAGTTTTGATGTTATCTTTTATCTCAGATTACCATTGTAATCTGAGATAAAAGTTATAATTTTAATGGGAAGGATGCTTGGTGAATTGACAGCAAATGATCAATATTTGGCTTGAGTTTAGTTAAGTATAACCGTAAATCTCCTCGCTCTGTAATATTTAATCTGCTCCGTTTTTTGTCAACAAGTTTGTTACGGCACTAAAACTGCGTTCGACAAGATATGACGAAGGAAACGCTATGAGAAATTTTTGCACAATTCCCCACAGTCCTGGATATTTTTCAGGTATTTGTGCCTGCAGCCAAAATGATTGATACCCTCTTTTGAATGCTACTTTGAGCTCCTCATTAGTGCTAAGCTCGAGTAGCTCTTCTTGCAGTACCACATTTTCCACTTCAGTTTCATCATATGGATTTATTATCCATGGTGGTATATCCATCGACAGAATGTCTTCAAATCTGATTTTAAAATCATCATACAGGGCAATCAAATGTTGAACATACGTCTGAATATCTTCGTCGAGGCATTCTACCTGCGATAAATTTGGAAACTGGGAAAATTCACGTCGACCAATATTTTGCTTCATAAGTTTCAGTTTACCAAGAAAAGCTGAAATTTCACTCTTTGTTTTTATCAAATTGAGGCTGTCCCCTTGTAACTGTAGGTTGAGGTCATTGAATTTTTGAACAAATCTGTCAAATACGCAATGTCTGCTTTGAAATTCATGAGGTTTTCTTTTAAAACAGGATCTTTAGTGTTCAGAAACTCTAAAACAGAGTCGAAAAGCAAATAGAATCTTGATAGACATGCACCTTTCGACAACCAGCGTACTTCGGTATGTAGCAGCAATCGTTGGAAGTCCTCATCATTTTCTTCGCACAACTGTGCAAATAAGCGCGTATTTAATGCATTGCTTCTTATTTTGTTAACTGCATTAATCACAAATTGAAGCGCTTGGTGCAATCTATCACTCAATTTTTCGCTACTAGATGTTGTCGGTGGATGACACAGTGAATTGCAATTACCTCTGGTATAATCCTTTTAAGATGACTTATAAACCCACGATATCGCCCGACCATGGCAGGAGCTCCATCTGTTGCCACCGAAATAATGTTTGTGAATGCAATTGATTTTTCCGTAAAAATCATTCAGAACATTAAAAATTGATTCACCTTTAGTGTCAGTCTTCAAAGTTTTCGCGAATAGTAACTCTTCAAACATTTGTTCGCCTTTGATAAATCGAACATATGCCAATAATAATGCTTCATTGCCAGGTAAAGTTGACTCGTCCAGTTGAATAGAAAAATGAGTTGTTTGCAGATAATTACACAAGAAACTTTCAACATCAGAGCTCATTTCATCAATACGTCTTTGTACAGTGTTGTTACTCAAAGGAATTCTTTTAAGTATGTCAAATGAAGATTTGTGCAGGACAGTTTTAAGACCTCTTCAACAGCAGGCAAAATTAACTCCTCTCCAATGGTATGCGGTTTCCCAGATTTTGCTATAAGTAATGAGATATTGTAAGATGCCCGCAAGCCATCGTCGTTGCTTTCAGACGTTGAAGCGAACATACTATGCACGGTGGGTCTCTTTTCATACTTTTCCTTCAATGTTTGGAAATATTTCAAATCCTTACCTATTTTGTCAGGATGACACCTTCTTAGATGATCTTCCAGCTTCGATGGTTTCATAGAGTCATTGCTCAAGACTTTGTTGCATAAAAGACACATGGGCAATCGCTTGTCTGTATTTGATGGAAGAAAACCAAATTTCAAATATTCAACACTGTACTGTCGACACTTCTTCTTAGATTCAGCCATGTTTCGTATCAATTACTTACCTGTAAATATGAAAAAAATGTTTGTTAAGTAATCTTAAAATGATTTAACAAACATAATAGAAGTGGCTTTTAAGATACAAGTTGCTAACAAATAGATAGGTAGGTACTTACTTTTCCAACACTGGCAAACAATAATATCAATTCACTTTAATTTTCAAAAGTCTGAAAACTACTTCCGTCACTGGTGAACACTTATATAGGTACACTTTCTTTTTGAAATTCCGGAAACAACTGAGTAATGTTTATCATTCGCATTCGTATTTATATTAAAGAAAAATCCAACAAGTTCATGCAAGTTCAGACACGACTTTAACTAGGCGGGCGGGCGGCGCGGCATCGGCGAGTCTTGACACGCTCTTTCTGAATATGGAATATGCAAGTTCTTACAAAAACAATTGCTGAGCTTCTTATAATATTGTCTTCCTATATTCATAGGAGAAGTCAAGCTTCTTATAATATTGTCTGCCTATATATATTATTGTCTCCCTTATTCATAGGAGAAGTCAAGTCGGGTCACCTAATACATTTTATAGACCCCCGTTAACGAGTTGTGGACCCCCCATTTTTTTCACGCAAGCGTAGACCCTATCGGGCTCCGTGGACCCTGGGGGTCCACCTGGACCACTTTAGGGAATCCCGGATCTAATGGATACTCATTGATGAATTCCTGGATTAATTCTCCAAGTGCATGTTGGAATGAAGTTAATGAATCAAAGTTATTTCCTGTAATTCTATTCCGTCGGTAACTAATAATAAGCTTTTTTACCCGGTTTTTCTTTTGTAATTTAAAACATGATACAAAATAATTGCGGTCACTTCACTAAGGAGAAAATTTATTGAGATAGTTAGGATTTGCAATGTATTATTATGAACTATACTGTATTTGAAGTCGATAGCTTCTAGTTAATCAGATGAATGATCTAAAGCCTTTCAATTTTCAACATGCATCAGTGTTTTTTGTTTTGTCGCTAAACAGTTAAGTCTCGCTTTTCCAAATTTGTCGGAATACCACATTCAACAATAATATAGCCATTTATTAAAATATACGCACACTTACTATACAGGGTGAGCAAATAAGGACGGACGCTGGCCATATCTCAAAAGTGAAATATAAATTAACCAATAATTTTGAATGGTAAAACTATCTAATATACAATAAAGAAATAATTAATTGAAAACACCAAAAGAAATTGTAGCAGGAAACAAATAAAAACTCTTAAACTTTATTGCTTTTAATAAAAAAAAGTACACTCTTATTATGCAGATTTTTTTCCATGTTGCTGAACTGATGAAATATGACAAGGTACGTTGCCACAGCCGCCACTATCTAGAAAAACAACAAAATAACAAGTTATTATTTCTTGGACAATGCACTTACCGAATGAAGTAAAGTCCAATCTAGTGGAAAGCAACCATATACGCTGAATTTAAAATCTTCTACATAGAGTTGCAGAGAAAAAGTTCAACCTAATTTATGCATAAGACTGTGTTTTTTATGTTTTATTTGATTACCTGTTTGTACGGAAGATTTGATTTACCCACAGCTTTTTCTAAATCTTCCATAAGGTTTACAGTTTTTACAGCCTTCAACAAAAGAAACACTGCTTAGTTACGAAATACTATTTTACGTTACAAGTCCTGTAGGTGACTTATACGGACGTGTGACTTATTATATTTTACTTCATCCTATTCTATTCACTCCTGTTTTCTCTTTTAAACAATATACCTAGATATGTTTATTAAAATACAAAAAAAAGTTTGCAATTTTATTATCATGGCTCCATAGTTAAGTATGATTCGCATTAAGCAACTTTGTCGACAGGTATGTAAAAGCAGTTACATAAGTCGATCCTTCGATATTTATAGTCAACATAAGCGTTAGCAAAAAATCTCGAATCGCCTGCTGTAAATTTACAGAGGTTGTACAATAGCAAACAAACACTGAGAATCACTCGACAGCTGTTTCGTCCTTTTGGGACTTTTCAGGAGTGAGAGAACTCGAGTGTAAGTTTGCTATTGTACAAATGCGTGCTGTCAACTATATTCCCTACTGAGGGTACATCATATTCAAACTGTAGGTTTTGCGATATCTAGGGTCGACTCGTGTTAGCGATTTCCATTTACCGGCCGCAAATGAGTTCACGGTAAGTTGATTTACTGGCAGGATGAAGTAAACAAAATTGTTTTCATTTTTTCGTGATGCTTTCAACCAAATAGGACGTTCAGTTCGGTCAGAGTATACACACTTACGTTCAGTAGCAAACTTCATGTTTAACGCAAAAACGGACATACGTCAAAATGGACATTAGTCAAATGGCGTATAGCTGAATTGTGCTATTTTTGTTTTTGTAGTATTAATTTAACATTATTAATTGATAATGCATAGTTTTGTTTGACTGTTCTAAATATTAAGTTTAGATAAGCATTTATTAATTTATTTATTTGATAACAATACTATTCATTTAATTTCAGAATTATTTCTAGCTTTATCACAAGTATGCACACTAATATGCCGAAACGAATTTTTGGGGTATACTTAAACAATGCAAGGTTGCATCATCACGGAAATTGCATAAATCAACCATAAAATTATTTTTATTTCTAAGTAATGAAGCAGATAACGGATGATATCCTCTAACCGTAGCTGTTTTTAAAGTAGGTGTAAACCCTGGGTTAATAGTTGTGTGGGGCTGACATCGCAACCCCATTCTAACCAATTTCAGATCCGCGTATTACGTATGTAGTAAACGCGGAAACAATAACAAACAATTGCAAGTAAGCAAGTGCAAACTCAGCTTTCTTAACGGCCTTGCTTGTTACACACTAATCTACTTCGCAAGTATAAAACGAAGTAGGTACAACAACACAATTCAGTTGGTCAGTTCGGCAAAGAAGTACGGTTCAACAGTTCGTCTCATCAGATCAGTTCGGTACTCAATTAAGTGCAGTTCCAACCAAATAATGAGGGCAATCGAAACAACGCCATCATCTAGTGAAGACCGGCCGAAGCTTGGGCCCATCGGCGCAACTCATTCCGGGCTATCGTCTTCCGCAAGACACACGACATCAGAATATCAGGTGACATCCCATAGTACGTAGTACGCCGATTACTACGTGCTGACAACAACGTTTCCATTCATAATTAGAATTAGTATAGCTCGACTACGCTATGTACAATAATAAACGCTGCTGAACTCTAATCGAACGCACCGCTTTCTCTGATTCCAAACCGGTGTTTAGAAATACACCCTAAACACCACAGTGGTGACCCCCGACGTGATTAAATCAGGGAAAGATGAGGAGAAAGACGACAACACAACAACAGGTATAATTGCAAAATTACGTACGCAACAAAAGCTGCAACAACCCCTGTAGGGTTGACATCGCAACTCTATTCTAACCAATTCTACATCCGCGTATTACGTCTGTAGTAAACGCGGAAACAATAAAAACAATTGCAAGTAAGCAAGTGCAAACTCAGTTTTTCTTAACGGTCTTGCTTATTAACAATTCAACCTACTTAGCATGTATAAAAACGAAGCAGGTACAACAACACAATTCAGTTCGTCAGTTTGGCAGAAGTACGGTTCAACAGTTCGTCTCATCAGATAAGTTTGGTACTTAATTCGGTGCAGTTCCAACCGAATAAAGAGGACAGCCGAGACAACAACAAGTTACCGCGCCATCATCAAGTGAAGACCGGCCGAGCTCGAGTCCATCGGCGCAACTCATTCCGGGCCATCGTCTTCCGCAAGACACGACACCGGAATATCAGGTGACATCGCATAGCACGTAATACGCCGATTACTACGTGCTGACAACAACGTTTCCATTCGTCATTAGAATTAGTATAGCTCGACTACGCTATGTACAATAATAAATGCATTTCTCTGTTCCAAACCGGTGTTTAGAGTAATACACCCTAAACACCACAGTTGTAAGAAGTCCGAGTTTGGAATAAGCATTTCAAGAATCATATGTTCATGAAGGATTTAAATAATCATTTATTTAGTTGTTGTGAATTTCCGTCGTTTAATTACAATTTATATTGATTAAATACGTTCACTGTAGCTTGAATTTTGCTTTTGCAGCTTTATTTGCGACTTTGGTCGTCAAATTACGGTTTTATTTTGATTGAACTTGTAAAAAATTTCACTTTTGTATTACAACTTTGTTTCCAATAACTAGAAAACATTCATTGATTGATTTCATTGTTTATTTTGGTTACACTTTATTTAAGACACGAGATTTTCACCTTTTTCGGAAAAAATTTACCATAAATTAGTGCCTTTTTTTCATAATTGTTTTGTTCATTTCACAATTGTATGAATGGTACGTGCTGTTTGCGTAAAAGAAACGACCGTTCCCGTATTGAGTCAGTTGTCAATCAGTTCTCCAAGCGTAAACACGTGCGGTTAGTATGTGAACAATTTTTCAAATACTCAAAATTTTCAAGTTAAAGTAGGTCTTTGATCCGGGTTTGCTTTTTGGCGGTTATTCTACAATATTCGTTCAGAATACTACATAATTTCGCGGTAGCTGAGTTTTTTGTTTGTTCACTCAGCAAATTTCGCTTTTTGCGGTTTATTAAAGAATTTTTTTAGCATAAAAATTTGTTTTATGCTTTTTTGTAACGATTTTTGAGACGAATTAGTAATAAAAAAAAATTTTCACCGCAACGTGCCTTTTTAGGAAAATTTCTTAAAAAGAGTTGAAACAACTTTCTTTTGGGTTCAAACCTTTGAAGACGCCGACCGAGCTTGTCAAGTCCGCTTTCGTTCAACCTTCTTCGTTAAGTACAGTGATGGGGAGGCTTGTAGGTCTTCGTTTACCAGCACCTGAATTCTCCAGGTATTTATATTTTCAGTTATTGACTTTTCCGCGTAAATAAATTTTATTACGTTGCCTAATTAAATCGGCTTTGATACCGGAATAAATTACATGTACGGAAGTGTTTTTCTTTTACGTGCTTAAATTTGTAACAAAAAGTGTTTAACTATTGAACTGGATATTTTTTTGTCTATATTTACGCATTAAAAATTTATTTTTTACATTTTTCCAACGTCTCTTCCAAATCAGACAGGCAAAACGTGGCGTTAATAGGTAAGTTATCCCATCGACCGTCCAAATCTAGGGCACTTCCCTACCAAGTTTAGTTTCAAGGAAAGATGCCAGGTAGTTTTTGGAGCTGATGGCTGCCTTGAATTGGTCAGCGAATGCTTCCGAAACGTCTACTGCCATATACAACACACGTCCGTTTATGTTTAATTTGATCCTCGTCCCTGCCACCGCCTTAACTCTACGCCACACATTAGCTATCGGTGTTGATCTATTGATCTTTAACACGTACTCGTGCCACGATGCTCGTTTGCTCTCCAACATTACTTTACGAGCTTGTGCTTTAGCTCTTTTAAAGGTAATCTTCTTTTCCCTTTTGCTTTTCCTATCAATCCAAACAACTGCCTCTGAATCAGAAACAAACTGTTTTTATTAAAGTCCCCATCGACTATCTTTACGACCAAGAACAGGGATGTTACCGCCTTTTCTTGGTTTGTATTAAGGTTTTTAGAAGGGCCCTTACTTTCACCCAGATTTAAGGGAACGGGTATTCCTTTGGATTTGCCCATGTTCTCTTTGTGGTCGTCAACGTTGGGCTGACAATTTGCATTAGAGGCAGCTACTACCTGCTATGACCGTCCACCTTGACACAACCCTGCCGTACCGTCAACTTAATAACGGTAGTATCAAGGTGAGGGAATTTGATACGACAGTGGACTCCTGACCCACTGAAGAGCTCAGGACCCCGGGTTCGCTAACCCGTACCTGGTAAAGGGCAGGCCCCTTGGGGGATTATTGTTATTATTATTATTATTACTATTATTGAAATAATAACACTATTCTGGACTTCCATTGTATATATTTTATTTTAATAGAATAAACACAACGTTTCAATTGCTATTGAATCTGCAATCGTCTTCAGGTGAATACTAACAAACTTAAAGACTACTGTAACTTATATACTAATACAAAGTTAGTAAAGCGATCAAGTGTACAAAGTTAATGAAATGGGACGTTACCGTAATCTAAGATTAGTCAGGCGTCTAATTAATGGTTTCCACACATTGTTAATCTCTACGCTGGGTTGACTAAAGACATTCTTGTTGTTTTCGATAAACGCTGCTTTTTTAAATTTTCTCTTGTACCAGTGCTCTTCTCGGTGTATAATTCTTGCCTCCGACCATTTCATTTTGTGATGTTTTTCCCAGGAGTGTTGGGCAATGCCGGATTTCAAAGTATCTCCTCTCTGCGTATGGGTTTTATGTTCCTTCAACCTGATATCTAAGGGTCTTTTAGTTTCTCCTACGTATGACTGGCCGCATTCACATGGGACTTCGTAGATGCAATTCTTGGAGTCACGACTGTTGTCTGGTCTAGTTTTGGAGATCATGCTACCAATAGTTCTTGATGATCTGAATACCGTGTTAATGTCATAATTTCTTCCTATCCGTTTTATTTTCTCAGATAATCCTTTGACATATGGAATGCTGAGTAGTGTTTTGGGTTTCTCTTCGGTCATGGCTGGTTGGTTCTTAGAGAGTTGTAGAGCAGTTTCTACCACTCGTTTTGGGTAACCATTTTGTTTAAGGTCTCTTCTGATGTTCTTGATTTCTTCTTGTAGTCCTACCTCTGTATTACATAGTCTGTGAGCTCTGTCGACTAAAGATTTAATAATCCCTTTCTTTGTTGTTCCACTGTGATTGGAGTCGTAATTCAGATATTGGCCGGTATGAGTTGGCTTTCTGTAAACTGATGTCACAATATCCTCATTGTTTCTTTTTGAGGACGTCCAAGAATGGTAGTGAGTATTCCCTTTCTTTTCCATGGTGAATTTGATGGATGGCTTAATGTTGTTCAGGTGGTGTAGAAAAGGTCTAGCTGACGGTCGCTATGGTTCCAAATTATGAACGTATCGTCTACATATCTGAGCCATAATTTTGGTTTAAATCTCGCTTTTTCCAGTGCTTGGACCTCGAACCAGTTCATGTAGATGTTGGCGATTACCGGTGAGAGAGACGAACCCATAGGAAGACCGTCGTCTTGTGCAAAGAATTCGTCCTTTAATTGAAAATATGAGTTCCTGAGGCAGCATTGTAGAAGTTCCATTATCCCCTTAACCGGTAGCAAAGTTCTATTATGTAATTCCTCGTCATCTAGCAACTTCTTCTGAATAATTTCTAAAGATTCTTCAACCGGAACATTAGAGTAGAGGCTTTCTACATCGAAGATGACAAAACGATCTCGTTTTTGTAGTTCTATAGACTCAAGAATCTCTACGAAATGTCTGGAATGTATGGGCTGCCATCTTGAAGTGGTCGTAGAATTGAAAGTAAGAACTTGGCTAGTTGGTATGTGGGTCCATAACGAGAGCTGGTTATTGGTCAAAGCGGCATGTTGTCTTTATGTATCTTTGGTAATCCATATAAATGCGGTGGTTTGCTGTGGTGTGGCGTAAGAGTTGTCCTTGTTCTCGAAGGAAGGTATTCTTTGTATTTCTTCAATATCTGGTAGACCTTCCTCTCCAGGCTGGAAGTGGGATCTTTCTTCAAGCGTCGGTAGTTCCCTTGTCGTAGAATCTCGTCTGTTTTTGGTCGTATGTATGGGAATCCATGATTACTGTTGCTTTTCCTTTGTCAGCTGGCAGGATTTTGATGGATTTATTCTCATGTAGTTGCTTAAGGACCGATATCTCCCGTTTTGTTATGTTGCTTTGTTCTTTCCTTTTCTTCTCCAGTACACTCCGGAATTTCCACTTGAACTCCTCTGCTTGTACCGGTTCTAACTTTGCGGTCTCCACAGCACTCACAATGTTGAGAATAGGAACTTCTTTGCAAGTAACGGCAAAATGAAGTCCTTTTTCCAAAAGTGAAGTCTCCGTGATTAATAATGGATGTGAGGAAATGTTGACAATGGTTCTCTTCGGTACTGTCCGAGTATTGGTTGGTTTTTGTTGGTTTCGAGTTAGATTTGACCATTTTCTGTTGTGAGCCAGTTGTTGTGTTCCTCGAATCGTGTCACAGACGGTGTCAATCTACTATTATCATTGTGGTGTTTAGGGTGTATTACTCTAACCACCGGTTTGGGATCAGAGAAAGGGTTTGCATTCGAGTAGAATTTAGTAGCGTTTATTACTGTACACACCGTAGTCGGGCTATACTAATAATAAATGAATGTATGGAAACGTTGACGTCAGCACGTAGTAATCGCGTACTACGTGCTATGCAATGTCACCTGATATTGCGGTGTTACGTGTCGTACGGAAGGCGGCGGCCCGTAATAGATTACACCGTATTGATGGTGAACTGGACCGTGTGTTGAACTGGCGGATTCATGGGCCGGACTGAACGGATGAACCGTACTGCTTTGCCGAACGTCGAACTGTTGTTCTGGAGAACTTCTCGTACTCGAACTGAACTCAAACTCGAACTGTCTTTTGTTGTTGTACCTACTTCGCTTTATTCATGCGAAGTAGGTTAGTGTGTTTCATAAGCAAGGCCGTTAAGTTGTTGAGTTAGCATTTGCTTACTTTTCGCGATTACTACATGCGTAATACGCGGATGTAGAATTAGTAAGAATGGGGTTACGATGTTAACCCCACATTATAAACCAATAACGTTTAAGAATTTTTAATAAATCAGCTAATTATGGTAGTGGCCTCGAATATACACCATTGTTGGTTGCAAAAATAATTAATCGTGTTTGTGCTGAATACTGAATTGATTCACTAATCGTAATAGTGACATATGACTTCTCCCAACTCCAGCCTAAGATTGTTAGGCTATCAGAATCTGTCAAAATTATGGATATTCTCTGTCGTACCTCGTGTACTTTTTCTCGGCGGCGCTGGATAGTTTTCTGAAGAAGAAAGCGAGTGGTTCCCAGTCGTCGTCAATGCGTTGCTGGAGTGCGGCTCCGATTGCATTGTTAGAGGCGTCGGTGACTATGGCGAGGGTTGCTCCTGGTTCAGGGTGCACGAGCAATGTGGCCTGTGCTAGTCCTTCCTTGCAGGCCCTCGAAGGCTTTGTTAGCCTCTTGCATGCCAATTGATTGGTTTTGCGCTTTAATTTTCTTTTTCAGCAGGTCGTTCAGCGGTGCCTGCAGTTCAGCAGCCTTTGGGATAAATCTTCTGTAGAAGTTGATCATCCCCAAAAATTGTCGGAGTTGTTTGGCTGTGGTCGGTGTGGGGAACTTCTTAATCGCATCCACTTTGTCCGCTAGTGGTGTAGTGTCTTTGTTTGAGACTTGATATCCGAGGAAGCGTGCTGTCGTGACATTTTGCTGGGTTAACGAGTATACCGTATCTCTGTAGGCACGTGAAGAGTGCTCGTAAAGGAGTCTTGTGCTTGTTTTCTGACGTGGATGCTACGAGGATGTCGTCGAGGTAGGCGTAGCAAAATCCAAACCTTGGGTTACTTTGTCGATGAACCTCTGGAAGGTTTGACAACTGCGTTACGGAGTCCAAACGACATGAAGGAAACTTAAACAATCCGAAAGGTGTGGTGATTGCTGTTTTCGGAATGACTTCGTTTGCGACTGGGATTTGGTGGTATGCTCTAACCAAATCTATTGTTGAAAATATGTTTTTCCTCGAAGCGCATGGGAGAAATCCTTGATGTGTGGCACAGGGTAGCAGTCGGGGATGGTGCGGGCTTTGAGTGGCCTGTAATCTCCGCAAGGCCTCCAGTCATGGCCGTTTTTGGATGCCATATGCAACGGTGATGCCCAGCTGCTGTCTGACGGCCGAGTGATGCCCATGTCGACCATGCTTTGGAATTCGTGTTTGGCGATTCTTGGTTTGTCGGGTGCGAGGCGGCGTGGTCTGCATGCTATGGGTAGTCCTGGAGTGGTTTTAATGTAGTGTTTCGTTGCGTGCTTTGGTTCGTGCGGTACACCGGAAGGTCTCGTGATCTCGGAAATTCCTTCAGGATTTCGTGGAACGGGGTTGTTTCTGAGATATCGCGTATAGAAAACCTTTTGCTTCAATGTTACTGCAGTGGCTTGCAAAATGTTGGTTAACGGGTCTGTAATTTTATTGTTGTGGATGTCCACTAATAGTTTGTAGTGATGCAGGAAGTCGGCGCCAATGATGGATCTTAGTAAACCCAAGCTTAGACTGAGAGTGATGAATCCGTACTTTGCGATGGTCGATCCATTTGCTGCTGTCAGTTCGTAAGATGCCTTGCGCCGTGGCCCGTTAACTAGTTTGACGGGGAATACTGAAATGTCCGCGCCAGTGTCAACTAAGAATCTTTGACGTGTGTTTCTCTTGAATATAATTTGAACTTTTCCATGATTACAACCTGAAGCTCTACATAAGAAATAATTTAAATGCAATTTTTCACACACTTCTCCATTTAAGAAATAGATGTTTAAATAAATTAATCTTTACCAATTTTTTTTAAATAAACAAAAGTCCGTACCTTGATTAACATTAATGTTTATAGGCTATTAGATAATTTACTGAAGAAAGAAAAATGTGTTGTCAATATAAAGAAAATTCTCAATGTAGTTCGTGAGTTATGGGCAAATAAAGAAATAAATAAAATAAATAAAACACCCTGTATCTTGGTGATAAAGGATCGAGACCTGTACAATATATGTTTTTTAAATTCTCTTGATGCCCTAAATCTAATCTCTAAAGTATGCGCATTTACCAATGAATTACCCTGTAAAATATTTTACTAATCGCCGAGAAGAAATTCCATTTCGGATTTGAAGTAAAAATTTGCAACTTTAAAACGTAATCGAAAAAAATATGAAACCATTAGTTTATGGTTTGTTAGTTTATAGAGTGTGGGAAGGGGGGAGTGAGTTGTTCAAAGTTGTTGATTGTAATCAGAAACCACAATTATTTGCTGATGACTATAACTTAGATATCAAAACCCGTGTACGAATATAGTTTTTTGGTGTTTTTTTTTCAGTTACAAATAGACGCTACAGTTTACGGTTGCATTGCTTTAAAAATGTATACAAATTGAATCGACCTTCACCTATATGAAAATAATTGTATATCAAATTAACAAATATATCGCGATTTGGTTGGAAAAAATTATTTTTGATGTTCTTTGATCGAGTTTTTGGCCTACATGTTTGTTTTACAAAAAAATAGTGGTGTATCTAAGAGATTTGGAGACATCACTTTCAATTGCGACAATTAGAGTTCAAGTACAGCAAGTACTTAACTCTTTCCACCACCAGGATTTCCACCACCACCACCACACGTGCATGTGCTTTTAAGATAACGATATTGAGGCTCCGCCCTCTATGAAGACTTTGATTGCGTAATAATGCGTAATTGCCGCCCCTGTGGGTGGTGATGTTAAGAGACAGATATCTGATTTGTAATTGTAATTGAGGGTGGGTGTAATTGAGCTTAGTTGATACGGTTAACGGCTTGCCTTATATGTAAGATGATGGATAATTATGCCGTCGCTGCCCCTTCATCGTCGTATGTATGATGGTGGATGTTATTGTAGTCAGTGGTTGTATGTGATCATACTTATGATTGATGGTTCGCTTATCAATTACCTGCAATAATAATAATAATAATAATAACTATCACCCTCTGAGCATCCACCTGTGCTATGATATCAATTATGTAATTGGATTTAATTATCGATAATGAATAATTAGAGAATGGTCCGCAAACGATAGTGCGCGTGTGAATACAGACGGGTTGAGGAAACGGGCAACTGTATCCTTTTCTATCGTATTTGTTTATCTCTCTCACTGTTTGAAAGTGCGGGTGTTTCCTAATTATATATGCGCGAGATGTAAATTTCGTCTCACCCCTACGACAGAATAAATCAGGAAGGGTATTAGTTTCAATCGAGCTTTCGTCGAGGCAATTTCGATCGTTCTCCGTGTTATGAATGATAAAATAAGTAGTGATATAAAAAATTTTATTCAACGCTCGAAATCGCGTTCTGTTCCATTAAATTTGGATTCTGTGTCTACGACAATAGGATTTTGTGGTGGTGTTGAACCTGAAAAAAAATCAATGGATACATCAAACACTGGGGGCTTGCCGCAAAATGTGTCGCTGGATTCGATGTCTTCGTCTTCATCATCGTGGTCTTTTGCTACAGAGTATGACCTGGCCAACGAGTCCCGTCTTCTGAATTTCAACAACGCTTCGAACGAGAAGCTGGTGAACTCGACATGCTACAAGCTAGACTACGATGACGAAGGGAAATATATAGAAGTTGGGTACAGTACTTATCTGCAGCTTACACCTGTAATTAGAATTTGGAACAGTCCTGAGTATAATGGTGTATGTAGCGCTAGTGGTCCATACAATGTGCATTACAATGATCGAGAAAAAAACAATGTGTTGTTGACCATTGATGAATGGAAGACGCTAATGGGTCTCCATCATCATCTGATGAATGACTTTTTCTGCAACACTGTCGGCGAAGAGTTTAGACAAGAGTTTGTAGATGTTAACGATGGACCCCTCGAGTGCATAAGTAAAACTTTGACATATCTCGGGATGTGAAAATCATCTACACTACGGAATATCACCCCGATTTAGTGGGTTGGAGTGCGGGTAGCGATAATGGTTTTGTAAATACAATCACTTTAACGCGTGATTATAAAAATTGTGTTCTAAACAAGTGGGATGTCGATTGCATGTTTGGTTTGAAAGATATAATTAATTATCGTCTGGAGTTAATGCAATCGCATAACCTGGATGCATTCTACAATCATGTAATCAAACGAGTGGCTATCGAGCAGAGAAAGTAGAAAACACTGAATCAATCCGACTATGATGATGACGGTTGGAGTGTTTATGATGCGTATGAAAACTGTTAAACATTGAATGTAATATTAATTCGCACTATGTATTATGATTAATGGAGGTTTTATATCGTCGCCCTAGTTTTATTATGTCGTGCGTTGCGGAAAATATGCGCTAGAAACCAAGCATCGATGATGGTTTTCATGTATTTCTATTTTTAAATATATATATTTACTATATAAATATTTTTTAATCAAATCCATAAAGATGAAAATATACTAAGTGGTATGTATAAATATATTTGCAAGGTGAGCTTGTTGAGCAAAAGTAATCATGCTATCATCAAAGAAGGGTAAAAAATTAGGGACAAACGAGGAGCTGGTGTTATAAACAGCTTAATTAACAGACTTCCTGTAGAATTACACCTGCCGGGTATCAGTATTGTGGACCTGGTACAAAGCTACAAAAACGGCTGACTCGAGGTGATGCGGGTATTAATGCTTTAGATTCGCACTGCAAAACACACGATATCAGCTACAATAACAGTCCTAACGATTTAGCTGCAAGACATCGTGCTGATCATTTGCTCCAACAAAAAGCTTGGGAGCGGTTCAAGTCAAAAGACGCAAGCTTGGGCGAAAGAACAGCTGCTCTAGCAGTTAGTGCGGCTATGCGTGCTAAACGGTCATTAGGCATGGGTTTGAATAAATCAAAACTAGAACCATGAAGCAAAAAATAAAGAAGCGAAAAATAAAGAAACGAAGAGTGAGAGCATCGTTCAACAAAGTTCGCCGGATGATTAAGAATAATACGAAGACTAATTATGTAAACGAGGCGGAGGTGGTAACCCTATCTCAATGATTTAAAAGGCATACGATCAAGCGAAGCTGGCTGTTCGACATTTTGGTGGAAAACGAAACATAGTAATGCACGTATCATCCCAATCCCTAAAAGTGGTGGAATATTACCATTTCTAATACCTCTATTTGCCGGGCTTTCTGCAACTGGAGCGCTCGCTGGTGGTGCCGCTGGAATAGCTAGAGCCGTTAACGATGCTAAAAACGCAAAGCAGCGTGCTGAAGAAGCTACTCGACATAACCGAACGATGGAAGCTATAGCCCTGGGGAAGAAAGGCAGCGGCATATACTTGAAGCCATACGAAAAACGCGACTCTGCATTATATCTAAAACCATACGCAAAGACCGGTTCTGCGCTATATCTGAAGCCCTATCGTGGTTCAAAAAACTAATAAAGCTTCCCGAAAGCGCGTTAACCGATATCGATTTGCCAATCAGCAATTGTAAACCTGGATAGCGTTTGAGGATCAGGAATGCATTGGGTGTGTTATAAGAAACGAGGATTGAGAGTATGGTATTATGATAGCTTTGGCAATGTAAAACCATCATCTGAATTAATCAAGTACTTTCGGGGGTGCGAGATCTACTACAACTACAAAAGGGACCAAGAGTTTGATAGTGTAATTTGTGGACATTTATGCCTTAAATTCCTACATTCGTAAATGTATACAAATTTTGTATAAATAAATAAAATATCTATACACATGTATCAATAATCAGTTACAATGTCGATAACATTCAGTTTGGAAGGTGTTGGTAATACAGCGTCGCACGATTTTTATCCACCGATTGAATTAGACAAAAATACAATCATGTGATTGGCCTGGTCGGATTTTTGGGTGTAATTCTATTCGAAATATTAACGACGGCAACCATAAATTATACTATATAGATAATGATACTGCTAAAAATCTGCTAAAGCCCTTCATATCCCGCACGGATCATACGAAATAGATGAACTTAACAATTATTTAACAAAACAACTGGTTGCTGATTATCGTACAAAACAAATTAAGCAAAGAAGAGGGGGATTGGACGACTCCTCTATATTTAAACTGCGGGCAAACAATAATACTCTGAAATGCGAACTTCAGAGTGTTTATGCGATTGACTTTACACAACCGGGAAATATCGGTCGTATGCTTGGTTTCGAGTCCAAAATACTCACCCATAATATTAGCCATAAATCTAGCTTGGATATCCAAATAATAAAACACACCAACATATACGTCGAGTGTAATATTATAAAAGGAGCGTACAGAAACGGGAGAATTGCAAAGACCTTATACGAAGTGGACATTTCAGTACCACCAGGATATCGTTTGGATAAAATACCGAACAATACCCAATATTTGGAGCTAAACACCCGCATTATAAGTAATATTAGCATCAGATTGGTCAATCAAAAAGGCGAACCGATAGATTTTGGCGGCGACGAGCCTTTCACTGTGAGATTGGAATTGAAGAAAGAATTATGGGGTTAAAATTTAGTAAAAACACTTTTTCCGTTGTAAACTGTGGCGGCCAGATCTGTGGCGGTAATAAAAACACCGATTTCTATAAAAACAAATCATTCGCTGGAGGATCCATTAATAAACAAGCCAACAACAACACATCATCACAGATATTTCGTGAATTATCGAGTAAGAAGAAGAAGAAAAATAAGAGCGACAACAATCACTTGACTGTAAGAGAGAAACTTTTCTTAAAATCAATCGGTGTTAAAGTGAAACAATAGCCAAAAAGGAAAAAGATGAGCGAACAATTAAATATTTTCGACGATGCTCATTTTGACGATTCAATCGTTAGATCTGATATTCACACATACTTGCCTTATGGGTCCAATAGTTATGAACCATCAGATGAAATCAGAATTGCAATTCAAAGCCAGGATTTGATTACGGCTACCCACGATAGTTTTCTATACATCGAGGGTTATATTACGCGAAGACAAGCAGACGCTGCAAAAACGTGTGATTTAACAAACAATTTTGCCTGTTTCTTGTTTGAAGAGATTCGATATGAATTGGGTGGACATCGCGTGGATGTTAGCAGAAATCCAGGTATCAGGTCGGCAATGAAGGGCGATGCATCGTATGGCGCCGCAGACAAGAAAGCGCTGGCCCACATTGGATGGTCTCTATTGAATGAGAACACTCTACAAGCGCAATTCAGCGCAAACGATGCAGATTTGGTCAAAAAATTCGGGGTTTGCTGCCTCTGAAGCACATATTCGGATTTGCCGAACATTATAGACAGGTTATCGTGAATATGAAGCAGGAGCTTGTTTTGATCAGATCGAGAACCGATTTGGATTGTTATTATGGGGAGGCTGATGCGGCCATAACGCTATCGAAAATTCAATGGAAAGTGCCGCACTTAACGCTCAGCGATAGAGCAAAGCTAAAACTATTCGAGAAGATTAATAGAAACCCTGTAATCACCATGCCGTTTCGTCAATGGGAATTATACAAATATCCAGCTTTAAAGCAGGTTAAAACTGATACATGGCCGATAAAGACGTCTTCGCAATTAGAGAAACCCTGATGGGTTATTGTGGCTCTTCAGAAAACCAAAGGAGACGTTTAAAAAATGGTAAAGCGAGCGTTTTTGACAGTGGCAATATTACAGATATTAGATTACATCTTAATTCTGAGAGATATCCGTATGAATCCATGAATTTGGATTTTGGCACAAATAAGTATGCATTGGCGTATAGGAATTACATTAACTTTCAACGAGACTATTATGATCGAAATGAATGCAATATTGCCGGAGGGTGCGCCGGTTCGAATGTTACATCAACAATCTGCATTCCCACATTCGACTATCAACAATTTAAAAATTGCCCGATCTTTATAATCGACTGTGCCAATCAGAATGAGAACTTGAAGAATTCTACTGTGGACGTTAAACTGGAATTAGAATCCGCAGCAAACTTTGAAAACAATATGGGAGCATACTGCCTAATAATCCACGATGCCCTTATCCAATACAACCCGATAACTGGCGAAGTCAAAAGGATGTAATATGATCAATATGCAAGAGAAAACGAAAAAGAAGACAAAAAATATTCATATACACACGATGTAATTTTTGATAAATAAATAAAGTGCATGTACTTCTAAAATATCTTTAGTATGATTTAAATAACCCAGTCGATAAGGTCAAATTAAGAAAAATGAAAATTGTGACTCAAAAGTATAGATTACCAGTGCATAATAATGAATTAATGATGTTATGTAATAGCAGCGGCAAACCGAGTAAACACGGTGTCTTACTGCCGAATACAGTAAGAGCCATCATCGCAGGGCCATCAAATTTGGGAAAAACTAATGCAATGTTCAGTCTTTTAACTGAAGCAAACGGTCTGAAATTTAAAAACGTTTACGTCTACTCCAAATCACTAAACCAAGATAAATACAAGCTGTTGTATGAGATTTTAACTGCGATGCCTGAAATAGGCTATTATACGTTCAGTGATAACGAAAATATTATGGCTCCTAACGACGCAAAACCTGACTCTGTATTTATTTTTGACGATATTGCGCTAGAGAAGCAGGATAATATTAGGGCATACTTCAGCATGGGGCGTCATAACTCGATAGACTGTTTTATTTGGGTCAAACGTATAGCAGGATACCCAAACAACTGATTCGAGATAACGCAAATGTTGTTATCCTTTTCCAGCAGGATGAGATGAATCTGAAACACGTGTACGATGATCACGTTAGCCCGACAATTAGCATGCAGGTTTTTAAAGAAATGTGTGGTGAGTGCTGGTCTACGCCGCATGGTTTTCTAATGATTAACAAAGACGCTGTTGATATAAACGACGGACGTTATCGAAAGGGTTTCGACGAGTTTATATTACCTTAAGAGCTACAAGAATCTGTTTAGTTTGTTATTATATGTTTGCGAGTAAAAATGGGCCAGATATATAGTAAGCAATTATGTGGCACTATGGATAAAAAAAAGTGCGATTTTCTACAATTGTAACTATCGAACATGCTCACATGTCATTGGAGCATAAGCAGGCTCGAAAGGACGCTGGCATTTTTATGCAATCGACCGAGCGAGGTTTGAAAAAGAATAAATCAGTGTGATGTCATGCTAGCACCGATTCTCGATATAAAACATCGCGAAAAACATATGAATCAGAACCGCCGTAGTTGTGCAAATTTAGAAGCGTCTTAATATATATTGGTATTGTGTGTTGAATTTGTTTAGTCCTCAAAGTTAACAAACACGCGTCACACGGTGCGAGTTAGAACAATGGATTCCAAAGAAATAAATTTAAAAATAAGATACAGCAAGTTCGAGAATCGAATTAGGAAAAATACGTTTGGATGCCGGAAAAGCATTTGAGAATACGTATAAACCGATAATAACACCACTAACTAATATAGAGTCGTCAATTAATTCGAAAAATGCTTGTGTTCATTACGAGGCCGATAACAATAAATGGGTTATCGGAGATTCTGTTGTTGATATCCGCGATAAGGATCTTATTATTAATGGGCATTTGTATAAGGGCACGCCTGGCTTGTACGAATGATATTTATGAAAAAACCGGATAGAAAGCTGATTCACAAATCAGATGAGCTTAAGTATGTGAGCATTCTTTATGATACAAATGTTTATAGAAGAGCGTATGACCCCGACGCTCCGATTAGAGCAAACAGAGGATAAAATATACTGATACGATCAAACCATTATTACACAATCAGCGCAGGCGAAAAACAGGCGCGTCGTGAACGAAATGATAATGATAACAGTGATGATGATAGTGATGGATCTTTGTCGTATCATTCACCGTCAAGCGGCGTAGAGGGCAGGGTTTGTTTAAGAAATTCAGAAATAAACCCGTAGAGTACAGATACTGGAACAATGTTCACGAGTTGATGGATGAATTACAAGTTTTGTGGAGGAGAAGACTGCTGGAAACAGTGGCGTCAGAAACGAAATAATATCAATTTTAGAAGAATTATACGAAGACGGCTACATCGAAAACATGCCTTATACTATATAACAGCAATCGTGTTGCATTTTATAGTTAATGCTCGATCCTTACCCGAAACAATAATGTCGTCTATAGACAAATTTGGCCGCTTGCATAACAACGCGAGCAATTGTGCAAACACATTAATCGAACCTCTAATTGCAAAAATTAACGCTATACAAAAAACAGTGAATGGAGAAATCGCTACTCTTTTAAGTGCGCTACCAGGGTATGTCAAGGCTAAAATAGATGCCGCATTCAAAGAGTTGTTTAATGAAAATCCACTTCTGAGAAAAGCTAATTTATCAAATCGCTTGTATTGTATTGTAGAACTTGATTTATCAGCATCAGTGATAGGACAAATTCTGGTGTATTTAATGGAACACCTTAAACAAAAAAAGTTGTTGCAATCAACACCTACCTAGAGACGTTTATAAAGACATCTGCGGAGATACAAACTAAACATAAAGCATCGCTTTAACACGTCTGTTGATAAATTTGGGCGCCCGTTATCGACGTCGATGTCGCCGTCGAGTGCGTCATTACTACGAGGACCTCCCGGTGTAGGTTTTAAAATAACAGCCGACAACAACTACGACATGAAAAATAGAAGACTAATTAACATCGCAGACCCTCTCGATTTACATAACGCGATCAATTTAAAATTTTATTTGGAAGATAAATATTTCTTTAACGAAATGCAATTGAGAAACGTCGGCTATCCACAAAGTGGAACCGACGCTGCAAATAAGGCATACGTGGATGCAGCGAGTCGTGAACTTCAAAGCGCTATTGACGCTTATGCGAATACTATATACGCCGAATTAAAAATAGCGGTTAATAAAATAAATGACATCCAGCAAACGATCACTAAAGATATCAACGAAATTATTCAAAAAGTGATCCCCGATAATGTAAAAACGACGGTGAGCGTCACCACAGTAGATATGTTTAAGCAATCAATTCAAGACAATCCGTATGTAAATGGGCGATATCTGAACGAATTAAATCCGATATCAATACATTAAATGCTCGCCTAGATTCCGACGTTAAATCTAGAGATGATTCTATACGCAATTTAAGAACGGATTTGGACAAAATGAATAGTCTGTTGCAAAATTTAAGTAGGAACGCAAGCGTCAAGCGTAACACGCCGATAAAAAAATAACATGTCAAAGCAGCAGGTTGTAAAAGAATTGCATAAGCCCGCTAGAAGAAATTTCAGACGCCGAAATGTCATTATTAAAACTTACGATGATACGTGGGAATTAGATTTGGCAGAGTTACAACCGTTTTCACGAATTAATAAAGGGTTTCGATACATCTTGGTTGTTATCGACCGTTTTTCGAAATATTTATGGCTGCGCGCGGCAAAATCTAAACGTGGCGAAGAAATTACTAAAGCGATGTCTGATATTTTCCGTAATTCGGGGCGCACGCCAAATATATACAAACCGATGCAGGAAAAGAGTTTTACAATAGCGCGTTTTCGAAACTCATGGATAAAAAAAAATTAATCATTATTCAACGTATTCTACAAAAAAGGCGTCTATAGTCGAACGCGTGATTCGAACTATAAAAAACCGACTCTATAAATTATTTAGTCTGCAAGGTAATTATCGATGGTATAATTTAATCGGCGACGTCGCTGCAGACTACATCGGTACGACGCATAGAACAATTGGTATGAAGCCACGCAACGTAACACCAAAAACAGACTTGAGCCACGTATTTGGACGCATAAAAACGTTTTTGGATAAACCACGTTATAAAGTAGGCGATATTGTTTGAATCTCTAAACATAAAGGTGCATTTTCAAAACGATACACAAACAATTGGACTACCGAGTTATTTAAAATCACCAAAGTTCAAGTTACAAACCCTGTTACGTATTTACTGGAGGATATGTACGTTGACCCGATTCGCGGAGGTTTTTATCAAGAAGAAATTATGAAAACTAGACACCCTGATGTTTATCTAATCGAAAAAGTAATAAAACGACGCGGGATCGTCTTTTGTTAGCTGGCTTGTGACACAAAGAAAACAGCTGGATAAACACTAAAGATATTTTATAACTGTTTTTAAATACTTACTTATATGTTTACATTACATTACAATTACATAGAAAAATAAGAATTTATGGTTATAAAAACATATTCTTTACCTAATTATTTACTAAACTCTACAAACATATGAATATAGTACTTTAAAAAAGCACACATAATTAATTGATGATAAAACTATTAAAATCTATAAACATACGGGATGTATATATATATAATGCCTTAAAAACATACATAATAATTACTATCAAAATTTAAAAAAACATGTATATAATCATAAATATCCATTATAAAATCACAAGCATATGCGCCTTGCAGTACTTTAAAAAACGTAATTACTAGCTATAATAATAATAATAATAATAATAATAATAATAATAATAACAATAATAAAACCATGTCAAATACATAGAGAATTGATATAAAAATTAAAAAAAAAATTAAACTATTATTCCGTTAATGCCCCCACGCAAGTGTATTTACACCATCAGGTTGAAGAAACCGTTTATCATCACCTCCAGCAATAGTAATTTTATTCTGTCGAATGGTAAAAATATCATGTTTCATAGAGCGAATATGATTTTGTTCACAAACAAGTATGGCGTTCTCTTTAACACATTTCATGTAATCATCAAAAGAAATCGTATTTCGAACAACGTTTTCAAGAACACCCTTAGCTGTTTTAATAACTTTAGGTTTATCATCATCGAGGTCGGATTGTACTTTATAACTATATAATTTTGATTTTACACCAACGAATTCACTCATTACTCTACGTCTCATCTTCATTAACCCTAAAACCTTTTTATTAAGCCGAGAGATTCCGAAAATATTATCCTTAGCACTTGTATCAAACATGTGTGAATCTTTTTAATTGCATCATATATGTTATAGTTAAGACTATATATTAAACTATCTGTATCAGTATATAACAACCTGCACTTTTCATAACCAAATTTTTCAAGCATATACTCATAGTGGAAATTATATAAATAAGTTTTGGAAATATCTAGTATAGCCATACCTACATAAATTGGTTTATTAATGCACACTTCCGTTTTATTCATTTCAATAGCGACTGTTTTATTATCAAAGATTGTGCGACTATGGAAATTCGGTTGATTAATATAATACTTAGCTCCATAACGACCACCCCATCGACGCACGAGTTTTACATTTTTGTGTTTTCTTACGTTTTCCATACTTTTTCCAAAAACAGCATTGTTTAAGAGTTTGTATAAATTTTTTTCAAACTCATTGCGAGAGCCCATCCTCAAACGTGTATTTAGATCAATGTAAGGCTTCAGCCAAGGTGATTGCCTAAACATCAAAACACGGTGAATTTTTATTAATTTCATACCCAGTTTTAAACATTGTTGCAAGTTACGATAGTGAATAACATATTGCGATTTAAAGTGGTAAGTCATTGTGTATATCATGAATACTATCTGGATAATCTAAGTCAACTTCCAAAATATATCCTATAGCTGACTCGGAATTGATACTCGATAAAATAAAATTTGCAATTT
Source organism: Abscondita cerata (assembly GCA_030710515.1). NCBI lineage: Eukaryota > Metazoa > Arthropoda > Insecta > Coleoptera > Lampyridae > Abscondita > Abscondita cerata. The sequence goes on from JALBCR010000195.1 coordinate 90,799, forward strand.
CATCCTCATCCATTTGAAGCCTCCAGTAGGCAAATTTTCTGTCATTCCAACTCCATAGAGGTTATTTATATCGAAAAAGATTAAGTACACGTCAGAGTTCGAGGGAATATAATTGTTTAAGTATTTGTTATTGGCTTTACTATGCTTTACAGAACATTGTGATAATCCTCCTCTTATACCGCGCTCGATAAACATTAACATATCTATATCCGACAATAATTCTAATTCAATTTTAGTGTATTTGAGCATAGCGTCCCATGTGTAAGAGGCTATAGTTACATAATTAGCAGGATCAATTGAATACACGGAAATGCAGCCATGTCGAAAATTTTCAAAAACGTCAGCGAGTAATAGAACGTCTGTTTTTAAGTAAAGATCTGAATATTCGCCTAAATTTTTATATTAAATAATTGCCAAATTTTTTCCGCATGTATATAATCACTATCTGAAATGCTTGAGTTTGTCAGCTTATTGTAAAACGCGTCTTTACATGGTAATGTAACGATGTCTGTTAATTTTTCTAAACTGTTTAACATGTCGTAGGAAAAATACCTTTACGAGTAAGTAATTTAAAATGGTCTTCATCTAAATTTGAAAATTGAGCTTTCAAAATATTGAGTTGCGATATATCTAAGTATGATGCAAGCTTTTCTAGGAGCTATTTAAAACCGATAGGAATCTATAAATCTAAATTTCAAATCCGAATCAAAACGGGCATCGAAGGAAATGTATCGTTCTTTGGTTAATGGTATGACATGCATTTTTCGAGATTTTTTAATTAAACTCCGTATAAATATGTGACCATCATAATTCGATAATGAGTGGAAAACGACCGGTATTATTCTCTTTAATTTATAATTTAAATTACAGCTCTGGTGTGCTGTTCCGAAAAAATGAGAAGTCATATGATCATGATTTCGAACTTTAATTTCACCTAGTTGAAAGGGTTTTTCACATATATGACAGTGAGTAGCCGTGTTAAATTTTAATTTTCATCAAATGTTAGGGACGACATCGGGACGATTTCATCAAAATATTTGGCAGAAAAAGAGTCTGATATATTAATTAGTTCATTTACAAACCATTCGGGGCAGTCTACGCCTCTATATTGCTTATAATATGATATTGAGTTATCAAAAGTGCAGTGTAAATAAAACCCTACAGAAAATGGTTGATGATGTTGAAATGTGTTAATTAGATTTTCGCGTTCATTGCAATCATTCGTCTCTACCAAAAGACATTCAAAATCTGCATAAATAATAAACGGTACTTTTAACTGATTTGCAAAATTTTTGTAAATACAATAGTTTCACCACACTTGGGTAATATAACCTTACACTTATTTAAATTGATACAATCTTTACCATGATCTGCTAGTTGCTTTTCTGATGAACAGTAATTTAAACATCTATTACAGATGTAAATTTTGTTGTGACTCTTAGTAAGTTGTGATTTTACCAAGCGCGATAAATTACGAATCAGACAAAAATGATACTTAACAGTGTGCTTACCCCGTTCGTAAACAGACTCCGATTGATCACTCATATAACTAGAAACACCGACATCTTCGACACATTCCATTGCGTTTGCTTCATCATCGTCTTCTTCTTCTTCGCTTTCTTTGTCCTCTTTTTCAACAGCATAGTTTTCTTGAATAATAAGTAGATTGACGTAGTGATGTTTAGTTTCAGACGTTAAATAAGTGGGAAATGTTATATATCTACCATTTTTCTTCAAACTCAAGATATACACATTTATTGAAATATTGTTTTGACGCTCAAACTTTGGAATTTGATGTAAAGTCATCGGAAGCTTAATATTGTCGAGGTTTAGTTTCTCTCGAAAATGAGGGTAGCTGGTCACACGATTTGCGTTTACCTTACACGGAAAAGGCTTGCCATAATGCACCATGCGAAGCAATATTCATCATTATTCTTAATATTCAGTACAGCGTTTTTTAGTCTTATCTGCGAGGGTAACGTGATAAAGCTTTTCCTGAATAAAACATCTCATCACAGTTGTTGATGTTTACCGTCAGGCTGAGGATCTTTTGAGTGCCCACCCGCTGTGATATTCAACGAAGTCTTCTAACTTTTTTAAAATTTTGGCGATCACATTGATACTGAACCAATCCGCAAAGTTATTTTTATTCAGTAAATTATTATCCTCATTCAATAATAATAAATAATTACGAGTGAAGAAGTATTTAAAGCTGGTCATATGGTGGTCTTCTAGAGACTGCTTTATGAATTCAGCAGTTAATATAAAATTTACCTTGAGGTTGATCTTCCGTCTTCTATATAATAATATAAGACGTCGCCAGAACACTTGGAAACAACTTTGAAAAAGGTTCTAGGTATTTGCACGATACGTTTACTATCACACTAGTCCTTAATCGGCTACAAAACGAACTTTGTACATCGACCCACTGTACACAACTTGATTTTTTCCCTACAGTTTTATTGTTTTTTTCGTTATGTTTTGCAGTAACCTGATGTTTCTTCTTTCTCTACAATTCTTATTTTAATTTTGATGTAAATCATAACATTCATTATTTACCCTTTTCGTTTATTATTATTATTATATTATATCTATTAGTATATTTCTGTTTATAGAAAAAAATTACATTAAACACGCGCATCCCACGTATCCCGAAATATATTCATCAGTCGGCGGAGGCGAAGATTTTATTCGAACTAAAATAGATCGATTTTCACCCCGCTCGAAAGTTTTTTCCGTTTGAATCCCCTATTTATTTATAAATCGCTGAATGCAGCACAAAGCCTTTTGGCAAATAATAATAATTTTCTTGAATATAAATTAGAACAGCCCGACCAAATCTTGTCTCGCTTTTATACTTGTTATTACATATTTTTATTAAGTTCAAGCTGATTTAAATCACCTTTAGTGGGGTACTCCACTTGACCCAACTTATTAAGTTCACTGATAGCTAAAGATGCCATTATATCGGTTTAGGAATGTAACTGAATCTTAAACCCTTTTGTTTAATGATATATAGATTATACCCCTCCACCTAAGATCATGTGAATTTTTATTATTCGATAACCCTTAAATGGTTGGGTTAAACCCTTTACTATTATTGGATGAAAAGAAGAATAAATTAGTTAAATTAAAAACACTATTTTTATTGGGTAAAAAGAAACACGCTTCTATCTCAATAAAAATGATTTGACACATCATATTGTATTTCTTAAAATTAAGAACCCCAACAACTATGTAATCTATTTATGCTTAGGTAAAAACAATAATTCTCATAATAAAATTTAAAGTAACCTGAACCCACTTCTTGATCATTTACAGATGTAATAATATCAACAGTTATATATTAAAATTAATTATTATTGTTTGTTAATTTTTATCCTCATTCGTTTTTACTTGTAGAGTACGGATTCTAAGATGCTTGTGATAACAACAACAATCTACCCCAATTATAGAATGTATCACATTTCTATTAATGATGCACTTAATTAGGGTTTGAAAAATAATATTCTAGGAGGTCTGCAATTAAATTGTTTGGGAAAATGCTTTTAGATGATCCACCCTGATTTTATCTTTTGTACCGTCGTTAAAGTTAATTGTATTCCCATATAATATCTAGTAGATTTTGATTGAAATAATGGTGTTTGATAAAACAAACAAGGGACAACATCAGATATTTCTTAAAGTTAATCGCATGGCAATCTTTTCTCTGACATCGATTTATTATTTTTCGATGGAATCAGATTAAAAAAAAATAACTTTCTAGGAGTTCTGCAATTAAATTGTTTGGGAAAATGCTTTTAGATGGTCCAACCTAATTTTATCTTTTGTACCGTGGTTAAAGTTAATTGAATTCTCATAACTTATTTTTTATTAGCATAATCCTAATTCTAACAATAAATTGAAAATGTCTATAAAAAGTACATTAATATACAAGATACCATTAAAAATATTATTAATTTGGAAGAATTTAATTGCGAAAATGCATTAAATATGCACATGATAAAGATTAAATTTAAGTGTAAAAATTAAGAATCCCAACAACTCTGTAATCTATTTATAGTGTAATAAAAAGAATGATTCATATCTTAAAATTTAGAATCAAACGACCGTCAAATGATTTTTACGAGGCAGGATAATTTTTTAATTAAATATGTACAAGGATCAAAATATGATTTTTTAAAAGTACTGTATTCATATGTTTGTAGATTTTAGTAAATAATTAGTTAAAATAATATGTTTTCATCCTTATAATGTAAAATACTATTGAAACAATTTTTTTTAAATTGATGGTTCATTAGCGAAGCAATATTATACGAGGGTGTGGATACACTTCTCCATAGCTTTTACGATAGCCAATGATGATTTTTTTAAGCCAAAAATTTAAGGGTGGGATTTCTTGAGAAAGAACTATTTGTGTCTTTTTTTCTGTCCATAAAATACATCAAAACACGGTGTATGTATTAGTTTACAAATAAAATGCCACGGTGGAAGTTTGTAGAAAAGGAGTTAGTATACTGCCCCTGTGGAAGTTGGGCATATTATTTCGGCCCCCAAATTAGACCGGCATATGGCGGAGTGCCATCCGGAAGTTTATGAAAGATACCAACAGCAAACTGTAAGTAGAGCATTTTTAATTTAATTATTATTATGTAATTTTCATGCATATCAGGGCGAAAAAAATCAACACGCCAAAGACTGAAGGAGCGGTTGAAGCGGCGACTCGAGGCAGCGAAACCAGCACAGGTATGAATCTCCATTATTTTATAAATTTAGAATGACAAATTTTAAACATGAGAATTAAATTTTTTGTATTTGTGTTATCATCTGAATTGTTAACTATGAAAACTAATTTTTTTAATTAACTTAAAAATTAAAATATGATTTTTTTGTAAATTTTTTTTAAAAAATAAATTATTAAAACTTTTTATATTTTTCCCGCCAGCGTCAAACAATTTATGGTGTTTTTTTAATTACAGCGTCTAATTAAAAATGAATGTTTTGTGGATTTAGCTATAATTAGGAAACAACCGCACTTTCAAACAGTGAGAGAGATAAACAAATACGATAGAAAAGGATACAGTTGCCCGTTTCCTCAACCCGTCTGTATTCACACGCGCACTATCGTTTGCGGACTATTCTCTAATTATTCATTATCGATAATTAAATCCAATTACATAATTGATATCATAGCACCGGCGGATGCGCAAAGGGTGATAGTTATTATTATTATTATTATTATTGCAGGTAATTGATAAGCGAACCATCAATCATAAGTATGATCACATACAACCACTGACTACAATAACATTCACCATCTTACATACGACGATGAGGGGGGGCAGCGACGGCATAATTATCCATCATCTTACTTATAAGGCAAGCCGTCGACCGTATTAACTAAGCTCAATTACACCCTCTCCTCAATTACAATTACAAATCAGATATCTGTCTCTTAACATCACCACCTCACAGGGGGCGGCAATTACGCATTATTACGCAATCAAAACCTTCATAGAGGGCGGGGTCTCAGTATCGCTATCTTGAAAGCACATGCACGTGTGGTGGTGGTGGTGGAAATCCTGGTGGTGGAAAGGGTTAAGTACTTGCTGTACTTGAACTCTAATTGTCGCAATTGAAAGTGATGTCTAAATCTCTTAGATACACTACTAGTATGAGAAACGCCACAAAAAAAGCAAAAAAGGTAAACGTTTTGGTAAACATTAGTTTTTCAAAATTCCATTTTTTCAAATTTATAATTATTTATATTCAAGCGATAAATTTTGTTGCCAATACATTTGCTATTTGTGGACATACCAAATTCGATATAAAACACTTTTCATTGATTATACAGTTGGGTGAAGACTGTTTCCGGTTCGAATTTTCAACTTTTTAACACAGATCAGCGCGTACTGGTACGAAAAATTATTACATCCACACTCTATTATGTTCTGTCAGTAATTATATTGACAGCTTCAAAGCTAATCAACTTTAAGGAATGTTTAGCATCTTCCTCCTACGAAGTTACGCGACAGTATAGGGAAAAGTGATATTATTTAACTTACTTCTGCATTCAAAATGTAGAAATGGTACAAAATACCGACAATATCCATGACAATCACTGATATTCAATAATATGTACTAACTAAATCTAGTATTGTAATATTTCGCTTGTTGAAGGTAGTCGAACTTATCAAAACAGACCAACTAAAATACAAACTCCGCAGAATAGAAATTTATAGAACACAAAATTATTAAATATTTCATTTTCATTTTTTTTGCTAAGTACTTTAATTTTGTTATTATTTCTAACCCCGTCAAAATGGAACTTGGCCCGTTAAAATTTTTTTTATATAATTTGTAATAGCTTCCAACCTTTTTGCAACTTTGCTTAATAAATATATTAAAAAACCAGTTACAATTACATTAAAAATTTCTGTAATATACGAATAAAGTATACACAACATTTCTTTTTTGTTGTTATACTAAGTCGTGTATAACAAGATACAATCTATCGACAAATTTCCAAAAGTGAGTAACAATCATAATGAAGCATTTTTTGTGTGAAAAATATTTAATGTTGATATTTGTAGATCGTTTCAGTTTTTCGTCAAGTAATGCCAAATTTTGAATAACACTAAAAATTCGTTTACGTTTATAAATCAAATGAATAAAAATACAAGAATTCCAAAGTAAGCGAATTAAAATATAGTTGTCTGTACACGTAGCCTATCGGGTTCACATTTTTTACAAATACTAAAGTGAAGAACTATTAAACAAATTAAAATGACACAAATACGTTTGCACACTTCTGCTTAGCTCAATTTTTTCGTTTGCCATTGGCCGAATATGTTATAATTGTTTGTAGCGATACAAACACTAATAAAATTTTATTCAAGTTTGTTTTTTTTTTTATAATAATATTAATATGAAACTGTAGAAACATAAAGACATTATATAAATAGAGCAATTCAATTATTGCAAGTCAATTAATCAAATGGAACGCTAGTATATAATACTATGATTATTTAATTTTATTTGTAATTTTCTTTTGTTTTTATATTTAAAAATTATCATTTAATTTAAGAATGTTGTTCCACAAAATTTTTCTTAAATAGAATGTAATTAAACGTATCATAATTAAAACTTCTAATATCTGATACTTTAATAGCTGGTATCTGCAACTCTTTCCTTATGCTTTCGTAAAAGATTTTTAATTCAATTAACACATAAAACTTCTCCAGCAATTCTACCTCACCTTTACTTTACATAAATTAAAACAACATGTTTCGTTCCACTAGGATATGCAGATGACCTGCAATCTTAGTCAAAGGTAAGTTCACAGTTACGATCAGGGAACGAATGCAACGTGCACTGAACGTGACAAACAGATGGTGTGTTAGAGAGGGATTAAAAATCTCTTTCCAAAACACCAACATAAGGTTATTCACACGTAAAAGGAAACTAGAGGGCATAAAACTCTCTTCCTAAACGGGTGTGAGCTAACTATGTCTAGGAAGTGAAATGTGTTGGAGTAATTCTTGACTCCAAGCTTATCTGGAACCAGCATATTGTAATGTAACAGACGTAACTTAAGCACTTGTAAAAACAAGATTTGAATAGTCCGCGACTAAACCCGAAGCGAACTTGGCCGATCGAAAAGCGGGAAAAGCTAACTAATGACGTCTACGTTGAATCTAGGATAAAATATCTATCAATGGTTATAAGACAGTGATTAACGTGGAAATGTCAGCAATGAAATAAAACACAAGCATGGGGATAAAATAAGTGTCATTAAACTTTTATTCGATTTAAATAAAAGGGTCAATTTTGACAAAGTGGTAAAATATTTAAAGCCAAAAGGTACCCCTCTGCCTAGGCTGCCTGAGGAAAGAAGGTTAAGAGAAAACCTCAGGTTCTGCCTTAACAATTAAACAAACACAACATAACCAGAACATGTATCGCACTAAGGCGCATTAATTGTAGGAAATTATTCCTTGGTAACAAATATAGTACATATGTATTCGTGTTGGGAAAATCGTTCATCAGTTTATTTTTTAAACACGTACAACCACGATTATAAGAATGCAGATGCAAAAATATTTCCGATTCACAATTTAGCATTTCAGCTCATTTATACATGCATTTTCAATTCTGAAGGAGGTTAATTAACAGTGTAACCGTGTGTAACAGGAGGGTTTCACCAGTCGCGAAAGCAGTCAATATTAAGTTTTACAATTATCACATACACACAATAAAATACACGTATTCAAATAAATAGAAATAAATGTAACTACGAGCCATCCCCCTGACCTTCGTCTCTCACGGAACAGAAAATATTAATTGTACAACAAGGCTCTTTCACACACTGGTATTGCTTCATTCTGAATCATAAGTAGACTGTTTTAAAATGTATCTTAAATTAAAAGATCAAAACCAAGCATCTTACATTTTTGTAATTGTATAGAACCCCAAACAAAAGGGAAGCGTCCATTAAAAAGGTTTCCGGAGTACAAAAACACATGTGGTTAAAATATATACAACGTGAAATAATAGAACATATTGGAATGAGCAGTAACACCAATATTATAACAATATTATTAATCAAAAAAACAATACTAGTATTTGGTTTCCTTCACACTTAAAATAAATATTGAATCTAAAAGCAAGAGGCCGTGATAATAATTTTTTTGGAATATGTTACGAGTAGGAAGATTTCAATACCGGATTAGCTCTTATTTGGAATGGGTGTGGATACGGCAAACAATGATGCCTACGTATAAAAAAAAAGAAGGGCGCCAGACTGTAGTACCTACCGAGAAGACTTACGTAAACCAGTCAATTTACGTTGGCCACCTACAAATGGATGAGAAACACCAACAGCGAAATTATAACACCCTGTATATATGAGTTCCATGAAACGTTTAATTCAAATTAACACAATTTTATCTTACAAAAAAAAAGAATCCGTATAAATGGATAATACTCGATATTACCTCGGAATATCTGTTAAGATTATTACCCACATAAATACTATTTGTAATAATGAAGTACAGCTACGCAAAGAAAACAGACACACAATTACACAACTAAACATTGATGTATGTTTATCTATAAATTGTCTAATACGACGCGACGCATGTTGAGTAAGGATCCAACTCGAAAGCCGATTAAACTAAATAACTATTATTTGTTACAAAAGAATGAGAAATCTAACTTATAACAGTTAAGTTAGAGAAAAATTTGATAGGTACACTCATGAAATTTAAAACTTGGACACCACAATTTCTGTAAACAAAAGTTTGCACATTGTGAAGCGGGCTTAAGGGTATCATTTACAATTCTAACAGCAGGTAGTCTCAGCAGGGGTTATCTTATAGAAGGACTGTAGAATGAATCATTACACTAAGCACGTTTTAGAAAATAGGTAATTTACGTTGCTTACTTAATTTTTTTCAAAATTTTGTTTAGGAAATGTTTACAAAATAAAATTAGAAATAATTTTGATTTAAAAACGTCTACAAGCAATAACTTTTAAATTAAATCAAAAACTAAACATGGTTATTTGGGTTGACTGATTATTACTTATTTTTAAATAAATCTAACCTACTAATTATTGTAAGTTATTAAAAAATCATTAAACTCTCTATTCATAATATTTAGTCCTTACAAAATGTATATTTTATGACGTTTCATTTTTTTCTGTAGTTAATATAAAAAGTGAAAATAAAAACTAAGGCAATTCTTATTGTCAACGTATATATTTAGTTTTTTGACAAGAATTTATTACATAATTATAATTAAGATACCAACTAAGATCTAAAATTCCATGAGAGAAAAAAATTGTAACTAGGTTTCAATTGTTTAATTTAACACACATGAAATTGTATATGCATGCGACGAGCCGATAGTCTGCGGTCGCCGTTCGAAAAATAACCTATTCTTATCCGTGTACGCTTTCACTGCTCTAATCAGAAATCCCCTTACTACAGTCTAGTATTCAAACTTGAAACCCAATTTCAAACTAAAACCCAAAAAGTACTTTTGTAACGTAACAAATATAAGTTACAATCAAAAACACGCATCTTGAAATCATTGAAATTGCTTAATCAGAGAAAGAATGCGTATGCTACGTTAGTGGTTTTCTCATCCAGATTATACAAGGCACGAGTCACGAAAAATTATAATTACAAGATAAAAATAAAAAGCAAATTATTACATTTGGTTAAAACAAAAATTACGCACATTACGTATTTAGTAAGTAAATTTAAATGTATGTAGTAAAGCGTCACTGTTCACACTCTTAAAGTTCGAACTAAGATGCCGAAAACCTATTTCGCAACCCTCGATAAAAAAGCCATCCCTTAACCTTAACGGGACTTTTGTAACTGCTACTTAACCGACCGGCGCCGGCCGACATTTCTTAAACCGATTATAATAAAATAATTGCGGTAAACTTTGAATTTAAATATGGATCTTTCAATATCGCAATATGGGAGATTACGCTAGCAGTAATCAGACGAATGTTGACAAAAATGGAAGCTTAGACTAGGAATGGTACCGTGGCTGTACACAACGGTGGTCAAGAACGCCATCATTTACGCTGCTGATGTATGTTGGCCGAAAGTCATGCAGGATACCATAACTATGAGACTTTTCAAGGTAGACTTGCATGTCAAAATATAACAGGAGCGCTCGAGACCACGCCCAATGCAATGGGAAATTAAACTGGCGGTTTGCAGACTTCAAATACCACAAGTCACTATCATGGCTAATTATCTACATATAAAAGGCTTGGTAAACTTTTGAGGTTTCCCACTTTAAATGGGTCTGACCATATGTTAATCAGGTGCATTTGGATAAAGCACTCTTTAAGATGGTAATTCCAAATAGAAATAACTAACGACTCAGTTGACTTCAAAGAGAAGAGTCCAAAAAACGGCATAATCTGGTAGATGGACGGCATGTGCAATAAAAGAAAAGATGCAAGACCTGCCTATTTTCTAGGCAGCCTAGCGCCTGTTTTTCAAGCGGAAATACATGCAACTATGAAGTGTGCAAGAAGTAATATAGAAAAGCACAACAATGTCAGACATACAGGTAGCGCTGAAGGTCCTTCTAACTTGGTGTTTAAATATTTCAATGTACTCAATGTCCTGTCAGGTCAATTCAAGGTAGACCTTGTGTGAACGCCTGGGCCAGAATTAACCTTAGGTATTACAAAAAAGTTGTGTTGCTTACCAGTTAGGTAGAAATATGATAAAAGAAACTTACGTAAACCAAGCTATCAAAGTTCTAACGCTAAGTAGAGAAAGTTAAAGATTACGGCATTGCTCTTTACAGGACACACGGCCGTTTAAGAATACCTGCAGAAAATCGGGAAGTTTAATGGCGACATTAGTTGTTGGTTATGTAGAAGCGCCTTGGAAACGGTACTGCAGTTACTCCGCAACAAAATTGTACCCAAAGAGTTGAATGCGTACTCAGCCCACGACCTGCACCAGTTAATGCAGAGATAGTAAACCTTTTAGACAGCAGTGCATCCGGTACCACTGATGGTAGACAGTCTGCGAGGAGGGAAAAAAGTTCTTCTTAGTGTTAAGTTTAAACACATTCTAAGATTTCTGGTGTTACTGGATTAACTGCTGCTATAACTGATTCTTATTTGAAGAATTTTCGTCATATACTTGATTTTTTAAGAAAATCCAACGGGTTGAAGTCCGGTGACCTGGCTCGACACACTACATCAGTGTAACTTCTAATTCATTTTGCAGGAAACCGCTGTGAGAGATATTTCTGTACATTTCGTGAATTATGCGCTGGTGCACCATCTTGATGTAACCAACAGTTGTTATAAATTGCAACAATAATTCTTCCAAAGCGTTTTCCAAATCAGTGTACATCAGATTCAAATAACGTTCAGAATTTAAATTTTTGTGATAAATGTAAGGTCTTATTATTCTAATCATTTAAGATACATATCCACATATTAAATCCAAATCTGTGTTGGTGTTTTGCTTCTATTTTTAAATGAGAATTTCCTGTTGCCTAATAATGTTTGTTGGGCCATCGATGCGCTTATTGAAAGTGCCATTATTGGTTATCACACTTTTCTCAGACCAGATAGCTTTAAAAAAAATTGTACATCTGCTAATGTACCATTTCCAAAAATCTGCTTCGCTCTTGTCTAAGTTGCTTGACAAACTCTAAATTTATATGAATCAATTGTGCAGTCAATTTCGGTATCCCAGTCCGACGTTCAATTAATCTTGTCGATATTTCAGCATTTTCAACAACAGTTAATAAAATGTTTTCGTTACATCTTAAAAAAACCAATTTTTTTTAAATTTAACACCGAAAAATTTAAAATGGATATACCAGATTGTCATACTTTAGGACACCTATCCAAATACATTTCCTCAGCAGCTACACACTTTGTGGAACAAGATTTGCTATATTCATTGTTTACAAATAAATAAACCCATCGAAAAATCAATGGACCAAGAAACACGTAACATTGTTGCAAAATATAAGGCAAGTAAGAACAATGGTAGAACTTATTTAACAAAAAACACAACGCGACTTTCAATAACAATTTGACAATTTTTATCAACGTCTACTACCTAACTACCTAATGTGATAAGTAAGATACACTAAATATCAATATGTTTAAAAATTAGGCATCGTTTAACTTGTAATAAAAATTCTACCGTATACAGGATGTCTCTTTGTATGCGGCTATATAAAAAAATAAAATTATTTATGGTTTCTCCGAAATGAAATGTTGGTTTATTTGATTTTTCGAATGAAATAATAGATGTGTGATCACTGGTTCTTTTGAATTAAAAGAAAATAAACAATTGCAAACTCATTTGTTGTATTTTTGACTTATCTTTGGTTTAATACAACGTGATAGTTAGCTGCTTTTTCACTTGAAATAAGAGACTCGTTAATAGAAAAAATTGTTTTATTATTCATGTCTTTGATCCAACCTTTTTCACGCGGGTTTTTGACATTTTCTAAATGTGGGTCGAAAAAAAATTATCCTAGTGTGAACGCTTTGCACATGCGCAAGATTTTTTGTCAAAATGGTGAAACTGGTGAACGTTCCTGACGTATTTTTATTTAGTTCAGACTTAAAAATTAATTTACAAAAGAACGCATGCATGAAATAAATTTATGCAAACTAACAACTACCGTCTACCTTATAATACAGGTCAGTAGCGTTTTATTCTCTTTATTCATTCTTTGATTTTCTTAATTTTACATTTTTTGCATACTTTAATTGATTATTTTTGAGTAATGAAAAGTGTGTAGGAGGGCTATTCACTTCAATATTACTCCTGTCGCACAAATTACTCGAACATGGTAAGTTTTTACTCTTAAAGCTAATAAATTACATTTTTATTTACAAGATTTGAGTGAAAACACGATTCCTTTCCTTTCAAGACTTTATTCGTCTGGATCTTAAATTACAATTAATTTTTTTACTTATTTTTACTCAATTTCTTAAAACTGTTTATTAAATTGACAATTCAAATTTTAAATCTCTCATTACTTATAAATAAGCTTTTAGATGCGTTCTGGAGCGCTTAATCATTGTGGTACTTATACTCTAAATTGCTTAACTTTTTGTAATTCGAGCCACCTATATCTTTTACCATTTTCATAATTCCCATGGTGTTCATCTTTATCTTGGACCCAGTGTATATTGCAGCTGACACACACACTCGTATAACCAAATATTATTCTAATTATTTAATTAACAAAAATAGTAACTTACTTCTATTTTGAACATGTTGAAATGGTACAAAACACCGATAATATCAAAGAAGCTCATTAATATCCAATAAGACGTACTAACACAATGTGCTATTGAAACAGTGTGTCCATCGATTGTAAACAAAGTTATCCAAAAAAGTGAAATTGAAACCGAAACTCCGGAAAAAATAAATTTATAGATTATGAAACCATTAAATATTTGATTAATTCCTTTAGCTAAATCTTTTAATTTCGTTATTATTCGTAACACTGACGCTATTGAAAACAAAGTAAACGAATTATTATTAAAGTTTATAATTTTTAACTTTTCTGCAACGTCGTTTAGCAAATATATTAATAGGTAAGTTACAATTATGTTTAAAATTTCCGTAAAATAGAAGAAATGGCAACACAAGATTTCTTTTCCGGTGTAATGTCTCATGTATAACATAAAAGTATCTGCCGTGATATTTCCCAAAGTAAGTAATAATCAAATAACCCAAATAAATATTAAACTTTTCTTGCAAGAAGAGAATTTAGTGTTGATATTTGCATCCCGCCTAAGGTTTTGGTCAAGCATCAACAAATTTTTCGTGATATTAAAAATTCGTTTACGTTTACACACAGAAACAAAGAAAAATTCAAGAATTCCAATATAAGCAAAAAAGAATAGACCTGACCGTAATGTGTAGCTTATTGAGTTTAAGTTACTTTTACAAATGCTAAAGTGAATAGCGATTAAAAGTGTTAAAATAACGGAGACGAATACGTTACATATTTTCGCACGATATTTGGTTAATTGAAAATATTCTGATATTGATTGTAACGATTCAAATACATTAAAGTATCTTCTATGGTGTTCCATTTTAACTACTAATAATGGAAAAATTACGTACACTACTAGAGCAATTTAACTTGTTTGTCAGAAAGATAATCAATAAAGTAGAATGCTTTTAAGAAAATATATCTAATAAAAGTGGTCAGTTTTATGAAAATTAAAATGAAATTATTAGATATTTATTGTTGAAGTAGAAATATCGGTTGATTTCTTCCTAATCGCATCAAATTTTTATTAATTATTAATTTTATTTATTTAATTATTAATTAATTTGTAAGTCAGTAAGCAGCAATAGAATGTACAAACAGTGACATATTAAATGACCCTTTTTAAAGCAACCAACAGTACATCAATATTGTTGGTTGTGTTGTCTCTATACGCCGCGCCGTGAAGTTTAAGTTTATTCAATTCATAATTATTGTATAAGTTTGTTTGAAAGATGTAATTCAAAAATTTACTAATTGAATGGCTTATTATAATAACATAATAAATCACACACACAGAAATTTGTTTTATTTTTAATTTAGCTAAGCATCAAGCCACCGTAGAATTCTATTGTCTAACAGATGGAGCTACTATGCCTACAATCGAGTTACTGCTGTTAGGTGGTTCTCTATAAACTTCACTTTAAAACGTGACAAGCCACGTCAAAATGGCTAATGATCCGATTTCATATGATATTTCAAGTTTAAGCAGTGAATTTTATGAATCAAGTGACGATAGTGTTGTTAATAGAAATTTTGTACAATCAGATGATGGCCGAAGTTCAAATACAAGTGAGGTATTGCTATTAAGAATATTTATTTTTAGGGAGGTACTTCACTTGTACCTTATTAAAATTAACCGAGGCCACACCCGATAAAACTCCGCAATCTCGTTGGAAAAAAAGAAGGGACGAGAACTATGAACGAGTGCAAAGAAAAAGAAGGCGCAATTTAGGACAAGAATATTCAACTACTGCAAAAAGCGCGAAAACTATAAAGCCTCGTGAATTGTACATGCCACAACAAGACAAGCTCAGTACTATTTGCACGAAATTGGGATGAAACTTCGAAATCTGCTCTCATTTTTGTGGTAAATTGCAAGGGGCGCCATTTCCAACACTTTTTTACATTTAAACATTTTTTGTGCCTTTTTGTATGAAATTTTGAATTGAATATTTTTATAATCTAACTTCTTCTGCCCCGAAATGGTGTACTTTTGAATATCGCTCCGAGCAATAGTTTCTAAGAAAATTCGATTTTGTAGAGGTGAAAATGCTCCTGTACAGTGGCCACCTTGTTCTCCTGACCTAAACCTTTGCGATTTTTTCTTTGGGGTGCATTGAAAACGCAAGTACATCATGTTCGAATCGACAACATTGAGCAATTGTAAAGTAAGATTTCAAGGAGGGTACATTGCAATTTTTCTTTAAATTTATTATTGTTGTTTGCCCGCTGTATTTCGGAAACTATCAACTTTTGGACTAAGGTAATTTGGGTTAAATCGACATGTTTTAGTCCCAGAAATCTACAATAGCTCTATGCACACTGAATATCGGGACACCCTGTATAGAAAAATTTGTGATAAAGTAAAGTTCACCTTTCTTATAAATGGAATTGTTTGTTATTGATATTTGCCTTTTCTCTATTTCCGTAAAATCTAATTTGAGCTTTTTCACGATCACAACTTAAAGCCACATAAGACATTATTGAAATGTAATTTTTTGCACTACCTCATGTCACTTTTACAGTTTACAGTTACGCATGTATGTTTAAATAAATTAATGCTTCTCCCTATTATTTCTTTTTGTCACCAAGTATTGATTTTAACATAATGATCATTCCGTTTTCCTCTAATTACCTTAATAATAACATTCTATAATATTCTACTAATCGCCTAAGCAAAAACTGTTTTTCTGATAATGATTGTGATTTTAACTCAGCATTTACAAATTTAAACCAAAAAGGAAAAAAAGACGAAAATGACTGGTGTATTTTTGGTTGTTTTATAGATGGTCATTTAATATGTCACTGTTTGTATATTACTGTGCCAGTTACTTTGCTCAATTGTTTTTTCTTCCACGCATGCGAGTTCATATCCGTCTATTAAGAAAAATTTGCGTTGATGGTTTTTTCATCGCACAAATTTGACATTTTGTATAATTCTTCAACATTTACGGGGGACGAACTTAGTTTTATTTTTGAAAAATCAGCTAGCAACGCTTTTCTGGAAACTTTTGCACAATCAAACTCGGGATTATCAAACGGATTAAATTTTATTCCGTAGGAATTGTAGTATAGTTCCTGTAGCTGCTTAGCACAGAAATTCCACATCACTTGCACAGCACTTTCTTTGTAATTTTCTTCGTTTAGAATCTGATATTAAATCCTCAGTCTTCAGGTTTAACTTCTCAATCGGTGTTTTATCTTTCCAGAATTTTCACAATTGTGTCCACACTGACTCCTTACACCGTTGTGTATTCCATTTTTTATCAATTATTTATTTTTTTAAGAAACTGTCTCCAAATCAAGACAACTTGATGACTTCATAAACGAGTAGAATCTGATCTCTTACACAAAATTATTTTCTGAAAACTTTGTTTTTGTGTATTTCTGGCCATTTAATCACAGTGCCACCAATAAAGTTTTTGACTTTTAAGTGTCGGTTTGACTCAATTTTCTTCTGCTTTGATAATGGTCAGCCAAGCCTTACCGAAACGTCGGTATCAAGTATGTTCATAGGGTTTTAGTGGACCTTCCCACAAAGAAGACCATGAAATATAGCAAATCTTTATGAATTGTTTAAAATAATTATTGTAAGTATGTCACTAATAACTATAACGCGTCTTAATTTGCTAACAATTTTTTTATGTTTTGTTATGAAATATTAAAATGTATCTATAATAAAATGATGCCCAACACATGGAAAAATTTTAACTTTACGCCTCTTGCCGCAATTTTCACACTCGTGAGAAATTGGCCCCTTTTCCCACTTGCTGCACAATATACTATTATTATTCACACAAAACCTTTTTTTAAAAAATATCTCCACCTCATCTTCTACTCATATCTTACTGTCTGAATAATTCCTAAAGGAGCGGTGGAACGAGTAATTGGGAATCCTTCGTTACACAAAACGTTCCTGTTATCACGCTGTCGCCGACCTCGGAACTGCACGTCCGAGTATACTTCAGCGGTTGTGGGTCGCGCACTCGGCGTTCCTGCTATTACGAAGACAACGATCTGCTCCCAGAATTGTGTCGTCTCCTCCTCCTCAGAGCAATGCTACTGATCTTTGAGTAGCTGTCAACTGGCTGTCGTTAACAAGGACCTTTCTTATCAGGACTACATGCATCAGTACACAGCTAAGTTATTGTTGGAAGGAACCTTTTCATTTTGCATGCGTTCAAAACTCAAGTACACGTGACATCAAGCGGTTGTATCCCTAGCGATTAAGCAAATTGTTATTCGGGGTAGTCTCCATCCACCGACGCTCGGTGTTGTTGGTACTAACTCCCTCAGAATTGGAGCGTTGTCATTAATGTGGGGTAAGCTAAAACAAAAGGCATTTTGGATTGGCGGGAGCTACATTCCGTATTAGAACGAGTGTAATACTAGTCACCGTGTGTAAGTTTTGTTTAGTTTAGTTTATTGACAGAAAAATATATTGTGATACAGAATAGTCTAATAAAAATGATACTTGTCAAAGAGTACCTGGTCAGTTCACCTGCAATAGCAAGTGCACTGATTTTCATCCAGGTCTTGACATACATGGACAAAGCATTTATATATAAAACAAGAAAAATATGTATATATACTTAATTTATAAACTTTTTTGGTGTATTTATGTATTCCTTCTTTTAAGAGTTGGATTAGAAATAAAACAAAAAACCAACTTATTGAGTTTTCTTTCGACGTTAGCGACGTTTGGAAACTTTAATCAAACTCTGTTTCCTTCATCGGGCTTTTGTCAGTTGTAACAATAAAAGTCAATATTTTTATTGTGAACAATGAAAACATAGTTCAATGTCAATTAATTAAAAAAATAATATGTTTTCATTGTTCACAATAAAAATATTGACTTTTATTGTTACAACTGACAAAAGCCCGATGAAGGAAACAGAGTGTGATTAAAGTTTCCGAAACGTCGCTAACGTCGAAAAAACACAATAAGTTTGTTTTTTGTTTTATTTCTAATCCAACTCTAAAAGAAGGAATACATAAATACACCCAAAAAAAATATATTTAAAGGAGTAATTTCACATTTATCATATAATTTATAAACAAAGTAGCACAGTTCGTAGAAAAGAAAAAAAAATTTGCGAAAGGTAAGTAATAATTGTGCAGGTGCAAATCATACCATCTAATAGCTGATTTAGAAGTAGTTTTTTAGGTGCTTATTAAATCTATTGGGCAACAGGGTCTTCAAATCATCGTTCATTGCATTATATATCGAAGCGACATTAAATGAGAATGAACGTCTGAATAATGCTTTAGTATGTCGCGGAATAGAGATCAGGCCCCGATGACGAAGATTTAAATGATGAATATCAGTACGAAACGAGATACTTTCGAACAAGTAAGGTGGGGTTTTATATGCAATTAATCTAAAAACAAACGAGCTGAGATGTAAGAACCTCCTAAGACTCATAGTCAAACAACGCGCAGTTCTCAGACTCCATTTTTCACATTATTATTGTAAAATGACATTAAATTATCAGAAATATTGCTCTAGTGACGTGTGTAAGTGACGTGTGAAGTAACGTGAGTACGCCGAGTTTCCGTAATCACCTAACATAAATTGGTGCGCTATTTTTAATTTGGGGTTAATAAACGAAAACTTAACTGAACTTAACTATAACTAATTGGTTATTGCTAATGCACACAAGTTTCATGCGACAGAATCTCTCATTTCTCCCAGATTCTTTGAATATTTTAAATTGTTTTTGCTATATTTATATGTCTTTTGTCTCTCTTTGGTTTGTAAAACCTAGTGAATTCGTGTTGGTCGGTTTTATTTCTCTCTGTTACCAGCAGGTGGCGTCTCGTTACGCAGCAGTTATTTCTTTCAGTTCTCTCAAGGACCTTTTCCATCTCACCGACTCAGCCGGACACTGCTGTGTTAACGCTAATCAATACGGGATCTTCCACGCATTTAGTGCGCTACTTTGAGCCCAATATTATTGTTCTTTCTTTTCTAGGTTGCATCGCTAGGCCGTCACTTTATTTTATTTCTTATTGTTTGTGAACTGCAACCGTTACAAACTATGGACACCGGCTGTGAAAGTCTACATTTTTCTATGAGTCTCCAAGTTGTTTAAAGAGACTGAAGGAACGTCACGTTTAGCAAGTGGTTAAAATAAGCTGGGTTAGCCGGAAAGAAGGTAAATGAAATATCATTTTCTTTGCAAAAAAAATTTCAAAAGAATGTGAACTGCAACGGTAGGCCAATTAAGTACTATTACCCTACTACATCATTTTCTGTCTTACTGATTACAATATTGTCTGCACACAATCTGATAGAGATATGTAGTCGACCTAACTACTTAAACTTCAATTACATCTTTTTCTTTATGTTCTACATATTTTCCTAAAATAAAAATTAAATTAAATGGGTAGCCACACATAAAACAAACATATTTCTCACTCCTGACCACCTTTCACTTTCAATGAGATTTAACAACTTGGGTCAATTTCTCTTCTTTATGTATTTTTTGATGATTATGACCATCAATAAAACCTACCGATGCATATAAGACAGTGATTTTTGGATTTTGAGACAAGCAATTGTTCTTGAATGTTATAATGTCTGACATTTTGTAGTTGCGGCAGTTTATTTTTGATACTACAATGACGTGTTGTTTGTAATGCTATTGTTTTAAGGGTTTATGCTTGTTTTAGTACTGTTATTTCAGATACGAATTGGTGCAGTGGTGAGTATGGTATTCGACAGCGTTATGTCGGCATGATAAGCTTTGTGAGGAGTGACATGCGCTTGTTTTGATACCTGCATGGACAGGTAGTAAAATTTAAAGACTTAGGGTTTTGCGGTTTTTGGAAATATACGTGCACGAGTCTTATGCTTGGATGGATGTTAAAAACTTGACCTACTAAGTTTCTTGACGTGAACGCAGTCGCGATCGTTAACGGTTATGCTGCAACGAGACGTAGATACGACTGAAACGTTGTCGAATTGGATGTATTAGGGTTGGTTTCGTTCATGTTTCAGAGGAGGCCCGTTTTATCGTGACGTGGTCTTTTATTGAAAGACGGAGTTGGTGAAACGACTTGACTTAACCATTACCCCAAGGCAAGGACGTGCCAATCACTTTGTGGTCACCATTTTGGCTTTTTAGAAACAATTTTAAACGTAGAAAAAGCGACTTGTATTAAAAATAATAGATGGGTTCATAGGATGATAGTTATTGGTAATTCTAGTAACATACTACTATGGAATTTACGTATACACATCTTATAGATTTTATAAACCGCCTAATTGCGTAATTAGATTTGGATGACCTAGATGTAAAAAATCAAAAGAATTCAGTATATAATGTTAATAAACATAAGGATTTTGATTGATGTTTTTCTACTGTACTATCTTTTTTTTTAATTGTTTGTGATATAGTTTTAGCGAATGAAATCACAAAAAACAATAATATAATCTTTATGGGGGCTATAACACAACGCTCAATAATAAGAATGGTTACGTGAAGATAAACTCATTTAAAAAAAATTACTTTCATAGTTTTCGAGATAGGGTTAGAAACTTTATTTTTTTAAAAAGAGCCATCTTGAGTTTTGTAAAATTATAATAAATAATTAATAAATAAACCACTAACGGAAAATTAATATGGGGAGTATGGAAAACCATCGTCAAGATTATCAACAAACAAAGAACATTGAATGAAACCCAGGTTATAGAGAAAATGTAAATAAGGTTAGGGCATAAAGTATGAAATTTTTGCATGCAAATAAAGATGTATCGGAAATATATTTTTAAGTTGCTAAACGTGGACGTTGCGTTATTTAAAATTAATATTTAATCAATAGAAATTGTGCGGTTCATTTTTTATTGTATTGAAATTTTGTTTTGAATTTACAAACCACGCATTAATGAAGCCAAGATCCTGAGGTAAATTATAAAATAAGAATTAATAAAGTATTATGTTTAATATAAAAGTGAGTCAAATTTATTTTGTTAATTGCAATCAACGCAATGTGTCGATTGTCTTTTGTTTTCTCACAACCTGCCTTATGTTTAATTTTTCTTATGGCGGCCATATTTGATTTTTTGAATTATTTATCCTTTTTAGTGTTACATAATAAAATTTTAAAACTAGACAATCAAATAATTTTTACTTTAAAGCACATAGTTGTAAATATACACAGTGTTCCATAATTTGTATTGTTTTATTGGTTTCGTTAAATTTTGTTTATGATTGAGGTTTTTAAGAAATATTTACATGAATTACATGTCAAACATAGATATATTGGCTAGAAATAGTTTTACAATTTTATTTTATTTATAGTTTTAGTTTATATAATAAAAATTGTAACTTACTTCAGTCCTAAACATGTAGAAATAGTACAGAATACCGATAATATCGATAACGTTTGCCAATATCCAATAATACGTACTAATACAATGTAGGATAGTAATAGTTTGTCCGTCGATTGTACTCGAGCTTAACCAAAACAGTCCAATTGAAATAGAAACTCCGCCAAAAATAAATTTATAGATTACGAAACCATTAAATATTTTTATTAATTTTTTTTGCTACAAGCTTTGAATTTGTTATTACTCGTAGAACTGACGCGATTGAAAACTCCTGTCGCACAAATCACTCAAACATGGTAAGTTTTACTCTTAAAGCTAATAAATTACATTTTTATTTACAAGATTTGAGTGAAAACACGATTCCTTTCCTTTCAAGACTTTATTCGTCTGGATCTTAAATTACAATTAATTTTTTTACTTATTTTTTACTAAATTTCTTAAAACTGTTTATCAAACTGGCAATTCAAATTTTAAATCTCTCATTACTTATAAATAAGCTTTTAGATGCGGTCTGGAGCGCTTAATCATTGTGGTACTTATACTCTAAACTGCCTAACTTGTTTGTAATTCGAGCCACCTTATATCTTTTACCGTTTTCATAATTCCCATGGTGTTCATCTTTATCTTGGACCCAGTGTATATTGCAGCAGACACACACACTCGTATAACCAAATATATATTCTAATTATTTAATTAACAAAAATAGTAACTTACTTCTATTTTGAACATGTTGAAATGGTACAAAACACCGATAATATCAAAGAAGCTCATTAATATCAATAAGACGTACTAACACAATGTGCTATTGAAACAGTGTGTCCATCGATTGTAAACAAAGTTATCCAAAAAAGTGAAATTGAAACCGAAACTCCGGAAAAAATAAATTTATAGATTATGAAACCATTAAATATTTGATTAATTTCTTTAGCTAAATCTTTTAATTTCGTTATTATTCGTAACACTGACGCTATTGAAAACAAAGTAAACGAATTATTATTAAACTTTATAATAATTTTTAACTTTTCTGCAACGTCGTTTAGCAAATATATTAATAGGTAAGTTACAATTATGTTTAAAATTTCCGTAAAATAGAAGAAATGGCTACACAAAATTTCTTTTCCGGTGTAATAATTCATGTATAACATTAAAGTATCTACCGTGATATTTCCCAAAGTAAGTAATAATCAAATAACCCAAATAAATATTAAACTTTTCTTGCGAGAAGAGAATTTA
Organism: Abscondita cerata; assembly: GCA_030710515.1. Lineage (NCBI taxonomy): Eukaryota > Metazoa > Arthropoda > Insecta > Coleoptera > Lampyridae > Abscondita > Abscondita cerata. Next base: position 114,173 of record JALBCR010000195.1, read on the forward strand.
GTGTTGATATTTGCATCCCGCCTAAGGTTTTGGTCAAGTATCAACAAATTTTCCGTGATATTAAAAATTCGTTTACGTTTACACACAGAAACAAAGAAAAATTCAAGAATTCCAATATAAGCAAAAAGAATACACCTGACTGTAATGTGTAGGTTATTGAGTTTAAGTTACTTTTACAAATGCTAAAGTGAATAGCGATTAAAAATGTTAAAATAGCGGAGACGAATACGTTACATATTTTCGCACGATATTTGGTTAATAGAAAATATTCTGATATTGATTGTAACGATTCAAATACATTAAAGTATCTTCTATGGTGTTCCATTTTACTACTAATAATGGAAAAATTACGTACACTACTAGAGCAATTTAGCTTGTTTGTCAGAAAGATAATCAATAAAGTAGAATGCTTTTAAGAAAATATATCTAATAAAAGTGGTCAGTTTTTATGAAAATTAAAATGAAATTATTAGATATTTATTGTTGAAGTAGAAATATCAGTTGATATGTTCCTAATCGCATAAAATTTTTATTAATTATTAATTTTATTTATTTAATTATTAATTAATTTGTAAGTCAGTAAGCAGCAATAGAATGTACAAACAGTGACATATTAAATGACACTTTTTAAAGCTACCAACAGTACATCAATATTGTTGGTTGTGTTGTCTCTATACGCCGCGCCGTGAAGTTTAAGTTTATTCAATTATTATTGTATAAGTTTGTTTGAAAGATGTAATTCAAAAATTTACTAATTGAATGGCTTATTATAATAACATAATAAATCATACACACAGAAATCTGTTTTATTTTTAATTTAGCTAAGCATCAAGCCACCTTAGAATTCTATTGTCTAACAGATGGAGCTACTATGCCTACACTCGAGTTCCTGCTGTTAGGTGGTTCTCTATAAACTTCACTTTAAAACGTGACAAGCCACGTCAAAATGGCTAATGATCCGATTTCATGTGATATTTCAAGTTTAAGCAGTGAATTTTATAAATCAAGTGACGATAGTGTTGTTAATAGAAATTTTGTACCATCAGATGATGGCCGAAGTTCAAATACAAGTGAGGTATGTATTTGTTTTTGTTGCCTATTATGTTTTACCAAAACAAAACTATCGCGATTTTGAACGTGGTTTATCATGTTATTGCTATTAAGAATATTTATTTTCAGGGAGGTCCTTCACTTGTACCTTATCAAAATTAACCGCAATCCGCAATTTCGTTGGAAAAAAAGAAGGGAAGGAGAACTATGAATGAGTGCAAAAAAAAAGAAGGCGCAATTTAGGACAAGAATATTCAACTCCGAGCAATAGTTTCTGAGAAAATTGGATTTTGTAGAGGTGAAAATGGTCCTATACATTGACCACTTTGTTCTCCTGACCTAAACCCTTGCGATTTTTTCTTTGGGGTGCATTGAAAACGCAAGTACATCATGTTCGAATCGACAAGATTGAGCAATTGTGAAATAAGATTTTAAGGAGGGCACATTTCAATTTTTCTTTAAATTTATTATTGTTGTTTGCCCGTTGGTCTTTAAACACACTGAATTATTAATTTATACCAGTCCTAAGCTTGGATAAAGTATAAAGAAAGGCAATGGTGAATTTGTCTATTTAATTAAAGATAAAGCAAAAATCCAATTATCTCACAAACTGTTGCTCGGAGCGACATTTAATAAGTATACATTTTTGGGGCAAAGAACTTCGAGTATAAAATATTTAAATAGAAGTGCCCCCCCCTGCAATTTACCTCAAAAATGAGATAGGATTTCGATTTCTCATCCCAAAAAAACTCCGAATTTCGTGCAAAGAATACAGCTATTAAGAAAATGATCCAAAAAAACTAATAAAAACTGATAACTTTGACGCTCTGTATTTCGGAAACTATCAACTTTTGGACTAAAGTAATTTGGGTTAAATTAATATGTTTTAGTCCCAGAAATCTACAATAGCTCTATGCACACTGAATATCGGGACACCCTATATAGAAAAATTTGTGATAAAGTGAGTTCACCTTTCTTATAAATGGAATTGTTTGTTATTGATATTTTCCTTTTCTCTATTTCCGTAAAATCTAATTTGAGCTTTTCCACGATCACAACTTAGAGCCACATAAGACATTATTGAAATGTAATTTTTTGCACCACCACACGTGACTTTTACAGTTTACAGTTACGCATGTATGTTTAAATCAATTAATGCTTTTCCCTATTATTTCTTATTGTCACCAAGTATTGATTTTAACATAATGATTATTACGTTTTCCTCCAATTACCTTAATGATAACGTTCTATAATATTCTACTAATCGCTTAAGCAAAAATTGTTTTTCTGATAACGATTTGAACTCAGCATTTACAACTTTAAACCAAAAAGGAAAAAAAGACGAAAACGACTGGTGTATTTTTGGTTGTTTTATAGATGGTCATTTAATATGTCACTGTTTGTACATTACTGTGCCAGTTACTCTGCTCAATTGTTTTTTGTCAAGGTCGTTACAGCAGTTGCTCATAACAAGTGGTTGGTAATTTTCGCTTCCTTGGTATTAAAACCTATCTCTTAAGCTGATGTAGTTATCAATTTCAAAATTTCGTTTCGTACAACCAGAATTTTTTGTGCTATCCTTTAAAATTCGCTGTTAAAAATAATCTATCGGTTGTGGTCTTCTGTCAATAATTTTTTTTCAATAGACTTCATTTACCTTTAAGACTACTCTTTAAAATAATGAACAAGACATTTGCAACTTTTTTCATCTACGCATGCGAGTTCATATCCGTCTATTAAGAAAAATTTGCGTTGAAAGCTTTTTCATCGCACAAACTTGACATTTTGTATAATTCTTCAACATTTACGGGGGACGAACTTAGTTTTCTTTTTGAAAGATCAGCTAGCAACGCTTTTCTGGAAACCCTTGCACAATCAAACTCGGGATTATCAAACGGATTAAATTTTTATTCCGTAGGAATTGTAATATAGTTCCTGTAGCTGCTTAGCACAGAAATTCCACATCACTTACAGCACTTTCTTTGTAATTTTCTTCGTTTAGAATTTGATATTAAATCCTCAGTCCTCAGGTTTAATTTCTCAATCGGTGTCGAACTCTCCAGTTTATAGTTTTTATCTTTGCAGAATTTTCACAATTGTGTCTACACTGACTCCTTACACCGTTGTGTATTCTATTTTTTATACAATTATTTATTTTTTAGAAACTTTCTCCAAATCAAGACAATTTGATGACTTGATAAACGAGTAGAATCTGATCTCTTACACAAATTTATTTTCTGAAAACTTTGTTTTTGTATATTTCTGGCCATTCAATCACAGTCCTCTACGCAATTCATACATTGCCACCAATAAAGTTTTTGACTTTTAAGTGTCGGTTTGACTCATTTTTTTTCTGCTTTGATAATGGTCAGCCAAACCTCACCGAAACGTCGGTATCAACTATGTTCATAGGGTTTTAATCGACCCATCGACCTTCCTACAAAGAAGACCCTGAAATATAGCAAATTTTTTATGAATTGTTTAAAATAATTAATGTAAGTATGTCACTAATAACTATAACGCGTCTTAATTTGCTAACAATTTTTTTATGTTTCGTTATCAAATATTAAAATGTATCTATAATAAAATGATGCCCAGCACGTGAAAAATTCCAACTCTTGCCGCAATTTTCACACTCGTGAGAAATTGGCCCTTTTCCCACTTGCTGCACAATATACTATTATTATTCACACAAAACCTTTTTTTAAAAAATATTTTCAGTGTAGGATAAACCTGTTTTTCTAACGTGTGTTTCCGAAATATTTTTCTGTTGCTGTCTTTTTTCACATTCCGGTCATGATTAGTTAAGATGTGATGCCATCCCAAAACATTCGTGAATTGGAGGTGAATGCCGACCAAATAGAAGGAAAATCTGTCCGTTTGTTCTGCTTATCATCTTACTAAGTCGCTTGTAAAAAAAATCTGGAGACCCTTATTTGAAAAGTAAAGGCGACCGTGATAGAGTACTACATACTTTTTGACTACTCTTTTTTTCTAAATCGTTCGATATTTACAATTAGAAATCTTACCATTTTACTTCAATTTACTACACGCCCACGTTTCGACAACACTTTTTATCTTCCTGTTTTTCTTCCTAACTAGAGCCTTGAGGAAGACTAAAATTGTTGTCAAAACGTGGTCAAGTCGAAAATTGAAATACATTTAAACTTTCCAAGTAGCTTGTTTCTTTTTCCAATAATTAATATATAATAATAGTGATTTGATATAGAAACCTATTGTTTAAAAAGGTTGATATTATAACCAATAAATCAAAATTTTTAGAAATTAGTGCGTTTAATAAAAAAAGAGGTACAAAGTTATTAAGCAGGTTGGATTTTTTTTTCAATATTGCTAAACTGATGAAATATGACAAGATATGTAGCCACACCCGCTACCATCTAAAACAAATATATAAAACAATAATAAGTTATGGTTCGACGCATACTTACAGAATGCAACAAAGTCCAATCTAATGGAAAACAACCATATACGTTAAATTTAAAATCTTCCACATAGACTTGCAGAGAAAAAAGTTCAACCTAATTTATGCATAAGATTATGTTTTTTTTTGTTTGATTGAATTACCTGCTTGTAAGGTAGATTCGACTTGCCGACAGCTTTCTCTAAATCTTCCATAAGTTGTACCGTCTTTTTAGCCTATAACAAACGAATTTTTTTTTACTTGCAAAAAAGAAAATATTTATTAAAGATGTTTCAAATTGAGAAGTAGAAAACGGTAAAAACGATAGAGTCAGTTTTTGTTTTTGAAAGATATATAGTACTCTATTAGGTCTGTACAGTGAATCAATTGCAACACCGGAACCGGCAAAACCTATCAGCGTCACACTTGAATTAGTAATAAAAAGGAAAACGTGGAAGTCGTAGTTGTTTATCGACAATTAAGTTTCTTGCCATTTTTTTCAAATACTTTTGAGCAATGTAAAAAGTTCTTTCACCGATCAGCTTTTCGTGACGTTACCAAAAACGATCATGTGAATATGGCGTGATTACTCTAGTGTTGTTCATGGTAACAGTAGATTCTAACACGCTGCTACTTGGATACCGAGAACAGTCGGCTCTAGAACGCAAAATTAAAAATAAGTAAAAAACTTTGCACTGATAAAAGCAACAATTTGTTTCAGTATAGTTTATAAATAAAAAGAAATAATAAAGGTTCTTCAACATTGTATTCTTATATAATGGAATGAAGCCACACTTTTTAAATTTGGATTTGTTTCCATAACTTTAGAAAAGTCATTGGACAAACAAGAAAGTCTGCCCATTAGAGCTACAATACTTTGAACCATCTCTAATTTTTCAAAGATAAGTCTTTACACTTATTTTATGATTTTCCGGGCTATTGAGCAGTGGTATGTTAGCACTTCGATGTTTTGTTTATTGCTGCACTAAACATTTAGAAACCTTAAACGAGTTCTACGACCACGCCACTGAGGATGTTTTGCCAAGCAGTAAACAAAACATATGAAAGAAGAAGAAAAAGTTATGACAGACCACAGCTTAATAAATGAGAAAATCATAGTATAACTTGTTACAGTTCAAAATACTCGAGTTGGGCGTTGGCGGTGCTTCACGAAGTTAATTACTACATGCACAATTTTAATGTGGCTCCAATAATTGCACCATAAATTAGTGTGGAAATATAAATCCGACCGATTTTCGCCGTAAGTGGTTTTCTTTGCTATTTCTTTGGTTAGTTTAGTGGTTGTGTTAATAGCTAATTACGACGTATACTTTAGCACGTGTCTCGACCTTATCTTCTACTCATATCCTACTGTCTGCATAATTTCTGAAAGGGCGCTGGAACAAGCAACCTTCATTACACAAAACGTGCCTGTTATCACGCTGTCGCCGACCTCGGAACTGCACGGCCGAGTATACTTCAGCGGTTGTGGGCCGTGCACGCGGCGTTTCTGCTGCTACGAAGACAACGATCTGCTCCCAGGGTTGTGTCGTCATCTCCTCCTCAGAGCAATCCTACTGATCTTCGAGTAGCTGTCAACTAGCTGTTGTTAACAAGGACCTTTCTTATCGGAACTACAGCTAAGTTATTGTTGTAAGAAACCTTTTCATTTTGCATGCGTTCGAAACTGAAGTACACGTGACATCAAGCGGTTGTATCCCTAGCGATTAAGCGAATTGTTATTCGGGGTAGTCTTCATCCACCGACGCTTGGTGTTGTTGGCACTAACTCCCTCAGAATTGGGGCGTTGTCATTAATGTGGGGTAAGCTAAAACAAAATGCTTTTGGATTGGCGGGAGCTACATTCAGTATTAGAACAAGTGTCATACTAGTTTTTAAGTCACCGTGTGTAAGTGACGTGTGTACGTCGAGTTTTCTTAATCACCAATCTTAAATTGGTCCGCTATTTTGATTTGGGGTTAATAAACGAATACTTAACCGAATTTAACTATAACTAATTGGTTATTGCTAATGCATGCAAGTTTCATGCGACAGAATCTCTCATTTCTCCCAGATTCTTTGAATATTTTAAATTGTATTTGCTATATTTATATGTGTTTTGTCTCTCTTTGATTTGTAAAACCAAGTGAATTCCTGTTGGTCGGTTTTATTTCTCTCTGTTACTAGCAGGTGGCGCCTCGTTACGCAGCAGTTATTTCTTTCAGTTCTCTCAAGGACCTTTCCCATCTCACCGACACTGCTGTATTAACGCTAATCAATACGGGATCTTCCACGCATTTAGTGCGCTACTTTGAGCCCAACACCGGCTGTGAAAGTCTACATTTTTCTATGAGTCTCTTTCTGTCTGTTTTCTACTTGGATCATCGGTTCGGTTAGTTAACAAAGTTCTTTTCATCAAAATTATCTTTACACATCTTATTGTTTTACCCTCAATTTTTATAATTGTCCTAAAATAAAAATTAAATTAAATAGGTAGCCACACATAAAACAAACATTTTTCTCACTACTGACTACCTTTCACTTTTAATGAGATTTAACAACTTGGGTCAGTTTCTCTTCTTTATGTATTATGGTATTTTTTGATGATTATGACCATCGATAAAACCTCCTGATGCATATAAGACAATGACTTTTGGATTTTGAGACAAGAAATTGTTCTTTAATGTTATAATGTGTAACATTTTGTAGTTGCGGCAGTTTATTTTTGATACTACAATGACGTGTTGCTTGTAATGCGGCCGTTTTGAGGGTTTATGCTTGTTTCATTACTGTTATTACCATACGAATTGGTGCAGTGGTGAGTCTTGTATTTGACAGCGTTATGACGGCATGATAAGCTTTGTGAGGAGTGACTTACGATTTCTTTGATACCTGAATGGACAGGTAGTGAAATTTAAAGACTTGGGTTTTTGTGGTTCCCGGAAATATACGTACACGAGTCCTATGCTTGATAGGCAATGGATGCGGAAAACTTGACCTACTAAGTTTCTTGACGTGAACGGTTATGCCGCAACGAGACATAGATATGACTGAAGCGTTGTCGAATTGGTCTTTCATCGTGATGTGGTCTTTTATTGAAAGATGGAGTTGGTGAAACGACTTGACTTAACCATTACCCCAAGGCAAGGAAGTCAGGCAAGCAAGAGGGCGGGAGAATGGATGGATTTTCAAGCAAGTTTTTTTAAGTTGCGGTGAGCATGCAAACAAGATACATTTACATTTATAGGTTCTTTTCTCTTTCTTTTGTTTAGTTACTCAATGCGGTTTCCGTAATGAAAATCATGTGGGTCTTCCCAACACGCCAGACTCCCGTGCCAATCACGTTGTAGTCACCATTTTGGCTTTTTAGAAACAATTTTAAACGTAGAAAAAGCGACTTGTATTATAAATAATAGATGGGTTCATAGAATGATAGTCATTGGTAATTCTAGTAACATACTACTATGGAATTTACGTATACACATCTTACAGATTTTATAAACCGCTTAATTGCGTAATTAGATTTGGATGACCTAGATGTAAAAAATTAAAGAATTCAGTATACAGGGTATCCCAACGAAAACTTGACCCCTCTATAATGTGAAAACTATAAAGTATTTCGAAATTCGCCGAGACACGTCGATTTTTGTTCTTGAGGGAGCCTTTGGACAGTCAAGCCAACTTGATATGTTCATCCCTCTAATACCTAGCCACCTCAACTTAAAAATTTTAAATGAGGCTACCCCATTTGTGGCACATCATTTTAAAATTTGACTGAATTATTGGTACAAACGAAAAGTTGACAAACCCAAATACTCGCCACTAAACAGTTTTTTATTGGCTACACACGACCACATTACTTACATATTTTTATTGAAATGTCTATCAGTTTACAAAAAAAGTCAGAAATGAAAGAAAAAAGCTGAAGCAAATAATAGTCAGATTTATTTGATGAATTCTACAATTCTCTGACGTAACACTTGTAATGTTTCAGGCTGCGTGGCGTACACTTGTGATTTTAAATGGCCCCACAAAAAAAAGTGTAAAGAGGATAGATCCGGAGATCTTGGTGGCCATTCGACGGGACCTCTTCTGCCAATCCAATGTCCCGGGAAATGGTTATTCAGAAATTGTCGCACAGCCCCAGTATAATTCGGGGGCGCACCATCTTGTTGAAAGGTTATTTCATTTTCTAGTAAATTGTCCTCACTTTCTAAAATCTCTGTTATCCTAGGATCAATTGTATCTTCTAATAATTCTAGATGAATGTTTCCATTGAGATCACCTTGAATGAAAAATGGTCCAACAATATGGTTGCCCAAAATTCTAGCCCAAACATTTAATTTTTGAGGAGTCTGAGTATGAAATTTCCTAATTAAATGAGGGTTAACATCACTCCAATAACGACAATTGTGTCTATTTACTTCGCCATTCAACATAAATGTGCATTCGTCGGAAAACATGCATTGTAGAGAAGATTTGGATTCTGTAGAAGTGTAGAAGTACTAAAGTATTCGCAAAACTCGTTACGGCGATCAAAGTCATCTTCATGTAACTCTTGAACCAGCATCATCTTAAATGGATAAAACATGTATTTTTTTAAAATTCGATGAACACTGGAACGGGATACGCGGAAGCTTGAGATACAGTTGTAATCAATTGCTTATTGTTCATCTGTACATGACCCAAAACTGCAACTTCAAGTGCTTCATTTCGAACTGAACCAATTACTTCCAAGTTTCTTGTTTAAAAGCGAACCCGTTGCAACGAACTTGTCAATCAGTTGTTTAACGTACTGGAGGCTCACATTTTTTTCAGGATAATTTACGTTAAAAATTCGTGCTGTAGCTTTAGCGCAATCATTATTTCGATAATAAATTGCAACAATTTCTACTCTTTCCGCGACTCAATAAACCATTTTTAAAACAAGTTAAAACTTTCAAGATCAAGCTGAAATTAACGATTTTTTGGTCACAAGCAAAAAACGGCGACTTTTTTGTGACAGTGTTTTGTTATTCAGAGAAAATCTGATTTTCTATAGACTTATTATAAACAAAAAAACAATTAGTATCTGACTTATTATTTGCTTCAGCTTTTTGTCCTCTTTCTGAATTTTATTGTGAAATGATAGACACATCAACAAAAATAGGTTAATGTGGTCGTGTGTAGTCGATAAAAACTTATGAGTGGCGAGTATTCCCGTAGAAATTACTACGCGTAAGTTGGTTTGTCAACTATTCGTTTGTACCAATAATTCAGTCAAATCTCAACCGATTTCTAAAAACGAAGTGTCATTGTATTTGCAATGAAAGGGCTTTAAAATGATATGCCACAAATGGGGTAGTCTCGTTTAAAATTTTAAATTGGGGATACTAGGCATTAGAGGGATGAACATATCGAGTTGGTTTGACTGTCAAAAAGGCTCCTCTTAAGAACAAAAATCAACGTGTCTCGGCGATATTTGAAATATTTTTAGTTTTAACGTTATAGGAGGGGGTCATGTTTTCGTTGGGATACGCTGTATAATGTTAATAAACATAAGGATTTTGATTGATGTTTTTCTACTGTACTATCTTTTTTTAATTGCTTGTGATATAGTTTTGGCGAAGTTAAGATGATAGGGCTGAATGAAATCCAGGTCATAGAAAATGTAAATAAGGTTAGAGCATAAAGTATGAAATTTTTGCATACAAATAAAGATGTATCGGAAATATATTTTTAAGTTGCTAAACGTGCACGTTGCGTTATTTAAAATTAATGTAAATTTAATCAATAGAAATTGTGCGGTTCATTTTTTTATTGTATTAAAATTTTGTTTTGAATTTACAAACCACGCATTAATGAAGCTAAGATCCTGAGGTTAATTATAGAATAAAAATTAATAAAGTCTTGTGTTTAATATAGAAGTGAGTCAAATTTATTTTGTTAATTGCAATCAACGCAATGTGTCAATTGTCTCACAACCTGCCTTAAGTTTAATTTTGTTATAGCGGCCATATTTGATTTTTGAATTATTTATCCTTTTGGTGTTGCATAATAAAATTTTTAAACTAGACAATCTAATCATTTTTACTTTAAAGCACATAGTTTGAAATATACACAATGTTTCATAATTTGTATTGTTTTCTTGGTTTCTTTAAATTTTGTTTATGATTGAGGTTTTTAAGGGATATTTACATGAATAACATGTCAAACATAGATACATTGGTTGGAAGTAATTTTACAATTTCATTTTATTTATAATTTGGTTTAGATAATAAAAATTGTAACTTACTTCAGTCCTAAACATGTAGAAATGGTACAGAATACCGATAATATCGATAAAGTTTCCCATAATCCAATAATACGTACTAAGACAATGTACGATAGTAATAGTTTGTCCGTCGATTGTACTCGAGCTTAACCAAAACAGTCCCATTGAAATAGAAACTCCGCCAAATATAAATTTATAGCACACAAAACTATTAAATATTTTATTAATTTTTTTTGCTACAAGCTTTGAATTTGTTATTACTCGTAGAACTGACGCGATTGAAAACGAACGAATTTGACGCTTCAGAGAATCATTAATGAATTCGTTAATCACTTTTAACTCTTTAGCAACTTTATTTAACAAATATATTAAAAATTCAGTAACAATTATATTGAAAAATTCGCCAACGTACTGGAAATAGTTACACAACATTTGTTTTCCGAAACTGTAATAATTCATGTACATTAAAACAAAATCGATAAAAGATTTCCCAACATAAATAATAATCACATAAACAAAATAAATAAGCTTCTTTTGCGAGAAGAATATGTAGTGTTTATATTTGTTAACCGTCTAAGTTTTTCATCAATGAACTCCAAATTTTGTATAACTGTAAAAATTCGTTTATGTTTACACACCAAAACATATAAAAATTCAAGAATGCCAAAGTAAACGAAATAACATATACTTGTTTGTAACACGTAACGTATCGAGTTCACACTGTTTCGGCAGATACTAAAGTGAAGAATAATTAAAGAAATTAAAGTAGACACGAAAAATACGTTCGCACCATTTCTGGTTAATTCAACTTTTTTGCTTGCCATTGTTTGTTGCCGTACAAACACATTAAAAAATAATTTTCATTATTGTTTCTTCCGTTTACACTATCAGTAACAATGGTTGGATTGTGACACTGCTAGAGTATAAATAGAACAATTCAATTTGATTGTCAGAAACTTAATTAATCAGATGGAAAGCTCTTAAAATGTATACCTAATATAGTAATTATCAACAACAAAAATACATAGAAATACATTAGTTAATACATACTTAAATAAACGAATTGTTTTGAATCGTACACATTTTCTTTTTGTAAAAATTTCTTTAACAAATTTTTAAATGTACTCTCTTAAAAACATGTTCTTACTTGTAACGGTAATTTGTTAAAGATTTTTTTACACTAATAAAAAGGAGTCCTTTCTAACAGGGATGTGTTATGTGCATTTTTTATATATTATATATATATATATATATATACAGCGTGTCCCATGATTAATGTAACAAGATGTGTAATGAATTAAAAATTTTGGATCTCAATTTGATCTTTTGTTACTACGTCCTGACTATTTTTTTTGTCATTGTCGTGACTGGCGCTTGGACCGGTCCATTATATGTCGTCATGTATTGGCTGTGCTGTTATTTTTATGTTCTTATTTACCTTCTATAATGTTTACACACTTAATTAATATTATTACTTGTGAGTACTAAGGTGGGTAAGGCGAAGACGAACCAATCTCTATTGTATACGGTTTCGTCACCACACTGTACAGGTTTATACTGATTTTCTGGGGCACCATACATAACACTTACATCACAATACAATATTTGTATAATGTACCATACGAATAAATAAATTTATTTATCATTGTAATAATAATGTTGCTCTATAATAAATCATTTATTCAACATAAATGTCTTCCTTTTCTGCACCCCATTCTATGCGAGGTCTAAAACTGTTCCAAATTTCCTTAATTTATATATGGTGTACGGCGTTTTATATTCTTCCTTTAGTATCTACCAGGCTTTTTAAGCGAACCCATAAAAAAATTCAGTATAGTGAGGTCAGACGACATAGGAGGCCACGCAATCGAACCATTTCTAGCTATCGACCTAGCGTGCTGACGAATGTGCAGGGCATCTATCTTGCTGAAAATAAATTGGTTGTCATTAAGTATTTTTTCCTGAATTTTTCAAACAGATGTAGAAAAGTATCCTGATTTAACCGTCCTTCTATAAAGTAAGGTCCAATAATACTAGAACGATATGAATTGGCACACTACATATTCACGTTTTGGTAATATTGCCTTCTACAATTGATCCGAAAGTTTGGATTTTCTGTAGACCAGTAACGATAACTTTGAGAAGAAATAACGCCATTTGTGTTAAGTTGCTTCTACTGAAAATACTATGTTTTTATCAAAATTTCTTTAATAGTAAGCACACATTTTGGTTGGAACGGTTAGACCTTAATAGATTTGTAAATTCATTGCAATTACGATTTACTAATATTAAGATTACCGTGTCCTCAATGATAGTTTAGGATCTATAGAACATTAAGGCATCGTTTTCGTCATATATTTTTTTTTCTTGGCGTTAAGAACGCTGCCAGTTGCAAGATATTTCTTAACTATTCGTATGGCAGTCATACGTGTAAGACTTTCTCGTTAAACTACCGTACCACTTCTCTAATTTTTTTTATAAATACATTTTTGTTCAGTCTAAAATAACGATTTAATTAAAGTCAGTAGATTAGCCTAAAATTTTGTATAATAATAATAATAATAATATTTATTGGCTATAAGTATAAATAACTATACATAAGCGTCGTCAATAATTAAATATCACAAAATAGTTTACTGTAAAGATTTACAAAAGTGCAAGTATTCATTCACAGTGTAAAAAGCATTTGACATTAAAATATTTTTTAAATTAATTTTAAAAATATGTAATGGTAACAGTGTCATTCAATTGGTAAAGCATTGTATAATTTTGAACCAGCATAAATAGAAGACTTTTTATAGAGAGTGTATTTGTGGTGCGATAGAACTAAGAAATGCTTGTTACGGGTAGGGTAGTTGTGAATATCACAATGGCTTTTAAGGTTTTGCGCATTAGCATGTATATAGTATCTTGTAAATGTTAGCAACTTTGCCGACAGGTATGTAAAGCAGTTACATAGTCGATTCTTCAATAATTATAGCCAACCTAACAGTTAGCAAGTATAAAAATTTCGAATCGCCTGCAGTAAAGTACGCAAGAGGTTGTACAATAGCAAACAAACACTGAGAATCACCCGACAGCTGTTTCGTCCTTTGGGACTCATCGGGGAGTGAGAGAACTCGAGTGTAAGTTTACTATTGTACAAACGCGCTGTCGACTATATGCCCTACTGGAGGGATCACAATATTTAAACGATAAGTTTCTCGACCTCTAGTGTCGACACGTGAAAGCGTTCACGTACGTAAATGTTAGCAGCTTTGCCGACAGGTATGTAAAGCCATCTAAAATCTCATTCGGCAAATCATTAACGTATAAGGAAAATATTACAGGACCCAATGTACTACCTTGTGGTGTACCATATTGTAAATGAAACTGTTCTGATGTAATGTTATTTAATTTTACTTTAAAGTTACGATCCGACAAGAATGACTTTATCCAGTCGTTGAGGTTGCCCCTAATACCTAAATTGTACAATTTTTGAGATGTAAAGTTAATATCAATAGTGTCAAAAGCATTTTAAAGGTAAAAAATTCCTATTACGTACTTATGCCTCTGTAGTTTATCATATATAGTTTGCACAAAACTAATAGTAGCCATCTCTGTTGAGGATCCTTCTTTATATGCATATTGATGAATAGTTAGTATATTAAACTTTTTTAGGTAATTATTTAATTGCAAAAAAAGTCTTCAAATATTTTGAAAAAGTTGACAACATAGATATAGGTCTGTAATTAGAAACTTCATCAGTTTTTTCTTTTTTGTGAATTGGTACAATAAGAGCAGTTTTTAAAACACTAGGAAATTTTCCTGTCAAAATAGAGTAATTAAATGTAGTTGCTAGTATTTGAGCTATACTATCTACACAAGATTTTATGACTCTTATTGGCATTAAATCCAATCCTGATGAATTTTTGTTATGAAATGACCTAATAATATTTTTTATCTCAATTGACGATACAGGAACACATGACATGGTGTAGTTATTAATTTCTGGGAGAGTACACTGTAAATATAAAGAATCTTTAAAATTTGATGTCATTTTCTCAACTACAGATTCTGTAACGTGTTTTCCAAATATATTAGGTAAATCATTTTTATCTTCCTAGATGTCATTTTTTAATTTTAGTATTTTACACTGTGTTTTCCTTATGGGATGGCCTTTTAATTCATTTACTAGTGTCCATAACGTTTTAGATTTGTTTGATGATTTCATAATTTTTTTATGATAATAAGCTGATTTTAAACTTCGTTTTTAAAGATTTGTACATGTGTGTATATGTAAACTATTGTCATATTTTTTAACCAGCTCAAGTGTTGCAATTTTTTATATTTCTTTTGTAGATCAGAACTAAATTTAATTTTATTATTATTATAAGTCTTTAATTGTCTAGTTTTTCTGGAAAAAGCCTATTAAAATGATGAACAAAATGAGAGTAAAAGTGTTCAAACATTTCATCCACATTATTAGAGTGCATGGGTAATTTATATTTCATAAATATGTGTTTAAATTCCTCCATACCATATATGTTTGAGTTCGCCGTAATACATTTGTATTTTGGTTCACTTTGTTATCATTGTTATGAAATATCGAAACAATTTGTGGTAGGTGATCAGAAAATCCTAGGTTTTCATTCCGCTGTGCATAAATTATATATATATATATATATATTTATGGCTGAAGCCTGTCATTCTGAACAACTTTTCTTAGTAATATCTTTATAATCAATGGTAATATTTTAGCATATTGTGAACGAGAAAGATACTTTACCCAAAACAGAAATATATCTTGCTCAACTGACAATGCCTATATGATTTTAAAACCTCGGAAGTATATTAAAAAATTTCAAACCAAGCAGATCTTAGTTAAAAAAAATCAAATTGCGATTCAAAGATTTTTAATTTCGCACACCTCTTGTGACATCAATCCTGAGACACGCGGTATATGTATAAATACACAGCTGGGAAAGTGAACAATTTATATTTTTTTAAAGTATCTACGCAGGAGTTCATAGCTTTTTACTTTTTTATTAGTTTTTTTTTTATTTATGATTAATCTCAAAATTTTTTTTGTGCAATGAAAATTCTATTGGCTTCTGATACTCCGCCCTACAGAATAACCCCATATGAGAAATGTGAATATTAGTGTGGCAAAACCATAGAAAAGACAAACCGATTAATAGTTTTTAGAAAAAATCGATTAAGGTGGTTGAACACCTCGTGACCAAAGTCTAAAGTGTTACCTTTCCCCTTACGTTTTCGCAAAATATATTTGTCTACGAACATCAATCCTCGGATTACTCTGTTTAGCAAATGTGTTTTTACGAAACACTCTTCAATCTCTGTAATTGGATTTGGCAACGTAGTAAACTCTGAAAACTCGAATAAAATTCCATAAGGGATCATATTACATTTTCATTTAAGCTGATTAATGTATCACTTTATTTTAAGTACATATCTTGTTACACTTCATTCTGTAGTGCATTTTACTAGGTAGATAGATATAAATATAAAACGTTTCACAGATTTTACAGAAATAATATTCTAAATTGCAAGAAATCCATTTTTTTCAAAATCACTAGTGCCATATTAAATTAGGAACCCAAATTTGACTACATAAATCTCCAATGTGATATTTGATGTGTGAATGAAAAAAAATTTTAAGCCAGAAACTACAGCATTTCTTTTGTACCGGCGACTATGGTTTTTAAGCAAACTTGAAAATTGAAAACATCAAACATTTGTAAGAAATATTAAAATTACAGCATTTATCACTAGTTACTTATAGTGAATGCAAAAACAGTAACCGAGCGTAGGTGTCACGTTTTTTGACTACTTCTACAGTTTATTTGGTGCTAGCAGCAAACTGTGGCGTCGTTATAGCAAAAGGTTGTTATAAGTTATTAGTAAAATTTAGACTAATTACGTGTGTGGGTGTGTGTGTGTGTGTTGTGTAAATAATGGGTCATTATTCCCAATTAAAGACTAAGTCATGCTTGAGCAAAAAACGAAAAAGTCTGAGACGAAGACTAGCTTCTATTCGACAAATGTAAGTATGACCACAATATTATTATCGCGTGTTTTTTTTATTATACATTTTTTACATAAAACGTAAGATATACGTGGAATTAGTTTACATTTAAAAACAGCGTGAACTTTACTTATTTGTTTATTCTTAATGTACATATTTTGTGTAGGAAACAGAACAAATAGGTACAAGAAATTGGCAGATGAAGCAGTCGCCCTACCAGTATCATCTACGATTTTGGCAGGAAAATATCAACATTGTGCATGAGCAAGTAGAATCAAACAAAAATGATGGGAACGAGTTGCGTTCAGAAGTTTGTTTTGATGTCGAGGAAGAAGGTTTAACAGAAGAAGCGCCATATTGCTTAAATGGCAGAATAATAGTCAACATTGGTTTTTGTTTCAACAAATATTAGGACAACCTCGCCATGCCCCCTTCGATTGTGATATTGAAGACATGTGTATAATATCCGAACTTCGACATGGATTAAGAAATGATTTTTTTAAATGTAAAATGTGCGAAAAGACTATTAAAATATCATCAGACGATACTTGTGATGACACACAGCCGCTGTCCTTGCAGCAGTTTCCACAGGAACGGGTTTTTCGCAAGTTCAAGAATTTTTAGCAACTATAGATATTCCCTGTATGGCGGCAGGAACTTATGCTGTAAATCACGACAAAGTACTTCAAAAACTTTGTGAAACAGCTTGGAAAAGCATGGAGGATGCAGGCAAGGAAGAAAATAGGCTAGCTCGAGAGCTTGGGGAAGTTGACGAAGAAGGATATCCTCTTATTACAGTGATAGGCGACGGAGCATGGTGCAAACGCTCTTATAGAGTAAATTATGATGCCTCATCTGGAGTTGGAGTTCTTATAGGCCACCGTACTAGAAAAATTTTATATTTAGGAATAAGAAATAAATATTGTTGTTTATGTGCACGAAATGAAGTACGTAAACTACCGATACCTGACCACAATTGCTACAAGAATTGGACCAATTCATCTACTTCCATGGAAACGGATATTTTAGTTGAGGGCTTCAATAGAAGCGTAGAAATGCACGGTATAAAGTACGCTAAATTAGTTGGAGATGGTGATAGTAGTTTATATAGAAAACTACTTGAGACTAGGCCGTATGGACCAAAATTAATTGTACGAAAAATTGAATATTGCAACCATTTATATCGGAATTTTTGTAGCAAAATGTTTGAGTTAACTAAAAAAATTTGTAGTTTTTCAAAAAATAAATCCGTCCCTATTACAATGAGAAGAAAATTAGAGGCGAATGTGAGTAGGCTTCGAAGTGGAATTAAAAAAGCGGTAGAACACTGGATTTGTCAAGAATTATGAATAATGTTTCAAGTTTATTGACAAACATGGATACAAATGCCGCTGAACAATATAACTCCATCGTTTGTAAATTTGTTGGAGGTAAAAATAATAATTTTTTTCTTCGTGGAAGTTACGAGGCAAGATGTAATAGGGCAGCTTTATCCTACAATTCTGGGGAGAATATCATCGTCTAATTTACAAAGCTCTTAGTAATAGTAGAAGTCCTGGTAAAATTACAAAAAAGTATGTGACAAAAATAATGAACAATGCTAAAAAGAGAAAGTTAAGAAGACAGTTGTTTAGGTAAATGTTATATAGTTTAATGTGATCTATATACTATACGTTTTAAATTATTTTAGGACTACTACTAGGACCAAATTAAAAAAACCAAGGTTGAACGAAGACTTGGACTATGGAGGACCAGCTGAAGATGCGAATTTTTTGTTGCTAGCGCCAGATATGGATGATACTGAATTTACCAAAAACAAAGACAACATTCTGGAATCCATGAAAAAAAGCCTCGATGATATTTTAGAGATTGAAAAAAGTACTGTGGGTCAAAGTACTAATCCACTTTGGATTGAAGCTCGCGCAAATCGGTTGACAGCATCGTACTTCGGGCGAATCTGTTGTTTGAGAAAAACAACATCTTGTGAAAAAGTGCTTATAGAAATGTTGTACAAGCGATTTCAAGGCAACGATTATACTCGATGGGGCAACAGCAACGAAGGAAATGCACTTCAAGTTTTTCAAAATTCTTTCCCACAATTGCCACCACCACGGCAGTGTGGTGTGTTTATTGATAAATACAAGGGAATATTTGCAGCTAGTCCAGATGCAATCATGGGTGAAGATTCCCTTATAGAAATTAAATGTCCGCTAGGATCAAAACTTTCTCCAGAATATACACCCATTGAAGCTGCTTTGGCAAAAAAATAAAATTTCTTGAATGTAACAAGAATAATGAGTGGAAACTCAAGAGAAGTGATAAATATTTTATGCAAGTACAAGGACAACTTCAAATTACTGAGAGAAATTATTGTTACTTTGTAGTTTGGACAAAAAAAGGCGAAACAGGGAATGGAACTATTTTAGTAGACAAAATTACTAAAGACGATTCGTTTTGGAACGATACAATGCGACCAAGATTAGAGTATTTTTATTTTAACTGTTTATTGCCGGAAATTGTAGATCCGAGATACTCAAGGAGACTCCCAATTCGAAATCCTGTAAGGCCCTATGATGGCTTAAAAAAAGCTATGTTCAATTAACAATTTTTTAAGATATAAGTAATTTAGTTTTTTAGTTATGATTTTAAATTTTACTAGTATATCGAAAATCATGCAGTGTCTGTCCTTATACAGTGCATTTAGAAATGTTTGATATTTTATCAGTTTTTAAATGCTTTAGTTCTGTAAGAATTGAGGCTTCCACGGCCGGAGTCATTGTTCAAACGAAAACGTCCTCCGGTCCAATTCCGGAAGATGTTTTTTGCTGTTTTACTTCTTTTTATGTAATTTAAATTTTACTCTCTTCATTAATTCAAAATTATGCGTAAAAGACAATTTGAGACACAAATTTCTAATTTTGTATGAAATTGAAACAAAAATTAAAATTGTCAGTATTGAACTGAAACTCGAGTTATAGGTGTAAAATATCATTTCGAACAACTTTTCTTAATGACTATTTCTGATATCTTTACAAAAAAACACCATTTTTGAATATTTTAATATTAACATGACAAATTTGACATGTGCCAAGAACCCCTTCACCGCCACCAATTAGTGTTATTTGGTTTAAACCAAGCAAAAACTAAACCCTAAGTAATTTCTAATGCGTACTTTTTGGAATTCACTGTATCAATAGTTATGATTAGTAGCGAATGATTTTAATTATATTGATTAAACCGAATGTTTATTATACGTAATTATTGGTCATGTGCTGCAATTGAAACAAAAATTTTAAAAGTGTAATACCTCAATTCATTCAGTTGAAAAAACGTATTTTTAGGTGCTCATCAGTCGTCTTAAAAAAAGACGATTTACGCACTCATTTGCGGCTGTAAAGTAGCACTTTTTTTGTACCATTAAAAACATCCACTTTGTTAAAATAATCAATCGCGGTTCGCAAAGTTTTTCGAAAAGTGACAGACTCATATTCATCATCACAGTTGATATTCTATTCTCAGCAATAAATCTTAACGTTGTTTTAATTAATATTTCATAATTTAATAATTTATTTTTACAAAAACGTCTAAAAAATTTTGTGTTCACCGCGGTTGTAAAGGTTTTTTTATTATAAATTAATGATGAGACATGTATTCAAAACTTTTGTTTTCAATAGATACCTAAACATCATCATTAATATTATGCATATGAGCTACGTACGTACGTTTAAATAATAACTTTTGTAAATTAAATTCGTTAACCAATGTATATTGTATAAACGTAACGTTTATTAGTACGTACGTAAAACAAAATGTTATGAAATATGATATATAAACGGATAAACGCGTAGAGATCTGCGAAAGACAGCGCTGCATTGCCAAAGCTTTCCAGACCTGAAAGTTATTTTCGCAATCCGCTAGAGGAGCATCTAACCAGTGACAAATTTACCAATACTTGAAATTTCGATTTTCATACAAACTACCTGAAATTTTTGATTTAATTTTTTTTTTAAAGTTTATTCAAAATAGACAATCTTCGGTACAGAAGAAATTTCGTCGCATTCCTTTCACTAAAAAAGGTTTTTTTTTCATTAAAAAAATTCAGATTAAATGTTCTGTCCCTCCAAAGGTATATTAATTAAGAACGTCATCGTTAAATTTCAAAGTAAAATCTTTACTACTAATGGAGTAATCCGACAATTGGTAAGAGCGGTTTGTGTGTAACTCGTAAGCCGCCTTAACCGATTTTTAAAATCGTTTTTTAAGTCGATTCTTCTTAAAGTCGATTTAAAAAACGGGTTTTAAAGACGATTTTATACATTGGACTTTATAATCGAGGTTTTGAGTCGATTTATTAAATCAGTTCTTAAAATTATGGTTTTTATCAATTGTATAAGTGAATTTATATGCTGTTATTAATTGATTTTTTAAAAAAATCGGAAATAAACGCGGAATAAAAAACTGATAGAAAAAATACACCCAGAAAAAGCTGGAGGAAAGAAAGCCCTGGTGGCCAAAAAAAGTGGCCTGAAGTCAATGTCTACATATTGTTACGTTTATTTTTCTCCGAGATGATCAGGATAATGAAGGTGTCGTAACAAACCGGATGCAAATATGAAACTTAGCATATAACCAAATAATTACGTAGGTTTAATAAATAATATTAATGGAATTACTAAACAAGAATTATTCGATACGACTTCGCACATGTAATAAAATTTATGTTACGTTTTAAATTACACATATAAGACTAATTCTGACTAGAATCGATTCCCATCGGTTACAGTGCAAAACAAAAATCTGCGTATACTATATCAAATGCGCCGTACGTATCTAATACTATGTCTAATACTAGTGATATTATGATGATAAAAAAACCTGGCCGTGGTCCAGCTCCTCGACCCATGAACGTCTTTTGTAACTCAGGGGCCCGCATGAACGGACTCGATAAATTTGGGACCGAAATTAAAACACCTAACGAAATAATAGATAATAGAGACGCGCTTACAAAAGAGAAAAGTTGTTACCGACAACGGTGTTTTATTTACTAATTCCCCAAAAGGATAACTGGACCATTAATATTCGAAAATATGATCGATCCGAATCTACAAAAACCGATGACAAAATGTAACAATAGATATAAAATAAAGGATACGAGAAGTCTTACCTAATGATAAGGAAAGCGTTGCGTAAATAATCCGACGTGAGTCGATAATTTATATAGTGTAATTCCAATCACCAATTTTTAACCATACAAATTAATAGAGGACACAAAAACTTAATCTCGTTCACGAAACTGTAAGCAACACCCAGCTTAACAAATGTTTTGCGGTCAAAGCTCGCAACAGAATGCCTATCAATCAGTGAAATCCACACAGTCTCGAAATGGAAAACCCAATTACCCATCTATTTCAAAAATACAGGACCGCATTTAATACAACAAATAACGGACAAATACAGAGCCGCAATTTAAATGGAACAATATTTTATTAAGCTTGTTTATAAAAGTTCATGACAAAATTGTTACTCCAACTTTTGATAAACAATTATATATAAAATTTTTTAAAATAAATGTTTAAAAATCAATTTAAAAAAACCGTTTTAAAAATCGATGATAAAAACGGTTTTATAAACCAATTTTAAATATGCAATAAATATTTTTGAATTTGTTAAATTAATTTTAAAACGTGGTTTATAAGTTTCTCTTGTTAATTATCTTACTTTGTAAAAAGGCTTTCTTTTACAGTTTCTTACGTTTGCCAAAACGGACAATATATGTACAAAGCAGGTACCCGTACAAACCAATGACAGTTTTATGCTCATAAGTATTCCTTAAACAATATTCAATTACATAGTTACCAATAAGAGGATTATTATAGTTAAATGTTAGTTTGTGAGTGCAAGGGGTAAAATTTGTCAATGTTTTATCAATGGTTTTAACATTTTTTCCTTTAGAGGTCGATAATAAAAGAAAATGTTATTGCATTAATGTTTGGTAAATATATTAATCGAAGAAACGTGTTAGATGAGAAGTAACCGTAAGAAATAGGCTCCCATAAGGCTCATGATGATTTCCTTATTTCCTCAAATGATGCCCCAGGTGTCAGAATTATTCAAGGCGGCCCTTTGCGATAAGGTATCGATCGTTTGGTCGCTTAAAATGACATTTTGGCTTCAGGCCACTTTTTTCGGCCAAATGGTTTTCTTTCCTCCGACTTTCTATGTGTGTATTGTTTTTGGGCAATTTTTTATTCCAATTTTTTTTAAATCAATTAATATTAGTAAGAGCATTTAAATTCATGATTACAATTGATGAAAAACACTATATTAAGAACCGATTTAAAACATCAACTCAAAAACAACAAAACAACCGATTGATTATTGATCTTCACTTCATGACTTTAAGAATTATTTTATTTTATAAATTATTATTGTTAGTATTCCACTCTATTCTTTTGATTCATACTGTTATCTAATTCTTTTTTACAATATGAGACCAAACAATTTGCCGCTTAGATCCCTCTCCATCATGTCAGTTCGCGAATCGTAATTTGACAAAACTTTTTCTGCAACTTTACCCCAAACATTGATCATTTTTTGAGTATTCTTTGTTGGTCAAGCCTGCCAAAGAAATTTTTCTTTTGTAACACCAAATTGTAATTTACGTCTCTTAACATCCGTTGCTTGTCATACTTCTTTAAACATTAGATTTTTAAAGGGATCTAATACAATATTAAACTTCTTATAATATAATCCCTGGACCAATTGAGCGGTGGTATTCCATAAAACCTTCACGACTGTTTGCTTGTACTCCTCCCCATTATGTTGACCCATGTTAAATGCATAATCTTTTAGAATTTCATTTATCTGCTCTACGCTTAGTGCTGTAGTGTATGTTTACAAGATAAGACCTTTCCTTGCAAAAAGACTCAAATTGTTTCCAAACTGACACGTGAGCCTTTTTCGTATTGGCAGGGATATTATACAGGGTGTCCCACCACTAACAGCACGGGTTTCAAGTTTACGTCTTTTTTAATTTCGATTTTATTCGAACGGAATATCATGTAGGTTAATAAGGGCTACAAACTAAATATATTTTTAAATATATAGGGTGGTTCAAAAACAGGTGAAACATCAAAGTTATGTTTTCTAATGGAACATCTTGTATTTGACAATGATTTTAATTTCTATGGAAAAAATAAGGGCCAGTTTCTCCCAAGATTCCTCTACTTAATTATTACGGTTCTACTGCACTTGGATAAAGAAACCCTAGTACAATATGAAAGAGAATTATTTCTCTATGAAATGAGCCAACAAAATACAGGGTGTTCTAATTGAGATAAGAAAGATAATCTAATTTGAATGTATTTATAATGGCACTTGAATTTTTAAACACCCTGTGAAGTATTCCGAAATTTTTACACTAGTGGTTGATGAAGTGATGAGTTGTTAGTTAGAAACCAATGAGTTTTTCTTTGATTTTATCTCACATTTATCGAAAAATCAAAATATCTCAAGAACCGTAATAGCTAGGTAGAGGGATTCTGGAAGATACTAGTCCTTATTTTTTCCGTAGAATTCGAAATCGTCGACAAATTCAGGGTGTTAGTAGTCTGACACCCTGTATTAGCCACTATTGATGCTATAACTGGTTTTTAATCTTTGTTCGTGTAATTTTAATACCGAATACAACTCGATGATATGAAATGTATTTAAAGGTATCGTATAAAATATGACAATAATGATGGAGAGTATATAAGAGAACCGAGAGAGTTGGAACAGTAGGGTAAGTGTAGGAGATAGGGAAAAGAACATTTGGGACAGATTTAGAAAAAAATGATGGATGGTAAGAAACGTGATGTTATATGGAGCAGAACTTTGTAGATAGAAGAAATGAGAAGTACTAAAGAAGATGCAAGAAATATTTGAAGTAGAAGTTAGGAATGGAGAAAGAGATGCAGGATTATATACTGAAAGAAGAAGCCTCTTAGAACATAACAGAATAAATAGTCTCCATTTTAGAAACCAGATCAAAACTTTCTCCATGCTTACGACATATGCATGGGCTGAATGTAATTACACACAGCATTCTTTCCTCACAGCATACATTCTACACTTACCATTTTCTCAAATGCACCAAAGTAATATATAACCACAAAAATATCATATGTGTTTATCAATGTCCAGTAGATAATAGCCACATAAATAATAAACGGTAAAGGTTGATCACTAAATTCTAAAGAAGTTATCATAAAAGTAGATAATAAAATTATAAACCAGCATATTAACAATTTGTAACAAAAAAAACCGTTAAATACAAAATTAATTTCTTTACTCAGTTCTTTCAAGTCAGTAAAACTTTTTAAAACCGAATGGAATTCGATTAAAGAAACTCGAAACGTTTGATATTCAATTAGAAAATTATGTACAATTTGTAATCTTTGTTTAGGTCACCTAAAATACATATAACAAAGCATAATACATTTACATTTATAAGTTCATCAAATATTATCAAATAATAACATTCACGAGGCGCTGCGTAATCGTCATACTCAAAATGCGACATTAATCTATTAATTATTACGTTTAAAATTAAAATTGAATACAGCAGCATCAAAATACTGATCACACGTTTTTGCAGCCTCATAATTAAGGGTTTTCTTTGTAGCAAAATTAAGCTTCTCATCGAGTACTACTAACTTTTTCACAATGAAATAAACACGTTCTCGATAATAAATTAAAAACAAAAAGATATTGAATGAAACCTGCATAACTGGAAACGAACAGAAAAGCACGCGACACCGATTCTAGTGAGTATGATTTTATATTGCAAAAATGTATATGAATAAAAATCAAACCAAATACAATAAAAACCACCGTCATCTTCCAAATTTTTAAATTAGTATCGTTTAATTTGTAATTTTTGTTTGAATTCGACCACAATAAAACCGAACAATTTTGAAACAATTTGCAGGGTACAAAGACTTGATAAAAATTTGAAATTTTGACTTTTCATTTTATTAAACTTCAACGTTTCTAAGGAAAACTGAACTTTTTGAAGAGAAATTATTTAATTATTTCAAGTGTTGCTTCATTATTGATTTCAGTTAATTTGTTTGTATGGTATTTAGAATTTGTTAATCTATCATGTGCTTTTAAGGAAATTAATTTGTAATTAAGTAAATTGTAATAGTTTATGTAAAGAAATAATAGAAAAGTTTTATTTATTGTAACTAGTTACAGAAAGAGGATGTTTTAAACATTTGAAAACTATGAACTATGAAAACTTTGGTTATGAAAAATATCATTTTATACGTCAAAAATAGTATAACTATTAAAATTTATTGGTACTACAACTTTTTTTCTCAGTGTTATATATTTGGCGTTTTTCTTTAATCGCGTCACATATTAAATGCTATGTTAGGTACACATTTCAACGTCTTTAATTTCAAAAATAAATCTGTAAATGAATATAATATATACTTAACTGTATTTATAATAACATAGTTATCCAATTATTTATCTGTATTGCCACAATAATGCCTACGTAATGTTGCAGCAATATTACTATTGTAATCTTAAGCAAATATTGCTGTTGTAATATTTAAAATCTAATATTGAAAATACAACATCGGATTATGATCTACTCTTATTACTTATACAATATTAGAAAGATTGGTTAGATTAACCGTATATAAAAATATCAGCCCTACATATATAGTCAGTCTCTAGCCAATATGTTTTTTTTGGGATTGTATTGATCATTCTTCTATGGTTGCGAAATCTTCAACTTTTGTCACTTAGAATCGGGAAAAAAATTAATTTCGTCGATGGGCAAAAACTAATTCTGGTTTGTGGCCTTATCACTTTTGATTTTGAACTATTTATGATAATGCTGTGTAATTGGCAGGGGTCCATATTTGACATATCATACATTGTACTATGTTCTTACTAGTTTTGGTGGTTTTATAAATATTTGATTGTATTGTAGACGTTTCTGTTTTATAAATAACTTTGTTGTTGTCCGATGGTTTCAAGTCTACGAAATACAAGTTTATATGATAGATTCATAACTCCATACACAAAAATTAGAAGAGGTTTGAGTATTTTATCGGATTTTGTTGTATTGTTGTTAGTATAATTTGTTTAAAGAATTGTTAATCAGCAAGCAATGGATTCATTGATATAATGTTAATAAGCAAAACACACTTCACTAAAAAATCCTACTTCAAAATTTCTAACTTTATTACTTATTACACCAACCATCCAGACAACAATTCTAATAAAGTAATGTATCAAACCGTATGCTCTTCCTAAACACGAGGCCACAACCATCAAAGTAAACTAAACTACGAAATAACAGTTTCGGTTTACTTTGACATTCTGTGACCTAAATTCATTTCCAGAAGCGACTTCAACATCACCTGGGTCACAACTAAAGGCAGAAAACTAAACTAAAGTTCTACAAGAAAACAATTACAACTACTTATCTACAGCAAACCCAAGCTACTGGGCTTTGGACCCAGACTTTCTCGACTTCTGTAATGGAATATTGAAATGTTATACTCATATACATGATGACATACCAATAACTCTAATACTAACTGGGAATACTATGGATGCATCCTGAAATAGTGTATAGAGAAAATTTGCTTAAAGAATCCGCAGGAACTAGACGACACAGTCATTAATTTACCACCCATCTGTGATAAATTTATACAGACAAGACAATACATTGTGTCAAAAGCAACATCTCAACCAATACATAAACTACCCTCAACCCTTGGGTTATATGCGACAAAGTAAAAAAAAAGACGAATTTGCTCACCACTTTACTAATGTATTTAGTCCACACAAAGTCACTATAGATAACCCACTATCACAAACCTCTTCGACTCCAGAAACAACTCCCTCCACTCCACCCTCACTTACTCCCAGAGACATAAGACTCAAAATCTAGCAACGAAACCTTAAAAATCAATTGGATTGGACTAAATCACACCCAGAATACTAAGAAAACTACAAAAAAAAGAAACTGTGCTATCTATATATTTAACGTAATACCGAGGCTTCAGTACCGGCCAACAGAATTTAAAAACCGTATAAGTTTATCTGTAATTTCCAAACTTCTCCAAAGAGTATTACTACGAATTCTTGATCCCGATTCCAGAGGAACAACTTGGATCCCAGACCGCCAATTTAGGTTGCGTTGGTCCTACTACACAATCCATCAGTACCACAGGATAACCCAAAAATAAATGCTGTGTACCTTCTTGCTTGACGTTAGTCAAGCTTTCCATAAGATCGAGCTATATTCAATATTTTTAGGAGAACTCCAAGGAAGTGTCTTGGGACCTTTTCTATATATACTATATGCTTTGTCTACCTTGAACTATCTTTTGTTTGTTTAATGTTACTCGCAGCATCACAGTATGTCCAAATTCATCTTAATCTTCTGGAAAACTGAATTAAGTTATGGAAAACTAAGATAAATAAATTCAAATAGAGACATAGAACATTCACTTTTTACTTCGGGCTTTACTTAGACAATAAGCTTACCAGGTGGGAACACATCAAGAGGAAAAAGAAACATAAAATTAACCCTCAAAAATCTCTACTGGTTACTTAGACGAACATCAGTCAGATAACAAACTACTGTTGTACTAAACTATTATCAAGTTCATATTGGGAGATGAAGTATGGGGCTGCCCTAGCTAGTCTAACCTTGACATTATACAAAACTGCCAATTAAAAATTTTAAGAACAATCACCAATGTACCACGGTACATAACCAACCAGATGTTCCACAAAGACTTAAACATTCCGATAATAACAACAGTTATTTAAGATAGAACGTTAGAAAATATTGAAAACATATCTGCGCACAAAAGATGAGTAATTACTACTATACAATTTTGTCAGACAACTATCTTATGCGATTAATTGTCGTTTAATTGACAGCGATGGTCTAGTGACGTTATGGGTTCTGATAGAAAACTCAAAAAAGAGTGAAAATACAGAACTATACATTTTATGAAAAATGCCTGAAAACAAAAAAGACTCACTAGTTATATTAATAGAAGGGTGGAACTGTAGAAACCTCAATATGGGTTTAAAAAAAAGAAAACAACTATAGACGCCATTAACAAAGTGCTATAAACCTAAGAGAAAAAAAGCAAACGATGAAGTGCCATCATTTTGATTGGTATGAGGAACACTGTTATTTATTTTGTTATATAGTCATTAGGAGGCTATAATAACAAAATAATTACCTACCTTGTCTAAAAAAACTAAAAGAACTACCCTAACTAACTAACTAACCCAAACTACCCGGATAAAAACCACCACTATTTCAAACTAAAGCAGGAAAACATGGACAATAAATTGCGAACTAAATAGTGTTACGTATACAAATACGCCCGACTGGTAGACAACCCAAACGGCAACAAGTAAGAACGACGCCCCCTTCGAGTGTTACGAGCGTTAATCGTGCTATACTGTTACGTCATCTTTACGTCGTGACCCGCCGCGAACCCAACGGCGTGCTTGTTTTCTAGACATTTGCGAACCCTTTCAATATAAACTTCTGTAGTGCTAAAGTGTAAATAAACCAAATAAACTCCAACAATAGACAATAAACACGTAGTCGTAAAGCGCCAATTTTTCAAAACAACGTAGACTGATTTGTTGCTCTCTTTCATAAAAGATCGCTGTATAAATCCCAAAATTTTGTGTGAATTGAACTCTAAAAGTCTTTATTATCCGATTTAATTTAAATAATAATATAAATTCTTACCTTTTCATGAAATGAAGTAAACTTATGCAGCGTAACAATGACATCAACAAAGTTAATAAATATCCAGTAAATCGCGTTGAAGATTACACTAAAAGTTATAGTTAGACCATTATATTTATTAATAGTCATCCAAAATATGCAAATTAGAGTAACTAAACAAAAAACCACTAGCTTATACAATACAAAACCTTGAAATACTACGTTAATTTCTTTTGCTAAACATCTCAGGTGATTAATAATTTTCACAATAATCACAAATGTATGTGGTGGAACACGGATTCTTTTTGATTTGCACATAAAATTATGAACAATTTCAATTCTGTCCGTGATTAAATCTAATAGTAAAATTATAAAACACGTTAAAGAAACGTTTAACATTTCACTTAAATAAACAAAATAATTGCATATGGGGGTAGGACTACTTCCAAAATTTTCAAACCCAAAAACTGTAAGATCTATTAATAAATCAAAAATTACCGAAATAAGTAAAATCACAATAGTAATTAATAACCGTGTTCTAGAACGCTTATAATTAATTTCAATTTTAGTCACACTTTTAACGCTGAAGTCTACGGATATTAATTTTTCGACGATTTTGAAAAACTTTTTTGTAATACGTAACCGTGATGAAGTATTGAGTAATTCCTGTGTTGGTAATTACTAACAAAAACAAATTTAATACCGAATCAACTAAATGCAAATGTTTTCCGCAAAACAAAAATGAAAAATGTTAGATGTCATTACAACGGTTACAAAGAATATGTTAAATATTTTAAAACTTTTGCTGGTTGCATCTTTGGTAAATGACGTTGTTATTAAAAATCCAAAACATTTGGAATATATCGTTAGTGGTTGTAAAACGTATACCACATTTTTAGTTACGTTATTCATCAAAATGATATTGTTTTCACGAATTGAAACACGTTGACACTAAAGAGTAATAACTTCACGTTTCCATTAACTTTTAGTATGAATGATTAAGAACAGTCCACTTTATTAAAAACAACAATCAAAAGCATTAAAAAATTACATGTTATTCACATTAACCTAATCATATGAATAATAACTTGGGCTAAATAAAATTTACAGAAAATTATCTAGAATTTTCCAAGATGGCCATACTTTTACATGCGGTTTTAATTAACTTCGACAATGCATCAATTTTATAAAAATTAATAGAATCTCGAACAAACACCTCCGTACTCCTATTTTGTCTCTGTTTTGATTCATTAACGGACAATGAAATGTTTCCTTGTGAACAAGGTTGCGATATAAAAAACCCCAGAATTTTTCATTATTCCTAGACGACTACGAAAGCTTGGATGAAGTATATTTATTTTATTTACATTTAACAAAAGAATTTGGCTTTCCACATCAATACAAAAATGAAACAGTACATTTTCTAACTACCGTTATTTGACAAAATTCTTCTTCTTTTCAACAGTTTCTTTTCCAATCTGTTCTTTCTGTATTTCTCTTAATAACACTCTCATTCCCCTTTCTTCCATTATCAATCCTCCCTCATGTGTTTGACATATCTCCACACATTTCCACATATTCTGCATTTTCTTTTTTCATCTTCCCACCAGAACTTGTTTCCACTTCTGAATGTTGCTTTTATCCTTTAGCCCCCTTATATTTATTAAATATTTTAATACTTCTTGAGTTATTAATTTCTTATGCAGTTTATTGTACTTGCCTTCTTTGATCTTCTCTCTTGCATCTGATTATCCCTATCACTCCTAACTATTTCGTCTTCAATATTTCTTTCTTCTTCTTTTAACCTGTCATTTGCATACCTTCCTCTTTCATGCTTTTCTTTGTTACATCTTTCAAGCACTTGCATTTTTTCTTCTTTTGTCTATTTCTCCTTCGTATCTTATTTCTCCCCTCCCTGTTGGTAATTTCATGCTTTTAAATTTACATTCTTCTTCTACTATTATGTAAGCTGGGCGTATCTTTTCCTAGTCCAGTGTCGATCTTCAATACCTAAACCCTCTCTAATTCGTCCCATTCCTTCCATCTTCACACCTCCGCTTCGTACATCATGACACGTATCATCATCTTTTTAAACATCCACCTTCTTATTATCGTATCATTCCCAAACATTATTTCTCCTAACCCGCATACTTCCCGTATAAACCTATTTTCCTTCTTCGATAATTCCTTCATATGCTCCTTGTGTTTATTGTAAAGTTGATTGGTGTTAAATAATATGTAAAGATGTAACATTGCCCTTGGGTGTTTGAAATATTATTTTGTAAACATAAAACAATATTAACTATTTATGTGTGTTTGTCTTTGGTATTAAAACATTTTAAATGCTTATTCAAATGGTATTTAAAGTTTTTTTATATAGAAAGGCATTAGATAACAAAAATTATCTGCAAAATTTTACAAAATATACCTCAAAACTGAGCTTAATTTTTGTCGCTTTGCGTACACATGATTTTTGCTCGACCAATTTATAATTGCAATAAACTGCAAAAACACGTAGTCGTAAAAGCGCCAATTTTTCAAAACAACGTGGACTGATTTGTTGCTCTCTTTCATAAAAGAACGCAGTATAAATCCGAAAATTTTGTGTGAATTGAACTCTAAAAACTCTTTATTGTCCACTATAATTTAAATAATAATATGGTATACATATTAAAAATTCTTACCTTTTCATCAAATGAAGTAAACTTATGCAGCGTAACAATGACATCAACAAAGATAATAAATATCCAGTAAATCGCGTTGAAGATTACACTAAAAGTTATAGTTAAACCATTATATTTATTAATAGTCATCCAAAATATGCAAATTAAAGTTTCTAAACAAAAAACCACTAGCTTATACAATACAAAACCGTGAAATACTACGTTAATTTCTTTTGCTAAACATCTTAGGTTATTAAATATTTTCACAATAATCGCAAATGTATGTGGTGGAACACGGATTCTTTTTGATTTGCACATAAAATTATGAACAATTTCAATTCTGTCCGTGATTAAATCTAATAGTAAAAGTATGAAGCATGTTAAAGAAACATTTAACAGTTCATTTATATAAACAAAATAATTGCATATGGGAGTAGGACTATTTCCAAAATTTTCAAACCCGAAAACTGCAAGATCTATTAATAAATCAAAATTACCGAAATAAGTAAATCACAATAGTAATTAATAACCGTGTTCTAGAACGCTTATAATTAATTTCAGTTTTAGTCACACTTTTAACACTGTAGTCAACGGATATTAATTTTTCGACGATTTTGAAAAAACCTTTTTTGTAGTACGTAACCGTGATAAAATACTGAGTAATTCCTGTGTTGGTACTTATCAACAAAAACAAATTTAATACTGAATCAACTAAATGCAAATGTTTTCCGCAAAAACAAAAATGAAAAGTATTAGATGTCATTATAACGGTTGCAAAGAATATGTTAAATATTTTAAGACTTTTGCTGGTTGCATCTTTTACTAAATGACGTTGTTATTAAAAATCCAAAACATTTGGAACACCTAGATAGTGGTTGTAAAACGTATAAAACACTCTTAATTACGTTAATCATCAGAATGATATTGTTTCAACGAATTGAAACACGTTGACACTAAACGAGTAATAACTTCACTTTTCCATTAACTTTTAGTATGAATGAGTAAGAACAGTCCACTTTATTAAAAACAATAATCAAAAGCATTAAAAATTACATGTTATCACATTAACCTAATAATATGAATAATAACTTATGGTTAAATACAATTTGCAAAAAATTATCTAGAATTTTTCAAGATGGTCATACTTTACAGGCGGTTTTAGTTAACTTCGACAATACATCAATTTTATTACAAAGTGAATAAAATCTCGAACAAACACCTACGTACTAGTGTTTTTTCCCTGCTTTGTTTCATCAATGCACAATGAAATGTTTGCTTGTGAACAAGGTTACGATATGAAAAACCCTAGAATTTTTCGGTATTGCTAGACGACTACGAAAGCTTGGATGAATCTCATTTATTTTATTTACCTTTATCAAAATAATTCGGCATTCCACATCAATACAAAACTGAAACAATACATTTTCTAACTAACATTATTTGACCAAATTTTTCTTCTTTTTAACACTTTCTTATCCAGTCTATTTTTCTCCTTTTTCTTCTAATAAAACTCTCATTCCCCTTTCTTCCTTTATCAATTCATCACACTCCTCTCTTATGTGTGTGACATTTCCCTACTCATTTCTACACATTCTACATTTCTCACCAGCACTTGTTTCCACTTCTAAACGTTGCTGAAAACTTAAGGATTCTTCTATCCATTCAGTATTTTGGTATTTTTGAGCTATTTTCTTTTTGCAATTTATTGTACTTGCCTTTTGATCTTCTCTTGCATCAGATTAACCTTATCCCTACTAACTATTTCTGTCTTCAATATTTCTTTCTTCTTCTCTTAACCTGTCATTTGCATACCATCCTCTTTCATACCTTTTTGTCCCAGTTTGTTATTTTATTTGTTACCTTCCAGCACTTCTTTTGTTTAAACCTTCTTCGTACCTTATATTCCCCTTCCCTGCTGGTATTTGATCCTTTCAAATTTACATTCTTCTTCTACTATGTAAGCTGGGCGTATCTTTTCCTAGTTCAGTGTCCATCTCCAGTACCTTAACCCTCTCTAATTCGTCCCATTCTTTCCATCTCCATACCTCCGGTTTGTACATCATGACACGTATCATCATCTTTTTAAAGATCCACCTTCTTTTTACCGTATCATTCCCAAACATTATTTTTCCTAACCCCCATACTTCCCTTACAATCTTATTTTCCCTCTTCAATAATTCCTTTATATGCCTTTCGTGTTTATTGGCATACCCAAATATCTACACTCGTCCACGCTTTTGATCTCCTCTTCTCTCTTATCACTGCTTACCTTGTCTCACGTCCTTGTTTTAACAGGTATTTATTTATTAGGCGATTACTGCCAATACAATAATACCTTAATTACACCATATTTGTGTTATAATAACATACTTAATGACCAAATATTCCCGCCCCATCTTTCAATTTTGAACGGTGATGGTTTTTGCGTTTAAATTTGATGTGTTAATATAAATGTAAAAGTACTATTTTGAGACTTAAAAATGAGGTTGTAAGTCTTGACACTTTTACTCCTGTGGAAAGAGAATTCGATGAAAGAGTTTATACTGTCTAAACTAATCGGTATCTGAACGATATTAGAATCTTAGGTGGTATTGTAAAGTGATCAAACTCTACTTTAGACTAATTGGGGTGCAAATGTAAGTTTACCCTATCGTTCACGCTTGCCGAGATAACCAATACGATAACCGTGCCAGGTTCTACGGAAGGTAGTGAATGATCAGACTTTTGGAGAATGATAATTGTCAATGTTTATAAATAAATGACATTTGACAACAACAACTACGTATGGATTGGTCAGTGTCGTACTATAAATCGAATAAAATGAAATATATTGAACAGTTGCTGTTGATTTGTTCTCAATGAATTTGTTGTTTTAAATTTGTGAGAATTTAGAAAGTGAAAGGCAAATTCATCTTTTGTTTGCACTGTTCGTGAGCTAGCGTTTGACCATCTATAAACAGGTTTCACCCTGTTTTTCAAGTAGAAAGTCATTTTCCCATATAGCACCCAAACGGTAGTTTTTATTCCAATGAATTCAGTAGGATGAACACTGTATGAACAATAAATAAGATGTAATTTATGCAAACTGCATGTATTATTTGTTTAAAAATGCAATTATCAAAATAGACACGGCATAACTGATTAATTTAGAAACAGCTTAAGGTTTAAAAATATAATTACCATTCCAGCACACAAAAAAACCTTTTTTAAACTATCCTTCTCATACAATATTGCTAAGAGGTATAATTTATTGTCTGGTAAGCATTTGCCTCGTTCTTCTTTTAAAAAACAACTCAAACGTACCCTGTTGTCAAGTCAAGTAAATTCTCAATGTTTGTGATAATATTTGAGCCCTAAATTATGTGGTCTATGTTTAGTAAGTTACTCTATTCTTTTGTTTTTTTAGTGTTTAAGTGGAAGAACAGCTGTTGGTCTTCCATTAAAGCTGAACTTCACCCTACAATTAGCGTATAAAACCAATGTTATATATGACGAATAAAGAATTTTTTATTATTATTATTATTTTATAGTATGTTATTTCTGCCTGATCCTAAAAATTTATCTTTTGAACGGATGTTCTACAATCACTTTTGAAAATCCAAAGAAAACGTTCCAAAAACGCCAAATATAAACCTTCAATAAAACGTCACTTATGTTCCATCACATCAGTGTCTGTAACTTATTTAACACATTTCAAAAAATTAACAAAATGAATTACTATAGAACGTTCTCAATTTTACGTTTTATGCGCACGTTCTATAAGCATTATTTGAAACATCCAAAGAAAACGGTCCAAACGGGCCAAACATATTCCTTAACTGAAACGTCCATTATGTTCCAAAAACGTTTTCCTACCTGGGTGAGGTTGCAGGAAGACTTTTTTTTGTTTCAATAATATCTTCAATTAGTATTCCTCAATTTTTTTTACATTATTTTGCAGTTTCTAAATCAGAACTCAAGTCGAATCATAAACGTTTTTAATAAAACGCTTTTAATAACAAATTATTAGTTTGCAGGTGTTTTACAAACTAATTAATCCAAAAACAAGTCAATCTTTATATCGACGTTTCGGCTACATCAAAATAAAAAAAAACACAAAACGTCGAAATGAAAATTTCTTGCTACGTTCATAAGAAGATCCTATAATTAGGAAATATAAACCATTAAATTAAAAGGTAAGAGTAAACAACAATATAAATGTGAAACAAAAGCAAATTCTAGTACATATCTTATTATACATAGATCTTAAAGAAATGAAAATTATTATAAACATTACTCTATTTATTAGTTGCTTAATGCTTGTTTGATTTTGTTCGTTTTGCCGTTTCGAATGTAACAACAACACGTGAATGAAGTTGATCGGTGTTAAATAATAGAACGTAACATTGCCCTTGGGTGTTTGAAATATTCTTTTGTAAACATAAAACAATATTAACTATTTATTTATGTTTTTCTTTAGTATTAAAACATTTTAAATGTTTATTCTAATGGTATTTAAAGTTTCTTTTATAGAAAGACTTTAGATAACAAAGAAATTATCTACAAAATTTTACAAAATATACCTCGAAACTGAACTCCATTTTTGTCGCTGCGCGTACACATGATTCCTGCTTGACTACTTTATATCTCCAATAAACTGCAATAAACACATAGACCTAAAAGCGCCAATTTTTCAAAACAACGTGAACTGATTTGTTGCTCCTTTCATTGTAAAACGCAGTCTAAATTCCAAAATTTTGTGTGAAATGAACTCTAAAAACTCTTTATTATACCATTTAATTTAAATAATAATACGAGGTGTGGCTATAAAATAACGGGACTGACGCTGCAGTGGAGCAAGTGCGCATGCGCCAACCAACAATGACCAACAGTTTAGTTTGAGACTTCCTCTTCAGAATTCAGTTAGTCTCGTTTCTATAAACAACATCGTTGAGTCATAACCTTCATTTACGTTAGTGTTGTTATTTTGTTTTGCCGGAAAAATGGTTAGCGTAATAATAGAACAACGAATTGTTATCAAATTTCACTTTAAACTTGGAAAAACCGCCACCGAAACCTATAATTTACTAAAAGAAGTGTATGGCAGTGAATGTTTATCGCGGACTCTTGTTTTTGAATGGTTTAAGCGTTTTCAAAATGGTCGATAAGACGTTGAAGATCATTCGCGGCCAGGTCGTCCTTCAACATCAAAAACGGATGACAATGTCGAAAAAGTTGCTAATTTGATTCGGTCTGACCGTCGATTAAGTATTCGTGCAGTTGCTGAATCTGTAGGCATTGATAAAGAATGTGTACGGCAAATTTTACGTGACAATTTGAACATGCGAAAAGTGTGTGCAAAAATGGTACCAAAATTCTCCGTCAAAAATTCTTAGAATGCCATTGAAAATGACCCAAATTTATTAAAAGGATAATAACATGTGATGAATCGTGGTTTTTTACTTACCATCCGGAAACGAAGCGCCAATCCATGCATTGGAACACCCCAACTTCACAGAGAGCCAAAAAAGCAAGAATGAGCAAGTCAAAATTTAAAGCAATGATGATTGTTTTTTTTCTATATTCATGGGATTGTGTACCTTCACTGGGTTCCTGAAGGTCAAACAATTAATCAACATTACCTTGAGGTACTTGATAAACTACGTGAAAGAGTAAGAAAAAACGACCCGAAATGCGAAAGGACAAATCATGGGTTTTGCACCAAGACAATGCGCCAGGTCGTTATCTGTTAAGCGGTTCCTGACCAAGTACAGCATTCCAGTGTTAGAAAATTCACCAGACCTAGCACCATGTGACTTTTATCTTTTACCTAAGGTGAAATCTGCATTGAAAGGTACGAGATTTGAATCCGTAGAAGCTGTTCAAGAAAAAGCGGCAAGAGTTCTGAAAGAGTTGACAGAAGATGACTTCCAGCACTGTTTCCAACAATGGAAAATTCGTATGGAGCGTTGCAGGGATAGAGAAGGGGTGTATATTGAAGGTGATAATAAGTAATTATGTATAAATTGAAAATACATTTTTTACAATATCAGTCCCGTTATTTTATAGCCACACCTCGTATGGTATATTAAAAATTCTTACCTTTTCATCAAATGAAGTAAACTTATGCAGCGTAACAATAACATCAACAAAGATAATAAATATCTGGTAAATCGAGTTGAAGATTACACTAAAAGTTATAGTTAGACCATTATATTTATTAATAGTCATCCGAAATATGCAAATTAAAGTAAATAAACAAAAAACCACTAGCTTATACAATACAAAACCTTGAAATACTACGTTAATTTCTTTTGCTAAACATCTCAGGTGATTAATAATTTTTACAATAATCGCAAATGTATGTGGTGGAACACGGATTCCTTTTGATTTGCACATAAAATTATGAACAGTTTCAATTCTGTCTGTGATTAAATCTAATAGTAAAATTATGAAGCACGTTAAAGAAACGTTTAACAGTTCACTTAAATAAACAAAATAACTGCATATGGGAGTAGGACTATTTCCAAAATTTTCAAACCCGAAAACTGTAAGATCTATTAATAAATCAAAAATTACCGAAATAAGTAAAATCACAATAGTAATTAATAACCGTGTTCTAGAACGCTTATAATTAATTTCAGTTTTAGTCACACTTTAACACTGTAGTCAACGGATATTAATTTTTCGACGATTTTGAAAAAACTTTTTTGTAATACGTAACCGTGATGAAATATTGAGTAATTCCGGTGTTGGTACTTATCAACAAAACAAATTTAATACCGAATCAACTAAATGCAAATGTTTTCCGCAAAAACAAAAATGAAAAATATTAGATGTCATTACAACGGTTGCAAAGAATATGTTAAATATTTTAAGAATTTTGCTGGTTGCATCTTTGGTAAATGACGTTGTTATTAAAAATCCAAAACATTTGGAATACATCGTTAGTGGTTGTAAAACATATACCACATTTTTAGTTACGTTATTCATCAAAATGATATTGTTTTCACGAATTGAAACACTCTGACACTAAACGAGTAATAACTTCACGTTTCTATTAACTTTTAGTATGAATGAGTACGAACAGTTCACTTTATTAAAAACAACAATTAAAAGCATTTAAAAAATTACATGTTATTTACATTGACCTA
The DNA here is from genome assembly GCA_030710515.1 of Abscondita cerata. NCBI lineage: Eukaryota > Metazoa > Arthropoda > Insecta > Coleoptera > Lampyridae > Abscondita > Abscondita cerata. The sequence continues at coordinate 153,493 of JALBCR010000195.1, forward strand.
TAATCATATGAATAATAACTTGTGGCTAAATAAAATTTACAGAAAATTATCTGGAACTTTTTAAGATGGCCATACTTTACATGCGGTTTTAGTTAACTTAGACAATGCATCAATTTTATTACAAAGTGAATAAAATTTCGAACAAACACCTACTTACTCGTGATTGTCCCTGTTTTGTTTCATCAACGCACAATTCCTTGTGAACAAGGTTGCGATATAAAAAACCCCAGAATTTTTATTATTTCTAAACGACTACGAAAGCTTGGATGAATAATAATTCGGCTTTCAAAGGTCAATACAGAAATGAAAGAATACATTTTCTAACTACCATTATTTGACAAAATTCTTATTCTTTTAAACACTTTCTTTATCCAATCTATTCTTTCCTTTTTTCTTCTAATAAAACTCTCACTCCCCTTTCTTCCATTATCAATTCATCACACTCCTCCCTCATGTGTTTCCATACTAATTTCCACACATTCTGCATTTTTTTTATCTTCCCGCCAGTATTATTTCCACTTGTGAACGTTGCTTTTATTCTTTTATCCTGTAGCCTTCTTCTATTCATTAAATATTTTGGTATTTCTTGAGTTATTAATTTATTATGCAATTTATTGTACTTTCCTTCGTTGATCGTCTCTCTTGCATCTGATTATCCTTATCCCTCCTAACTATTTCGTCTTCAATATTTCTTCCTTCTTCTTTCAACCTGTCATTTGTATACCCTCCTTTTTCATACCTTATAGTCCCAGCTTTATTATTTTTCTTCGTTACCTCTTTCCAGCACTTGCGTTTTTTGTGTATATCTTCTTTGTGTCTTATTTCCCTCCTCCCTGTTCGTATTTTCATCTTTTTAATTTTAAATTCTTTTTTTACTATAAAAGCTGGGCGTTTGCTTTTATAGCCCAGTGTCCATTTCTAGTAAATAAACCCTTTCTAATTTGTTCCATTCCTTCCATCTCCATACCTCCGCTTCGTACATCATGACAGTTACCATCAGTTTTTTAAAGATCCACCTTCTTTTTTTCGTATCATTCCTAAACATTCTTTTTCCTAACCCCCATTCATCCCTTACAATCCTATTTCCCCTCTGCGCTAATTCCTTTATATGCCCCTTGTCATATCTAAATATCTACACTCGACCACGTTTTCGATCTCCTCTTCTCCTCATCACTGCTTAGGAAATCTTATGATTATTTATCTTATCTTACGTTTTTGTTTTAACAGGTATTTATTTATTAGGCGATAACGGTCAAAATATAATACCTTAATTACTTCATATTTGTGTTATAATGACGTACTTTAAGGACCAAAAATTCACCGCCTACTTTTTTAACGATTAAATTTGATGTGTTAATATAAAAATGAAAAATACTATTTTGAAACTTAAAAATGGTGTTGTAAGTATTAAAACGACAGTTGAGCGATGTTTAGAGACTTTTATTCTTATGAAATAATTCGGTGTCTATAATACCCAAACTATATTTGAACGATACTAGATGCTTGGGTGGTATTTTAAAGTGATCAAACTCTACTTTAGACTGATTGGGGTGCAAATGGAAGTTTATCTTATTGTTCACGTTTGCCGAGGTAACCAATACGTTAACCGTGCCAGGTTCTACGGAAGGTAGTGAATAATCAGACTTTTGGTTAACGATAATTGTCAATGTTTATAAATGAATTAACGTATGACGTAAATTACAGTTGTTTTATGGAAAATATTTTTTTTGTAACAACTAATTTTATGACATGGTAACATATCTAAAATCAGTATTTTACAATACTTCATGATCAACAAGTAAATCTCGTTGTTTCCGAGAATCACCACTTTGGTTTCTAGACCTCGTCATCCAAGATCACCCTGGATAATAAGAAAACAGCAGTATAACAATTTCAGAATTGATTGTAAGATTTTGTTTATACGCACGGTTTCATGATTCGTAATTAGTCGTTAACAAGCCGTTATTAATTCAGTCCGATCACTGGACTGAAAATTTACATTTTAACGAATCAGAAGAACAGTAATCTAAATACAGATTCAATTATCGGTTAAGTGTTTTTCTAACTTAATCAAAGCAGTGCACCGTCTTGTTGAAAATTGAGTTTTAAATTTTGATATTTTCTCTGTTTCTATAGTCACCAGCACAGTAAATTTGAGACCAGGTTACATTTGTTTACACCTTTTTGCTTTATTAATCAACATTGAAGCAAATCAAGTTCATGAGTAGATACTGTGATAAATTTTTAAAATGCATAGAAGAATTAATTAAATGATTTAATAGGATTTTAAAAAAAATGTTGCAATATTTACGTCAATACTGAATATGAAAGTGTCCTTGCAATATTACAAAAGCTTTTTTGACCATTTATGTTTCCTATCAATACTATTCTGGTATTGATAAAGTTTTAACAGATTTTTATTTTATCGATGTCAATATTTTGTGGTATGTTTAGACACGAGAGTTATCACCATACTTTATTTATTTTTTTTAAAGAATGGTAGAGTGTACAGGGAGCCTACAAATAGAACATAAAAAAGGAAAAAAATAAGAATATTAAAAGACACAGAATGCAACAACAGCATGTTAAGGAGAAGTATAATAAACAGATTAAGAATGAAATGCAAGAAAATGAACGTAGAATAGATATGGGAAAAATTAAAGAAAATTATTCACAAGGTAGAAAAAACTATTTAGTCGTTAAAACACAAAGAAAGTTCAGGAATAGATGCAATAAAACTAGAACCATTGAAATCAATGGAACAAAATAGACTGGAGTTGTTACTTAAAAATTTTGAATAAAGAATGGAAAAACAAACATTACCTATGGAGTGGATAATGGCGGTTATAGTATACGACAAACAGAAAGACCGCGCAAATTATCAAGGTGTATCATTAGTATGCACTAATAATAATTTATTGAAATACATTCTGTTAATTGCGTTCTTATCTTGATCAAAAACCACATCTTCCGTTGATATTTATTTCCATAGTTAGCTTGCCTTGTGTGATAGAAGTTAATTTGTAATTGGCCTTTTGAATATTTGAACATTGCATCTTTCTTTGTTTGATGAAATAAGAGGGACGTAGCACACTGATGTAAATTTTAACACAGTCTCTGTTCAAATGTTAACAAGAGGTTAATATAATGTAAATTAATTTTCGATATTCTCCTTTATTAATTATTAGTTCATAGGTTTCTCCTGGTCGTTGGAGTCATCGTGTGGAGTTAGAGGTATCGCTCAATAAAACTTCATGTATGTTTTGACGACACGGGTCTTTGTTCATCTAAACTTAGGCTGTTAATGAAGTACATCTAGTTTCATTGAGCGATCCATCTAACACCACAGAAAGGCCTCAACAACCAGAAAAAATTTATGAACTAAGGCGGGTCAAAAATAACGCAAGATTGCGACGCCGAAGTTATGGAGAATATTACGCTTTACGTTTACAATTTGTAACAAAAACTTGTTTTATAATGATTTAAGTGCCGTTATTAACGATTTTAAATTATGAAAGTTTAATTATTATAATTGTAATTCGAGAGTTTATTGGTTAAAGCTGTGTGCCGCATTTACACGCACATTCACCGGCTAACTACGGCGGGTTTTTTAACTTTTCTGATTTAATTTTTGGTGTAGGGTTAAGTTTACAAACTCTGATCAAATAAAGATTAATTTTATTATTGGGCGCCAAACATGATATAAAAAAATTATAAACTAAGTTAATTAACGCAAAAACAACAAACAAATACATCATAGAAGAAATAATTTGTTTGAGAAAGACGGTTATACAAATAATTATAACAATAATTAAATACCTATCGTTTAAGGAACGGTTTAATGGTTAATGGACGCTGTTGATTCGATAGGTAGAGAATCGCCAAACAAAATGTATTTAAAATCCTTGTGTACAAAACTATGTGACGAAACAAAGAAAATATAGTAAAAAAAACTAAAAAAAAAATAACAAACACCTACCAAGCTCTAAGCTGCTATTTCCAAAAAATATAAATACAAAATACCATACAAGTAATTATTATTTTGAATCTGGCCAAATTATTAATACTATTGAAGCCTCGTCAAAAGCACAACCTTAATCGTAGAAGGCATGGGTAAGATAAGAATTTCTTTCCAGTAGAAAGGTCGACCGATAATGATAACGAATTAAAATGAAATTTGATTGTTGATATTCAAAACTGTTGATGGAGTATTTACGATACTTTGTTTTGATGTAGTTCGAGTTTTGAAGCAGAAGCAGCAAGGTACGACAATCGTAACCAACAGAAAAACACCAAAAACTGCACCAAAAACTTGACTCGGACACGTGTTTCAACAGCTAAGCTGTTATCATCAGCGATACCGATACGACAATCGTGTTATATAAATCCGTTCATAATTTTGTGTACTCATAGCCTAAGATTACTGATTTTCCGGTTATTCTCGATGCATGGAAAGTTCTATTTTTCGCATCGAGGTGTTTTTTAGTTTCCGAGAAAACAGAGAAAATTTTGTTAGGTTGGTTATTAGTTGACAACGTTAAGCAAATTGTCAAGCAATGGCGGGACAGTGCTACCAACTCAAATTTCTTGTAAACACAAAGAACTAAGCAGCTGTGAATTTATTTATTTACAAAGTGCTAATGTGGGAAATTTATCTTCCCGAACTCGTTAGGTAAATAACTATTTCCGCTTCAGACGTTGCATTAGTGTACGAGTAAAATGCGAATTTTGTCTTTTGAATTCAATAATTTGTATTGAAATATTCACCTGTTTAGACTTACATGATTATATGTACAACCGATAGTGACACCCCGGATAAATTTTTACCTTGTATGAATGACTGTCGCAAGAAATCCAAGAAAGAGAAGGCACATTAATTGCTCGACAAATTAAGAAAATCGTTGGAGAAGAAGAATATCGGTGTAAGGTTTGAAACGGCAAGACTACTACTTAATAAAGATAGCCTGTCGGAACTGTCTACAAAAGAAATCTACCAAATTAACTGTTTATACCGAAAGGTCGCCAAGTCCAGACCGGTAGATAAATCAGCAATCGCAGAACACCAACAAGAAAATGAAAACACATCATCAACTTTGAGGAAACCAAAGTTCTATCACGAACCAGCAGCTACTATTCTACCCAAACGTAGGTATATAACCAGAAGCATCAGTTTTTAGAGTAACTTTTGAAGAAGCTAACAGCAGGTTAGCGAAACGTCAAGCAGGACGAATACGGTTCAATCCGGAATATAACAATCTTAGTAACTTTTATAATCTATCAGAAGGTAAGTAGGAAACACAATTTTTAAGCACTTAAACTCTGGGCCTAGTCGGCAAAAACTCTTGTTGCGCCTCCAAATTGAGAGTTTTATGGCGTAACAATTTTTGGCGCCCAACGTGGCGTATTAATATGTTTTAATGTACAACAGTATTGCTTTATTAAATATAACTTAAAAAATTACAATGGGCCCTTGAATGAAGATGTTTATTTTTATAATTACTTTGGTCAAATACAGAATACAACAAAAATTGTCTGAAAATAAAAGAAACTTACCTCGTATTCAAAATGTGTGTATATGTATACAGCAAAAGCCACATCTACCATTGTACACCAAACCCATATTCCAGCACCAGCTATTCTAAAATAAGTAATCGGTTTTCCATTGAAAGTACCGCTTGTTGCCCAAAAACTACCAAAAACACTAAATACCGTACTCATACCTATTTTAACCAACAACAAAAAATTAAAAATGTTATTCACTTCTTTAGCAACTTTTAAAATTAAATCATACATTTGTTTAACAAATTTCAAATGCGTTTTTACAGTTTCTTGTTTCACAAATACTGTTTTTCCAATTTCATGCACTTTACGTATTCTTAATTTTAATTCTTGGATTATGAATAACATCGTCAAATTGGTGTTTACATTACACACTGTACTGAATGCGTAAATGTTAGTGGACCAAACATCCAAATATATATTGTCTAAATAAGCAGAAATGTTTCCACCTAATAAATTTGCGGTCTGTATTGCGCCGAATATAACTATAAATAATATCAATCGTAATTTGGACTTCTTATGGTTAAGTGCTTTTTTTGGAAAAAGTTCAATACAGTTATCAATCTCGATCATATCCAAAATTACATGCATAATCCGCGAGTTATGCAGGCACGATACCACACTACAACTTATTATAGTTATATAATTATAAATTTTAAATAATTCCATAATGAAACTGTTCAAATTTATTTCATCTTTAGTAAACGTAATGTAATAATGAACAAAGCAAAAAATAGTTGTCACCATCTTATATCCAAAATTCCAAAAATAATACCAATTTTTCGCTAAAAATAAATTAAAGAAACCAGTTAAACTCAAACTTTTTTGCTAATGGACTTAAAACGTATCGAAAATCTTTTTTCATTTTTATTCTGGACAAGATTTAAAAAAATGACATAATTTTAAAATAATACTAGTAGGGCTAGAAAAGCTGTATACATTATTATAATTGAATGGGGTTGAAACTGTCTGCTGGTTTTAAGGGACTAGTAATTATTTTTATTGGTTTAATTAATACATCGCGTTCAAGCTGCTTCTAGAGTAAATTTTTACTAATTACTCTGTTTCAGTATTTAATTTCATAATAAAAATTAGTTCAATTAAAAACCATAAAATTTTAAAATAAAAATAAATTTCATAATGCATAATTGTGTTCAACTTTTATAATTTCATTTTGTAAGCTTTTTTAAAATTAATTTAATAAGTCCACGCTAATAATAAGACACTTACAAAACAAATTAGAAATTGAAAATAAAGTAGATATTTTAAGTGCTTTAATTTTAATTTTATTTTTTTGCCTTTTTAAGTTCCAGTTTCCTTTAAATGTTAAATGTTAGGTAACTCTTTTATTTTTTGTACACATTATTTTTATTATCAACACATTCTCCTTTTCTGCTTCGCTTGCGTTGTCCTTATTGCGTCTCCTTTTTCTTTGTGTTTTGTTTTTTTTTTGACGATCTGAACGTTTTCGATTGTTTTTCTCTTCTTTCTAACGTTCTGTGTCTTTTAAGCCTTTTTATAACAGGAGTAGTTGTTAAAACTTCTCCATAATGGTTTTGTTTCAGTCTCTTTTTAGGTGGTACGATGGTGCTGCTTGAATTGTTTTTTAAAGTTTTATTAAATCTTGACGAAAAAATGACAGCAATATCTGAAGCAGCGACAAGAACATGAGAATTTGGATTTACCAACATCGAGGACCTACTTGATGAACTAGGTTGAACATGTTCTGTAGCTATGTCTTCCACATCAGTTTTTGGATTCATTCAGTTGTTCAGAACGACTGTTTGGCATAATTAGGCCTTACTTAAAACTTTTTAAATATATCGGGTTAAATTCTTCCTCTAGAAACTTCTTTGAGTTGATAGAAAACACCCCTCTGTTTATAAATCCACTTTTAATATTATTATAAGTAATTGCATTTTGACAGACTTCTCCCAAAAGCTCAGAGAATTCATTTTCTTGCCATAAGCAATAAGCTTTCCAAGAGATTTTGACTAGGCCAAAAACGCACTTATCTAATGGTTGAAGTTTGTCTGTTAAATGACTTGGAAATTTAACCAAGGTGACTTGATTTTTCAATGCTTGTTGAATGATTCTCCAGCTTATGTGATTCGTATGGCAGTCATATAACAATAACGCTTCCTGTTGTGGTAAGTTGTGCTTCAGTCATAATTCTTTTACCCATTGTACATAAATGGAATTAAAACAATTATAGAACAGTGGTTTCTCCATCCACCCGTTGGTTGCTACAGAATACACCGTGCTAGGAAAAGCATTTGATACAGTCCGTCTGGCCTGGACTGCACACCCCTTAAAAACAATGAAAGAAGGCAGAAAAGATCCGTCAGCAGCTATGCAAGCAAGAACCTTTGTTGATTCCCGCCCTAAACCCCCAGAAACTTGAGAGAGGGTTTTGCTCATTTTTCCAATTGCTTTTATTCTGGAAGGATCATTCCCAAAGCCCATTTCGACAGCATTAAAGACAAATGCACAATTATCTATATTAATCTTTTGGATAACTTGTTCAAAAGTTTTATAGAATTTGTAGATTACATCTGGTTTTCTTTGACCGTTTCTCACTTTCTGAAGGGCTCAGGCTTATTAAAAGAGTGTCGTTTTGTAGAGATTTTAATTCTTTAGTTTTAACAAAGTCTACCACCAGCTCTAGTAAATCTTCTTTGTTGCATAGATATCCCATCGTTGCTTTAGTCTTTAAGGATTTAACAATCTGTTCTTCTACTTCCATGGCAAGTGCTGTTGGACGTCCAGCTCTATATGATTTTCTGACACATTTCTACCCTTAATTCTATGAAAGATAACTGCTACAGGCACGTTATATCGTTCACTAGCCTGTCGATATGTAGAATTTTTAGTTTTAATATCCGATATCGCTTTCAGAAGATCATCCGGGGTATATCTTGCCTCTACCCCCTTCTTAATACATTCCGGGGCATTTTGTTCTTTCTGGAATAGAATAAAGTTTTTCTAATTAAGAAAATTATTATCCATCCGAGTGCCGTTTACAAATACCACAACTTTGCGTTCAATATTAATGGGGAAATTGTAAACAAGCTTGCATTAATTCAAATGAAAATATTTAGTGATTATGTTACTGAAATTGGTTTGCTTACGGTGAATAGACACCCTGAAAAATATTAAACCATATTAAACTTACATTTTGTCGATCTAAATATATGTGCACTCGATGATCAAACACGTTGTTTTGCAATTACACTTCCGTTTTCTTCTATTCTTCCGCATTGCCAACGGAGTTCCATCAACTCGCGCAGAAGCAGGAAACTAAATTCTTCAAATTTGTTTCCAAAATATAAAGCTGTTTACAAATACCTTCTTTTTCAGGAGTTTTTTCATCCACTCCTGGATATAGGCCTCTCCAAAATTACTCCACCTATTTCTATCCTAAGCTTGCTAGTACGTTTCTTTCCAGCTACCTTCCTTACGTCATCGACCCATCTCCTCGGTGGTCTTTCTCTCCCTTTTGCTGCTTCTCTGGGTTCCAGTGGGTAATGCGTGTTGTCCACTTGTTATCACTGTCCCTTGATAGGTGTCCAACCCAACTCCAATTCAATCTTGCGATATGCTTTATGATGTCGGTCGTTCCCGTTCTTTGTCTTATTTTAGTGTTAGTGAGTCTGTCTCTTAAAGAGATCACCAACATTCTTCTTTTCATAGCTCACTGCATTATTTGTATCCTGCTTGCATTTCATTTTGTTAAGCCATGGTTTCTAGGCCATATGTGGCTACTGGTATAATACATCTATCACACACTTTTCGCTTTATATTTATAGGTACAATTTAACTTTGCAATATGTATCTAAGGTATCTAGATCTATTCTTCGGGGTATTTCCAGATCTTGTTTTTTGTTCCAATAGTTACCTTGTGTCTCAAGTATATATATTCTTCTACGATTTCTGTATGTGTTCCTGCTACGATAATCTAAGTTGTCTGTACTCATTATTTTTGTTTTACTTCAGTTTCATCTTGAGCCCTATTCTTTTGGAAGTATGGTCTAGTTTCTCCATCGTATGTCGCAGTTTAATGGGGTTATATGACATTAGAACTATATCGTCTGCGTATCGTAGATGGTTTAGATATACTCTGTTTATTTTTATACCTTTTTGCTCCTACAAAACGTTCTTAAAAGCATCTTTTAGAGAAAGAGTGAAGAGCTTTGGCAATATTGTATCACCTTGTCTTATTCCTCGGTCGATTCGAATTTTGCCAGTTTTCACGACGTCGTTGATTTTTTGGTATATCTGTAATCTGTAAAGTACTCAAGGTATGGAAGTGGTCTACGGTACTAAAACCCTTACGAAACCCTATCTACTGGATAGCATAAATCGAATTTTGTTGTGAGTTTGTTCGTAAGTATTTTTATGAAGAGTTTATAAAGGTGTGTCAACACACTAATGGGTCTGTAGTTTTCTATCTTGGATATATCCCCCTTTTTAAATATCAAAACTGTTTCCGGGTTGTTCCATACATATGGTGTTCTGCCCTCCTCCAGGCACTTATCAATAAACAGTTTAACTATATTTATAATAGCCTCTCCACCTGCCTCTAGCATATCTTTTGTTATTTGGTCTTTTCCCAGGCGTTTTGAGGTTTTCATTTGTTGTAAAGTTTCACAATGTTTTCCTGAGACTGATTTCTTTGATACTTGTCGAGAATAAATTTTTATAAAATATTTCTATTATCTGGGTATCTGTGGTTAATATTCCTTGGGCTGTTTTTGTTTTGTGATTTGTGTTCTTCTTTTGGAAAGCTTTGATCTCAGGACCTTCATGTCTATGATCTCCGTTATTAATATGGTATTATACGTCCTTAGATCCTTTCTCTCTCCTCTTTATGGTTTTATTGAGTATTTGTATTCTTTGATTGATTTCTGTAGTTTTCTTTTGCTTCATCAGCTGAATTGTGTTGGGGCTCAATTTGGCTTTTTTAACTTTTTTTTGTAATTGAGCATATTTTTTTAGTTGCAGTCCATATGATATTGTTTGTTTTCTTTGCTAATTGGTCAATATTTAAAACTTTAAAGTTTTCGGTTAGTGTTAATCTTTTCTCGATATATTTTTTCTACTCGTCTCTCTTCTCTTCTAGTTGCGTGTTCCTCAAGGATCCGTCCTCGGGCCATTACTTTTCTCAATTTATACTTCAGTTTTCGTGAGTAAACTACGTCATTGTAAGTATCATATATATGGTGATGATACACAAGTGTATTATTCATTCAAACCAAATGATTGGAAAGATGCTGAAAATAATATCAATGAAGATTTACAATACCTTCATGAAGCTTCCACATGTCACTCCCTAATTATTAACCCGACTAAGACGACTTCTATACTTTTTGGAAATGATAATATATGTAAACAGCTAAGTGGTAAGTTAAAAATAGAGATTAATGGGGCAATTATTCCTATAGCAAATAAAGCTAAAAGTCTTGGGTTTACCTTGGACAATACTTTTAGATATAGGCATTAAATAAATAAATATATTTGCTCTAGTTACCTGAATGTTCGCCTGTTGTATGCACATAGAAAATACTTCAACATTAAAACAAAATTGCATCTGTGTAACTCATTTGTATTGTGTCATTTTAACTACGGATCTCCAGTATATCATTCGGCTTTGGATAGTGCTACTAATGCTCGTATACAAAAAGTACAGAAAGCTTGTTTACGATTTGTTTATGGTGTCAGGAAATATAATTGTATAAGTTGAAATATAATAATATAAGAATAATAATATAATAATGAAAGAAGCAGGATGGTTAACTATGGCCAATCGGCGGAGAATAAATTGTCTATGTCTGTATCACAAAATTATATTAAGTCAAACTCCTTCTTACCTATATCGAAAAATAAAGTTTAGGACTGACATTCACAACTTGACCACCAGGTTCAGGGGGTTAATTTCCCCTCCCTCTCATGCTACCACCCGATTTGAACGGTCCTTCTCATTTCAAGTTTATTCAATGTATAATGAATTGCCGATAAAATTAAAAAGTTGTTCGAAATATAGTTTCAAAAGAACGCTCTCCGAGTACACGTTACAGAGGCAGTCGATGAGCGTTTTAGAATTTTAGTAAATGCAACCTTCCGGGTTTATTAAATTTGTGTAACTAGATGATGTTGCAATATACATGCACTATATGCACGGTATCGAATATTCAATTTTTAAGTTTTTTGTATCTTATTATTTTGGTTGCAAACTATGAATTGGATGTATTTAGTTATAGGGATTTAAAATGTTGTAAATACATTATAAAGGGACAAGGTTTAGATGGTAGAGCAGTGGGTAGTTTACTACTTCACTGAATCTCGCCTTGCGATTTCGGTAAGGAATTATTTTGTTTAACTTGAATTTTTTTTGTTGTTGTTACATGTGGTCCTTACTGAAATAAAGTTATTATTATTGTTATTATTATTATTATTATTATTATTATTATTATTATTATTATTATTATTATTATTATTATTATTATTATTATTATTATTAATTAAATATTTCTATTTTTGTGTATCAAAATAGCTACCCCGTCTATGTGGTCTTGGGGGTTGGAGTTTTCTGAAACAAAACATGTTCAGATTTTAATATGGTAACTTTTTCGTCAGGGAGGCGGGTTTCGCTTAATTCGATGATATCCTATTTAATGAGCCCTAATTCATGTTGCAGTTCTTTCAAGTTAAGTTTCGTTGTTTTGCGGATGATCTCTTTAGTTTTTTTCACTGTTCTTGCAGGAGTTTTTTAATAATTTTTGGCCCCTCCACCAGAATCCTTGATAGACTATCAGGACAGTGTGAGATTCTAAGTCCTGACTTTTACTCACCTGGGGTATTATATCCTTTACCGTTTTAAAATTAATTCTTTGTTTGTTTTGTATCGTAGGAGGTTTTTGCATTTTCCCCGGGCTTGCCCTGCGTATTGGCGAATGGTGCTAAGATTGTGGTTAGGATTTAAGTGGCAATAGATGGGATTTATGGTTTGGTGGACATGGCTTACCTCTATGTTTGGTGATAAGGGAGAGCCATGGCTCACGTTAGCAGGGTCGCTTCCCTGAAGTAGACCTGACCCTACCGGGACCGTAAGGAGTGTCTACCCGCTACTACTGACCCTATATCATCATATGTACAAAAAACCAAAAATACCTAATTTCTAATGATAAATCTACAATCTACCAGACAATAGTCAGCGGAATAATGTCAAACGATTTGCTAATTAGTACACAACTTCCTAGAAGAACGATCGGAATAAAAATTGGTAAAAGAGTGTCTACAAATGTTAACATTTTTTATTTGACAAACAGCGTCACACAGTAACTCATACTAGATCTTCGTAGGCAGAAAGCCCATCAAATTTTTCTCTCTCCGAGGATGTACTTTTTTTACCTTTTTTTAATGACTTCAGAACTAAAAGCCTTGGATTTGCGTTTTTAGTACACCAGCAGAAAAGTACATGATATAATGGATATAATGATATAATAAGAACATTAGCTTAGGTTTTTATTCTACCATTAATATTGGTATCTCAAATTAGTAGCGGCATATATAGAGAGCATTGTTTTGCGGAGACCGATAGCTAGTTTATACTTGATTTGGACTATCTCGATAAGTTTTATAGTATTCTCAATCGAAACATTATATACAGTCCAAACATGTTAATTTATATTTGAAGCTGCTGACCTAAGAAAGAAACAAAACTAGTAAATGATTGAGTTTTAGAGTGAGATTTTCGTAATCAAAGAAAGTGTTGAAACAATCTACTTTTCGTAACTAGTTACGAAAAGTTTCGTAACTTCTTTTGTAACTAGTTAGGAAAAGTAGAAAATCAGTTGGTATTCATCAAACCATGTTTACTGTTTGAGATTATATGGGTAACATCCGTTTAGCTTTTTCTAAATGTATATATATATATATACAATGGGAATATGTTAATATGATATTGAATTAAGCACGTTTGCTCTGTTTTTGTTTAAATTAGAAAAAATCTTGTATGTAACACGTAACGAAACATGATTTTTTTAACTCATGTGATATTGCGGGATCTCGTTTCGCTCGTCCCGCAATTACCACATTCGTTGCAAAAATTATGCTTTTCGTCACTGATTACATAAATAACTATTTTGTACCCAGGATCGTAAATACAATTATTCAAATAAACTCTTTCTGTTATTCTTATTATAGATTATATGTTTGTTTCTTTGATAGAATAGTTTTCTTTACTAACAGTAATGCTGACAATGTCAAGCCAAGGAATCCTTTCACCATCTGTGTTCTATTGGAAATTATTGGTTATTTTAGTCTGAAGATTTTTGAGATCTAGAAAGTCATCATAATCGAATTTGTTGACAATGGCACCTTTTATTACATCTACCTACTGAGCTGGTAAGTAAATTGGACTAGATCTTCTCTTTTTGCTTTTCAATAACAGGATGCATCGTATACCCTTTATTTTGGGTGTGGCCTACGTTAAAAAAATTGAGAGTCATGGACGGCAAGTCTAGTGTTTGTAAGAGTAAGAATTTAGAAAAAACATGTACCCATCTCGTCGACACCACGTGAACCTTCTCTTTCATGCCACACATAAAAATCTCTCGTTTTTTTACCCATGTCGTAGATAGTGAGGTTGTAAGTGGCCAACCTAGATTTATAATAGAAATTATTTATTTTTCCGTAAGGTATTCGAAGAACGAAAAACAGCTTCTAGGTGAAAGCAAGCAGAGCGGTTGTAACGTACAAATTAAAATAATTTAGACCGAATTTGTAATTCTCGACGAGTGTAAATTAAAGGAGAGAGAGATGAGGGAGAATAATTCATTGAACTCGATAGTAAGATTGTATCCGACGGACAATTAGTATCACCCGGCTATTTACTAGAGTACGGTGAGGCGTGAGTCGTAGATTTGAATATGGATACTTATTTAATTATTGTTAATACCCTTTCTCGGCGCCACTATCTTGTAATCAAAGAAGATATTTACATTACCGCGAGATAGAACGATTAATGTATTCATCGGTTACAATAAAATACTCGAACTAAAACAGGTCACTAGTTAGGTTTATTTTGCTAAAGCAACAATTACACAATTTGAACAAGTAAAAGAAACACAAATCGCAGCGTGCTGACGTAGCAATACTCATTTTTTCTTTGGGCGCACTAAATTTACGACGCAGTAAGCGCTAGGTTAATTTTTCGTTTAAGTTCAACAACGGGGCCAAAGTCGATTCATAACTGGTTTCGACGCGCAAGAAAACAAGTAAAACACAATAACTTAGATAATTCTAGTAGGTAGCTACGAAGGCAGGTACAGAGCGGGTGTGGTTGGCGAAGCGGCTCGTACAGTTTCGAGTGTTGGATGCCGTCCTTTAATAACCCAACTCGTACACAGAGAAACTAGGTAGACATTTTGTAGTAAAGCCGTCGTGATAGTAATTGTGTGTCGTCCCAGTAGTCACAGTTTGTTCGTTGTCAAGGAGCTAGTGAGAATGATTCGTCTCCATAAACTTCGACAAAATGTCACCCACTACCGCCTAAATGCACGCGCCAAACTACTTACGGTGATCGAATGCGGAAAACGCATAAAATATGCTAAATTATTAGACCGAAACAATGGGCATTGTTGCTATCAATAGTCATACCTTAAAATAAAAGATCGATTACTACTGATGCCATAGAAAACAGTAGATTTAATTACCAAAACGTCACCACAACGGAGCGCATGCGAACACCACAAAGATCAACACATCACAGAGCGGATTTAGGACGGAAGTTTACAGATACCGTAAAACGAACCAAAGACCGCCATCTACCGGCGCCACAAGTAACTCCAGCAAAAATCACACTAAATTTGTGCGAGGTACAAAAAAATCCTGTTACACGGTTATCTTGTTGGCAACTGCTTCTTTCTTGTCATTTTTGTATATTCTCTAGACAATATTTTTTTAATATATGCCTTTCATATTGAAGCATTTTTTTACACACACGAATTTTGTTGACATCGGTGGCAAAGCTGTACTTGTTATTTTATCTTGCATTAAATTTAACAAAAAATGAAGCTGCTCATGTAGATCTCCAATGGCCCAGCATTTATTAAATTACAGTTTTCTGTAATTTTTGATGTACATTTAAACACCCACTTTTCCCACAAGCAGTTTACATTGATCTTTCTTCAACTTGATTTCCTCTTGAGTTTTTGTAGGTTTTTCCTGTATTTCATGCATATTTTGTCTGCTCCTTTTCCATAACTGCTTTTTCCCTTCTTTACAATACATGACAGCTTTTCAACTACAATTTCCAGTTGAACTAAAATGGCAAAGAAATGGAACATAAACTGCGATAACAAACAATTTTTGGCGTTTTCTGTTTGTTAAAAATGAAATTAATATCTAATTCAAAAAAGGGTTGACGACGATTGCAACAGCTACCAACCTACCTGTTTTCTCAAAACTATGGGAAAAGGCAAAACCAAAACTAAAAACAAACCTCCTTCATAAGAATCAGCACGGATACAGACAACAAATGTTAACTAAAAAAATTACCGAAATGGACTGAATTTTATGGAATCAGGAAAATACCACACATCTTCTTAAATGCTACCTATCTGATAGTTATCAGGTAATATGCTGGAATGGGGTGTTTTTGTTAAAATGTTAGTGAAGTCAGGAGTACCTCAAGTTGACTCTTGACCCCGTTTGGTTTCTACTATTTGTAAACGACCTACTCTTTAAACTGATGAAACCTGTTTGCTGACGTAATCATTCTATAAAAAGAAGAAACAATAAAAAAATACAACTTGTCTAGTAGTAAACAAACAAAAACACAATCTGTAGAGTTTTCATAAAGATCTTACACCAACCTACTATTATATACTAGGTACAACCTTGGATCCACGACTAAACTGGTTGGAACAAGTCAAATCAGTGAATCCAAGACTTGTAAATGCAACTTATCACTGTGTCTTGTAAACATACTACCCCTGTTCCACTCGATCGTTACTTATGGGATACTAGTATGGGGTGGGGAGTGGGTGTGGGCAACAAGCCATTTCACGAAAATTCTTGCCTTGCAGAAAAAGGCAATTACAGCACTCACTAGCATGAGCAATATAGAGAGCTGTATGGAAGTATTTAAAACAAACAAGGTACTAACAATAACTTCTGTGAACATACTCAGCTGCTGTAACTTTGTCCACAGCAACCTAGACTTGTTTAAACCCCACCGCAACAACCATGCACACGTCACACGACAAAAAGATAAGTAACAGCTTCCTTTTCGTCGAATAAGTATAACGCAGCAATCAGTCTTTCTCCAGCGTTCTTTAGAAGACAAATAAAATATCTGCTCCTTAAAAAACGTTTTACAACACTGAAGAATTTTTCAAAGCTTGATTGTCTCAAAACATTATTTTGTTTTATACTATACATATATGTTAAATGTATATGTTAAATATATATATAATATTTATATTTTTAAACTAAGTAAGATCAGCTATTCAACTATTGATGGCAATAAATTTTACATTTTCATTTACATACATTTGCTTCACATGGAACTATCGACCAATTGATAAATCAGTCTTCATAAGTGCGGACACTTTGATTCTTCTAATTCTTCTGTACATTTAATGTGATCAATCGGTTTTGACTTACAGCATTTGTTTGTATCTTATCAAATTTATCCTTATTTTTAACTCGCGTTTTTTTTTTGATATTTGGCTAATTTATTTACAGTCCCTAAAAGCTTAATATTTTTTTCTTTTTTGTCAATATCTAATGTCTCGTCCATAGAACTCATTTTCTAGCACTTCGTTTCGTAAATTCTTATTTTTTTACTATTGGATGGTCTTCCCTATTTTCAATTAAGATTGAAATATTTAATAATAAAATAATTATTGTTTCTCACGACAAATATAGAATGCCACAAATCTGAAATCAAATTTAATTACAAAATATTAACATTCTTACTCTTGAAATTCGTATATATCCTGGCGCATCTCTAGGTCTGTGCGAGTCAAATGTACGACTTTCTAGTTCTAGAGATAGAAAATTTTTCTCGCATTGGACATATAGCATTATCCTTGGCTGTCATCATTGATTATACTGTCACTCACTCGAATTTTCATTCTCACCATTATTTTATTTGTATATTTCTTCTTCAAATGTGTTGCCTACCATACAATATTTCAGCTTGAACCTGGGTCCTAGTAGTTGGTACTAATATACACTATTCTTAATCTTATCCCGTTGATATCAGAATTTTACTCATAGCTTAAAACCAAGTAACAATTTGATGTGAAGTTCTCTACAATAAAAGCTTAATTATAAACTTTTGTTTACATTTCATTAGATTATAGTTAAAAACCTCGTTTAATAAAGGTATGGAGAAAATCATTGGTGTAGAAAGCTTTTGGGATGCGTGTATGTAAATAAGTACAAAACATCAGAAAATTAAAAATCACACATTTCGAATTCTAAACTGCAAAAAAACGTCTGTACATTTTAATTTAACAATTAAATACATAACTGTCTAAACAACTTACAATAACAACGACATAGCTACACTTAATGACTTACAGTAGAAATTACAAACAATTCCACGCCGAAAAATAAATGTTTTCTACAATCAAATTGAGACATTTATTTAAAGGCGTAATTAAACAGAATTTTTATTTACACTTTTTTCAACCGACTTACAAAATAAATATGTTAACAATATTTTTGAGCAACAACTACACTGCTACATCGCATAAAAAATTATTTTTTTTTGGCTTCTACGTTTCATCTTAGTATATTAGACTAAAAAATTTTGATTGCCGCTTAACAATGATTACTTACAGCAAGCTTTATCATTTAGTCAGGAAGATGTAGTTGGTATGTATTTTATTAATGTTGCGGATATAATAATTGTAAACGGTACCAAAAGCTACACACAGCGTCTTTGGCTTTCACAATACTGACAATGAGTATACCAACTACTTACGTATTATGATTGATTGAACAACGTTTTATTTTGCGTAATAATAACGATTACATAATATACACATTGTGATTGTATATATTCGTCTGCTGACATGCGGTGTTTATACACAGATTCGTTTTGTGAAAAATTCTATGATTGCGTTTTTTTTTGGAATCTTAACTTTTATTAATGTGCATATCACAGCCATCTAAAGTCTACTGTTTTCAAAAAGTCGAAAACTTTTTTTTATTTATAAATGCAGCTATGAAACTATAAAAAAAAACAAATTTCTTTATTTAAAATCTTAACAATTGAATAGTTTCGTCAAGTTCAATTTCGTATTTCTACGATATTATAGGCGCTCCAGAAGTAGATAGAAGTAAGCGAGAGTTTACGATGAGTAATAATGTCGATTTAAGTTGGATATGATTAGTTATTGTAAAACATTTAATTCTTATTTGCACAACAAATACTTGATTTTTTGATTTATGGGTTTTCCTTAGTGTCTCAAAATTTAAATAGCCTAAATTCTTTACAATTCAAATTTCAAATCAGTATCTCTTCAAGTGCTCACATCAACTAAAAACAGTAAACTCGATTCGTTCAATCGGGTAAATGAGGCAATAAATGAACTGACTGCTATGTGGTGTGAACTTAAAATCGTCCACTGAGAACTTTGACATTCACAGAGCCAAAAGACCATTGAGCGTGCAAAATCAAGACCTGGAGAACTTGGTAATGACCTGGTTGGAGAAAAATAACTCGACGCAGTGGAGTGAGTTTAGAAAAATAATGCATTCCAGCAAAAGTCCTTATGAAGCAATTTTTGGGTGACAGTCTCGTTTGGGTTTACAGTCAACATCAGTGCTTAGTTCTTTGCACTCTGGAAAAGATTTAAAAAGTGTATTTGCAGAAAGAAATTATAGAACAATTCAAGCATTGGTTTATCATAGGGTAGTACTGAAAAAATACTACCACAAATGTTTTGGAAGATAGTAATAAAAAAATGCAGTCTCAGATATATTAGAAGATGGTTTTGACATATGTTTTCTTTGCATGTATGATGAACAGATTCATAAAGAAATGTTAAATAAAAAGATATAAGAGTGATAGAAAAAGTCTAGTGTTGTCAGATCGAGCCTGTCTCTTAGTGGGTCAATTACTGCCAATCCAGTGGTTCGGAAAAATTTCATCGAGATATGTTTTCGCGAAGAATGTGAAGGGGTTTCATCGCCTTCCACATTGTTTTTGGGCCGACATGTAGCGTCTACTAGTATGGAATTTATTTTCCACTGGCAACCTTCATCGGTGTATAAAAATGTAATTAAAATTAAAACCATCCCGTAAGACAAAATTTAAATTTATAACTATTAAAATGTTGCTCTTCAATTAACCTAATGTCACTATTTTCTGCCATTTTACACCAAATTCAAAATTCAGTGACTCGAAGGACGAAATCTGTATCAATTTTCATTTAGTGAGCTGCATATTGAATTTGGTATCTGGTAGACCAGTAGCTTCATGAGTAAAACAATAAATACTGAAGTGGACCTTTTTGAGGTATACATTTATTCAAGGATCACTTATTTAACCAAGAAGCAACTTCTCTTTCTCTATGTAGTGACGCACCGTCGTGTTGATACCTGATTGACAAATCGGAACCTTGTTTATTAACAAAAAATGAATAGCTATTATCTCGCATACGCCATGTCGATCACCCGCATTAACAATAAAATCAAATTATTAATTATAACCACCTCACATCAACTAAGTATGTTTCTATGTAACTACTAAAATTTAATTTTACAAAATTAAATCAAAAATGTAATCTTTAAACTTAAAAAAACTTATATGTAGTTTAAATTAACAAAAAAATCAATATGAATTAATTCTTTATTTTAAATTTTAAATAAAACCAATCAATTTTAGTTTCATTAACTTTTTTCTATGCCCTAAAAATGTTTCTAAGATGATACAATTAAAAAACGAATTACAATCATTTTTAAATGTTCTATCCGATAACCCTTTTCTAAATAAAAAGAAATGTGCTTATGAAAAGAAAAATTGTTGCAATGAATTGAATAAACAATTCAAGGAATTATATTCATTTTTTGTGTTTAAAATGTGTTTATAATGAATTAAATAGGGGCGCTACGTTGAGCGCGTAATTTAATTTGAACGACTTTTCTGCTTGAGTCTAACTGTACAAAATACATGTACCATCAAATTAAATAGTTAAAGATAGTTTGCTTATGTACAGAGAAGTGGTTTTAATACATTCAATAAGCAATTGAACGCATGAAAATTATTAGCGTTTGAAGATTGACAATTATTTCAAAAATTCGTTAAGGTACCATGATTTTAAAATTTATTTGCTAAAATATAACTTAAAATTTTCTTTAAAATAAATTTTATATTACAGAATATTATTGAAGGAAGTAACTATCTACGAGTGACTTTATAATTTTTGTCTTATTAATTCTTGTGCGCGTCGTGATACGCGTGATAGTGTTACATACAAACAAATATGGATCAACAAAAAAAGGCATGGAGGAAATCTGCCCAGTAACTGCCCAGCCACCCTGGATCGAAAATCAGCAGCCAACTCGTTATATCAAAGATTACTGTCCAGGAGAAAATTACTCCTGGCCCAGTTGCTCCACCAACAAATAAATTGGTGATCACTACTCCAATTCCATTGCCTGCCCAAAATGTTCAAACCCCTATTAATTTTAGTGCGTCAGGCCTTGGTAAACATCTGAAATCATGCAGGTCTGAAAGAAAAACCTGTGACTTTTGCTCGAAGAACTTCCATTCGTTCCAAAGCGTCAGACTGCATAAACAAAAAGCACACTATGAAAAATTCATGAGGAAACTAAAACTCTTCCTTAAAACCCCTGATGCTTAGATATATACTCCTCTTGCTAAAATCGAAGCTCAAGCGGTCGGCAAACATCTTTAGGAAGAATTAGGCACAAAAGAAGTCGTCCGATTTAAACTTCCCTTCGAAGAGGTCAGAAATGATTTAAAAAAAATGAACCTATTGTTTAAAGCCACCCCTAAACCGTCTTCTACTCTTATTCAACCGAGCATACGTAAAGTTTGTACTTGCCCAAAATTATTACTACTTTAAACCAAATCCCATAACGAATAGGCGATCGGCATCTCTCAACTTCTCAACCAATTAATCATAACAGTGACAACACCGACCTATCTGTCTTCCAAGAATCTACGAATTTACCCTTCAACAGTACAAACTTTATCTATAACAACTGATGGTAGTCAATCCTGCACCAAACTTCTTACTCGGGTGATCTCTCATAGTCAGTTAACTAAAAGAAGAAGGGACTCAGATAAATCCCTAGCACCTTGGAAAGAACCTCTAAAGTAAAGAACGTCAAAACATCTCCGGCTACTCCGGTCCCTGTTACTAGCAGGATGGGCAACATAGAAGTAAACCAACACGTGCCCAACAGTAACCGAAATATAAATACTGAAATTTACAATCCTTTCAAATAACGTATCAATTAAATACTTGAAGAATCTACAATCAAAGAGAGCAAACTGCTAAGATGTCTAAAGGTTGTATCACTGCCCACCCTAAGATTAATTTTATGAGCAATAGGTGGCATTCAGCCTCAGACAATCCAAAACACAAACAGCGAGAGCAAGAAAATCAACGGATTTTTTTAGTTAATAAATACTAATATGCAAGAACTAAGAAGAACACCGAAAATAAAGCATCGATCTATAAGAATGCTCAAGATTGGTACACTAAGAATAAGGCTAGTTTAACCAAAGCCATCTTAATTGGAAAAACCAAACTAACGAAGAACCTTAGAAAGGAAATCTTCTAGCCCCGAGGTTGACTAACTAACTGTTTTTACCATTAAGCTCTACATCGTCATGTCTATTACCTTCGGAAGAGTTATCACTCCACCATCATGGAAGAACTTGTATTCACGTCCTATACCTAAAGATTCTTATGAATCCTGCTAACTGGATGCCAATTATCATATCATCCACCTTCCAAAGATTGGTACGTAGAATATTAGCCAAAAGAAGACACGATAGCTTACTTTTAAACACGAACCAAAAAGGCTCCGTCAAGGAGATAAATGGTACTTTTGTAAACTCTATGGTCCTTGATTGCTACTTAAAAACTCGAATCTTACAATATTCCTTTGATACCGTTTCCCACCACTCTATCAATAGAGCACTACATAGGTTGGGACTTGATAACTACACTAAAAAATACATTATAAACTCCTTGGTAGGCCTCACCACTACTCTACGAGTGGGCAAGAACGTTTCTAAACAAACAAATATCTTTAAAATCATTAGTGAGGTTTTGGAAATTTTTAAAAACGACAAGATAACAGCATCCTAAAATCCCATCATCAAGATAGTTAACGCTAAGTTTGGATTTAAGTTTTTTAAATTGTATGATTAATGGCAAGATTACAGATTGCTGGATCAAAAATGTTTCCTTGTTGACAGCCTAAAAATCATTGAATAAATTTTGGATTAGACAATAAATCAGATGGAAGATTAGCTTAAAACAAATATTGAAATGTTATAATTTTGTTTAATCCGTAAGTTTTTGTTGTTGAAATGCGTATAGTTGTAAGAATATGTAAATAACACCAACTTCAAACGAGTTAAGTATAGGGAACAGTGTGAAAGAGAGTAAAATCTACTAAGAATACAGGGTGCTCCATTTGAAATAAGCATGATATTATCATTTGAATGTGTTAACAGTACAGTCAAATATTGTGGGGACCCTGTATAATGTTTTGAGTACTGAGTTTGTTCTAAAACCTTGTATCTTTAAATAATGTTAAAGAGCTCAAGAACCTGAGGGTTTAGGTATACGGACCCTTCATTAAAGTCTGGTTTATTTCTCTACGACAATCAAAATTGTGTTTAGATACAGGGTGTCCTATAAGAAAAAAATGTTATTTTGGTATACCATTTTTTTATAGATCACCCTGTATATTGGAAAATATTTTTAAAATGCGCAAAAGGATTTACAAAATATATTCCGTTTAGCCATACTGCGGTCATGACTCACTCTGTATAAAGAAACATACCCAAATAGCTCGTTTTTATTCAACTTTAAGATTTCTTGTTTATAATTTTTGGAGGGACATACAGAATTCGAAAAGAGAAAACAAGAAAAGATCCTGCCAAACTTCTAAAAATAACCCAAATTTTGGAAAACTATTAAAAGTGGACATATAATGCGTATCACGTGGCTTTATCTTTTAGTCGATGCTTTTGTTGATTAAAGCAGAAATTAATGATGCCAAAAGTCAAGTTTGAAATAAAAAATTATACGGATTTTACTAGTAGCACTGTGACCTCATAATTATTACGCGAATGTAAATTTAATAAAAAATTTATAGAAAAGTTATGCAAATAAGGATTATTTGTTTACTGTTTGGGTTTGCTAGTCATAGATCAATCATTTTATATTATATAACCCATTAATGATATGTTCCAAGCGTCTACAACAATATATCGTTGTCGGTCGTTCGCGAAGAATATTATTTAATAAGATTTATTACATTAGTGGCATTTCAAAACATTTTTAAATACCTAAGCTACAATAATATTTAGACAACATGACAGCATGTATAAAGCTTTAAAATTATATACGAAATGGGAATAATCAATAACGTAATTAAATAACAACTAATAGCATCATTAATTTTGAACCTAATATGTGCAAAGTCACTTGTAAACAATTTTTTTTATATTCAAACTTTTCAAGTATACTCTGATAAAACTGTTAAGTTACACATTTTTCAATATTTGAAAAAAAATAAAGTTCGAGGTATAAAAAAAAAGTTTTTTGTATGATGATGTGGATAAATTAATTTATTTAAAAGTAATAAACATTTTGAACACGTTTATTAATACCACTTTAATATTTTTTTTCAAAGACCCGGTTGGGAAAATTGCTAAAGTCCTTATACCTATATAACATTAAATTCTTCGTTCATTACTAAAAATTTATTTATTAATTTAGGCCTAACAAAATAGAAGAACAATGATGTTCAAATAAATAACGTCATTAATTACAAAAACAGGGTTAGCACTAATTTGCGTACACAGACTTTACAGTATCAACCAAAATATTAAAATTTTTGTTATCCCGAAAAAAAAAGTTTGATCAACAGTCAACACCTCCGTCACTAAGCTAAAAGAACTTATTCTAGCTTATCATTAATTAAGCGTATAAATGGACGAATTAATTTGTTTTGTTATGATTGTAGAACTTAAGTATTCTATCATTTCTATAAATACCTTATTGGTGTTCATTCTCTCATTATTGAGTACTAGTTGACGATGTACTAGTACTAGTTTCAGATTCGGTTACTTCCGAAGAAATGAAATATCTGGGCGTCGTTACCAGAGGATAATCGGGGCCTGGTGGAAGAACGTTGTCTTGAAATAAACCTGTAATATTTCCTGCGGGTGCGTAATGTGCTACTACCACAATCTTTCCTGTTCGTGATCGCGCCTTGCCGATGCCAAAATATTTAGAACCACTCCAGACCAGTTGCGTGAAGTGGCCTTAAAATTTTAATTGTTAAACTGTTGAAAACATGCGTCACTTACCGGAGTTTACATTGGCGTGCAGTATATCAGGTTCTTTACTGTAGTGGTATTGACGAACGGCACTGTACCAATAAACTGCAACTTCTTGGCCTAAAATTATACATAATATTTTTTTTTTAAATTCGATTTTTGTATTCAAACGGAAGATTAATGGTTATCCATTGAAAATAGAAATTACGATTTCAAGTCATTAAGTATAATTTTTGTAATCTTTGTAATTTTATATCTTACCTGTAACATCTAATTGCAGAGCATTCGCAGGTCTGCAAAATAAATTTTGTCCTATATCTTTGTCATTTCTGTAATAGAACCGATTTGTGTGAGCTAGATGGTTTGCCCAAGTTTGAGCTAAATCACATAACTGAAAAGAAAATAAATTGTATAAATGTTTATATTCACTAATAAAAAAAAACAGAAATTTGATATTAAATATTTTATGCAATAAAATGTAAACATTCATTTAAACAATTAATTAATCAAAATTGTTTATAAAGTTTTAGAGTACAAATATTGGCGTACCATAAGAGAACAAATCGTGCTAGCAAAGATGACGTAAAAAAAGCTATTAGAGACGTAATCAAGAATAAAATAACAATTAGTCAGGTAACCATGGGCTGAAAAAGTCTATGCTCCTTAAACGAATAAAAATTACTAAACAAAATAAACCCGATTTTATCACGAATCATGGATCCAATTCTGGACAAAGTGACGGTGAAAAGGAGATAAAAATAAATACAAAGGTCGGCAAATTTTTACTGATACCAAAGAAAAGGAGTTGAATGCCTATTTTAAGAAATTCTTTAGAATTCACGACGGCCTAACTTACTTGCAAGCGCAAAAACTTGCACATGAGTTTGCAACAGGATTAAATAAATGTTATCCGTCATCTTGGGATGTAAATAAGCAAGCAGGCATTGACCTTAAGCCTTAGAAAACCTAAGAATACCAGCATGACTCGAGTCACAGCATTTAACAAATCAAGTGTAGAAGTTTTCTTCAAAAATCTTCAAAGATCGGTTTAAATTTAGACTTGACAGGATATTAAACATTGACAAAACGGCTGTCACAACAGTGGTGCAATCTCCTAAAATTATTGCAGAAACTGGAAAAAAAAACAAATAGGGTAGGTTGTCTCTGAAAAAAGAAGTGAATTAGTTACTTTTGGTGGATTTATTAGTGCAAGTGGGGTGGCTGTTCCACCAGAGTACATTTTTCCTAGAGTTAGGTTCAAGGACCACTATGTAATGGGAGCTCCAGAAATAGTCTGGGACTAGCGTCACGTAGTGGTTGGATGACAGCCGAGTTATTTCCGGAAGTTCTCAATCATATTAAAACTAATAATCGAGCAACAATAGAAGATAAAATATTACTTTTGATGGACAATCACAATTATTATTAAAGCTATGACCTACGCCAAAGCTAATGACATTATAATACTTACTTTTCTACATAAACTGCAACCTTTAGATGTTGCAGTTTATCAACCATTTAAAGCAGCACTAAAAGTAGGGCGAAATGACTGACTAAGAGTAACAATAAGCATATATGAAATTGAAATGATCACTGAAAAAGCTTTCTCTGCATCATTCAATCAGATAAACATAAAAGCTGTTTTCAAAGAAACAGGCATTTGGCATTTTAATAGTCTCATATTTGGAGATAAAGAGTATGAGTCCAGCTATGTAACAGATAGACTAATGTCACAAAGTAAGGACAAATTTTCCACGAATTGTGATGACAGCAGGGAAATAAATACTAGTGACATGAGTGTTAATAAAAAACATTTGGATGTGGAGCTTTCGGCCACTATGCCAAACAATTCCAGTGAAGAGTATCTTGAAGCTCAACCGTCAACATGAATAGAAAGCCTTTTTCCAGAACGTCCTACCTTAAAGGAAATAATGCCGTTGCCAAAAGCTATCGAAAGGAAGTCGCAGAACCAAAGAAAAAAAAACAAAATCTTACATCCACACTGACCCCCTGAAAAGTTTAAATTAGAAGAGAGCAGTGCTAAAATTAAGCAATCTAAAGCAAACTAAGTCTGTGAAAAAACGTGTGTTTGATAATGAGAACTCAACGTCTGATGATGAAGAAGTAGATTTGGATGATGAAGACGTTGATGGTTTTTCTAATGAAATAGCGAACCAGAATATCTCTGCGACGATAACATATTAGTCACCAACAATTTTGTACTAGTCAAGTTTCCGCAAAACACTCGAAATGTTTATTATGTAGGCTGCATTCGTAAAATTTTTATCCTAAATGACTTTGATATAAACTTCTTAAGACGAAAACCGAATACATGGAATTTTTTTTATCCCCAAGTAGACGACGTTTCCCAAATAAAGAGACAGGAAATTCTATCTAAGTTGCCTTAACATGTTAAAAGCCCAGAAACAGCACGAAGTGGAAGTTATTTGCATTTTAACGTGGATTTCTCTTTATATGACTTTAAATAGATATAATTTAGATTAGATAGTTATAAAACTATGTTTATATATTAAATAAATGGCGATAGTTCTGAGTTTTCCGTTTGTTTATACTAGCTCCATAGCATAAATCGTTTCAGTCTACACTAATCCCTTCGCGGGACCATTTTATTGTAAAAAAATGAGATAAACTAATTTTAAATTTTCCTAATATATAAAAAATGTAAAAACAACACATTGCTGAAAACAAAATCTAATTAATTAAAATTCCAAATTTTAATTTGTTTGTAGAGGTTGACAGCCAAACCTCCAAATCTTTGGGGAAAAAAGTCCTCTATATTATAGAAAAATTTACTGACGTTTCATAACTAACAGTTCAGGGTTATGACGGAGCAGCAAACATGAGAGGAGGACTTCAAGCTACACTAATGTTTTGTTTAGGTCTGTGTTTAGATAGACCTTGTTACTTTTCTTAAAATATATTAAAAAGTTTGTCCTACTCGATGGACAAGTAGAAGCCAAGCTCTTGATGCGCCTCCCCAGTGATTACATTGAAAACTTTGATGTATTTAATTCTAAATGAAAGAAACAAAAAGAAAAAAATTTTTGTTATATTAGCCTACACAAATTAGACCTCAAAAATGGGGTTAGTTAAAGTTTACCCGAAAATACTGAATTTTGATAGACCGGTTTGTTTTAGTGTTCAAAACATCTACCTAGAAGTTCTCGCGAAGGTTATCTTTTAAGCCTCCACAATCTAGTTTTTTTCTAAATATCTCCTTAAATAATCACTAAAAAATTGTTACGTTGTTCTTTCTTATGACATTAAATAAATTTAGTGTTAATAATTCATTGTCAAAACTAATATTAATTTTTGTTCACTCGGTACATACATTTTTAAAATTATCTCACGCCGTAAAATGCGACACACAGATATTTTCCGTCTGCGCAAGCACGCTTTAACCGGAAAAGTCATTCTGTTCGTTGAGATAGACGAGTACGAATGCGGACGGTAAGCATATGTATATTTCTATTCTTTAATTAATGGTGTTTATTTCAATTGAGGGTGTTTATCCTTTTGTTTTGGTCTTCCAATATTTCTCCAACACCTCGTACCTATCGGTTATCTCAAGTTTTTGAGGACCAAAGATGATTTAAGAATCAATCAAAAAACAATTTTCCTAGTGGTTATATCTTCCTGTTAATCAAAAGCGCTACTTCCAAATTCGATATTACGATAAGGACCACGCTTTGAAGCCCCCATTTTCCTACAACCGTTATTATGCTTTTTTGTTTCATACCATTTATATTAAACAACAATATTCTCTCTATGAATAAATTAACAAGTTTTGAATAATTTAAAAAGTAAACCTTACTCATTTCAATTAACATAAATTAACTATTTTATGTACCCTGCTGTAAATTGGATCCAAATCTAATTACTGAATGTTATAATATCTTGTTAATTTCATATTTAAAACTGGGATCATCTATCTGCATACGTAAAATTTATTCTATACTTTGTGGTTCATATATTAAACACATTTTTTTAAATTTTAAATATTTAGTTGTATATAATAAATCTATCTCATTACATAAAAAATTTAGAAACTCTATTTAAAAAGTGAACGACACCGTTACACTTAGACCTAATAAAAGTTGTTCTACGTCACATTTCTCATCAAAATACAAGTTAAACAACATCCATTTTACAAAAGTAGTAGAGCTACAACAATTTAAAGGAGGCGTATATTTGAAGAGCCTTTTGTTTTTATACTGTAATATGTCATATTTAATTATTGCTTAAAATTACAATTACATCACCCTAGTATGATGTTAAGTTTATATTTCGAGACAATTGACTTTAAGCTACTCAAGAAATTTGAATTTCAACACCTACTTTAACTATTGTTTGTATTTAACATTTAGTTAATGTAACTACAGTTTACATTCTGATTCACATCATCTGCAAACATGGGAGTCTTCAATATTTGCTTGAATTTCACTGTCATTAATGTATTGATATTTCATGGCTAGCTACTTTTTCCTTATCGTAATTTACATTTTCTTCTACTTTTACTTAAATAATTGTTATTATCGTGCATTGCTTATTTATCTATTCAAACTTAAACTCAAAATAAATTGAAATTTGTTTGTGCACCTCTTATTAAGTAAAAGTAAACTAAACAATAATTTATCAATTTTACCCAACAATTACAGCTTGAAAACTTAAAAGCGTGATAGTTTAACAGAAGTTAGGCAAGTGGTTTCGTTTTTACGTTAAGTTGACACGTGCGTGTTAAAATTGTTGTAAGCTAATACTTATCAGATTTTCTCGTCCGACCTTAACAATTTTTTGATTTGTTCACTAAGCGTGGACTAAACGATAAAAAACACGTAATAACTTTCACTATACAAATGTTTTTTGATATTCATTTCTAGCCACAGCAAATAATACTCGTAAATTCAAATCATTTTTCCAAATTTTACTTTATCGCATAAAAGTTTCGACGTAAAGAGATTAAACCTTTCAGACTTTTTTATGCTTTATCAGAAAATTTAATGTTTTTTAATAGTCGAACATAGTACAGGTTGACTTTTTTGTAAATTTTAATGATTGTTAAGTAGTGTAGTACAAGTTTATTCACTCTCTATTTTTACAAATAGATAAGATTTAGGGCCTTTGTTTGACCAAATTTCTACTTTTGATAGTTGTATGTAATTGAGTATAAGATTATATTATTATCTATTTTATCACCAACCGACATTAAAGTGAGACTTTTTCGTACTGTAAAATGAGGCAAATTGTTTGCTACCCCTATAATATTAAATAAAAAGTTTGTCGCTGTCAGTTGTTGTCACTGTACTGCCGAAAATTCCTATGCAACGATGGATCGGTTTTTCTTGATAAGGCATTTGGTTGATAGTGTTTCATGTCAAACCCTGAGCAGCAACAATCTTTAAAAATACGAAAATTATTACAGGGTGGATCTATTTTGAACTCAGATAGTCAATTAATACAAAGGTTATGAATTCTAGACCGGCACATAATGACTGATTTTGCAACATGACTTTACACCGCCTGCCTGTTTGCATATACAAAGTATGGTTCAGAGTATAGGGTATTTGTTGGCGGTCCTGCGTGATATAACGTTTACAAATCGCTTTTGTTAACTTTATCCATTCCGCCGTTGTTTAGACATTAAAATGTGCGACAAAATTTGTCGACAATTAATTGACAGCCGGTTTGAAACTACAACGAAATTTAATAAATTAAATAATAATGATTAATTGTAGAGAATGTAGTACAGTTCTTTTCCATTTGGCAGCGTACCGAGAATCGAAGCCGCACTGTAAAGTTACACTGGTCCTTTGGAATAGAAACTGTGGTGCGCGACGGTCTCCAGTAACTTCAATGAGTCTGGTACCCAATTGGTTCAAGAAATTGAGACCTTCAGTTCCTATTGTTCCACTTGTTTCGACCGCAAAATTGTCATGATGAATAGATTTTTAAGGTCGGCGTATGTGGCATTTTTTTTCTTTTCTGACACAGCAGCTGAGCAGATTGAGCAATTGTAGGCACTTCAAAACCGTTGGATTTCCAGCCTTCTATTGCAACTGACAGCTCTGGATCTGTTTCAAAGTCCCGAGAAAGGCCATGCAGCAGACTGTTGCAAAGTCAATTACATGTCTCACTCCCAAACCACCTGTGGCCATAAGTAGGGACGATTGTGTCCAGGCTTCATCGCCGAAAGAAACATTTAGAATTACTTCCATTGTAGCTTTTAGAGCAGAACCGTATTCTTTTAGAAAATCCGATTCTTTGAATGATGCAAAACAACTCAAAAAATAAATGAGTCTTGGCGTTGAGATGGCGACCCGCAGGAGAAAAACAGCACCTTGAGGTAATAGGCCACGAAGTTAAGTCGAACATTTTTTGAATTCATCCATTTTAATGTCGAGGATGTGCGGACAAAGTTGTAGAATTCGAGAAAATGATTTTTGACTTGATACTGCATGTGCAGCAGCTACGGCTCCAGCCGCCACACCAACACCAATTTGTATTATAAATAGAGAGTTGATGAATGATTCTTCCAAGTATGAGTTTGGCTGCTAGTCTTTGCTAGGAAGTTCCAATAGCAATTGGCCTAATTTCTCTAGACTTTTTCTTTGGTGCAATGATGAAAGAACCAAAAATTTGCTTTGTTATGTTGACTGGAGGCTGACCAGTCATAAGGAAATTGCGTGATGGAAAATAAAAGTTATACACCGTCATCCCCTGCTTAAACGTTAAGTCTTTTAGAATTTTTGGTCGAAGAGAGTCCAAGCCACCGGCAGTTTCAGATTTAAAAGATGATAATGACTTCAAAATGTGATTTGTAGCAAAGAGTGGTGGTGAATCTAATAGATGCGTAAAGGCGTGTTTTGGCTGGGGACAAGCTGGATGGAGTTGTTGTTAAACTCGTAAGGGGTCACAACATCTACAGGCTTGAGTAACCGCAATATTCCTGCTGTGTCACCATCGTCCAGTTTTCCTGGGATTAGTTTTTCCATGTCAACTTTATCATTAGGCGTGTGGTTGTATGATCAATAGTTGGTTGACAAAACATTTCTTAAAACTTGTCGATAATTTATTGACAGACGGTTTGAGACTACAAAAATTTTTTATCTTAGTTTAAAAAGCTTTTTTTTAATTCATATTTATTTTAAAAAGCTTTTTAAACTAAGATAAAAATTTCGCTATAGTTTCAAACCATCTGTCAATAAATCCGTTACTATTGTACAGCACTTTATACTCTTATACTTTGTAATAAGATATGATTTTTGCTATTTTTTTTCATTAAGCTCTTATTCCTTTATTGAACATTTTGGTTAACATTTTTTTAAAATTCTTACGGTTCAAATTTATCAAATTGATGACGTAGGTCGTAAGCCGCTTTATAACGTGTGTCGCAAGTAATACGGAGCGACGAAAGTTCAAAATTGGGGCGCACGCTATTAATTTGAGATTGGTGGAAATTTTAATTCGATCAACGGATGGACGGTAGACATTTTGTATTTTTTCGTTGGTGCACGTGGGTGTTTTAGCGTCTTCTCTGAAGTGAAATTTTTACCAAAAACTATTTAATGTGAGTTTCACAATTTCAAATATAAATCGGTGTTTACATTAATCTAGCTACATTCACCGTGAGTATTTGGGTCTCTTTTCTATTTGTTTTAATTCTGATTGCTACTAATGCTCTTAGCAGGTTGTGTTCGGCATCTTATACTCGTTATATACGTTACTGGCATAACTCTCGTGCTGGAGTAGCTACCTACAAACCTTCCCTATTAATGCACGACGACACCACGACTCCGCAGTAATTAAGCCGCAGGCCACGTCGTCAGAGGTTGGTTTTGTCATCTCCAGCGAGGGAGTCACCGTTGTGCTGTTTTCTCCGTACGTCACCCCTTAGAGGAATCGTTTAGGTGTATCTACCTTCCCTGAACTGTCGATACCGTCGCTAGCAGAATACTTTCATTCCCGGAACTACACTCAACGTATTACAGCTAAGTTTTAGTATTTAAATCACTTACTTATAAATAATTAAAGCGCATGAAGTTCGGGTACAGATGACATAAACGGCTCGATAATTAACATTTAAGTAACTTTATTCGGTGTATCCTCGTCAACCGTAAATGTGTTTTAAATCAGCTCAATAAGGACTGGGGTGCTTAATTCAAGGGCGGTTGTCGCTGACACAAAAGGCCTTTTGGGTTTGCGGGAGGTACTTACAATTTCTTTTATTGTTTAGAGTTAGTGTAACCAGCCGTGTGTAAATGATAAGTGTACGCAGAACCTTAATAGCAGCTACTTTTTCGGTTTAATTGGAATGAGAACTCTTAACTAAAGCTTACCTGCAACGCGACATCTTAACTAGAAGCCTGATTTATTGCAAGCGAGGCTGCTGTTAACGCGCGTAACTATATGCGACAGTCTCTATATTTTTACCACATCATCCTACTATTTTTGTTTATTTTTAAGATTTGTTTGTGATACTGTATTGTATGTCTTTCTTTCTCTGGTTTGTGCTTAATCTAGCATATTAGTTTTAAGCAAAACCTGTTGATCTCCTGTCGATGGGTTTTATTTCTTTCTTTACTCAGCAAGTGGCGCCTTGTTAAACCAGCAGTCAGAATTCTTATACCTATTCAAGAATCCACGCAACTCTTTGACTAAGCCACTAATTTAGTGTGCTACATCGAGCCAAATTCCTTACCGTTTGCTTTCTAGGTTGTACCGCTAGAGCCGTCGCTCCTTTTGATATTTTGTAAACTACAACCGTTACAAGATGACTACATGTTTCGACATATAGGTGTCATCTTCAGGTCCATAACAAAAATAATAGTGTGCAATGTCAAAACATCATGTACGTCAATATTCTTTAGAGCTTTATCGTGTGTGTTTTTAGGCGTTTTTAATACAAATATAAAACATGGAGAAGATCAGTACTTTACAGTACTCCATGGTCTACAAGCAAAACATGTTTCTCCCGAAAATCAACACATTGGTTTCCGGACTTGGTCATCCAGACCCTCCCGGTAATTAGGAAAAAATGTACAACACAATTTCACAAAACACAATCACACACTAATATATGGCACACAAAAAATATTCTACAAATTTATGTTGAGGGGTTGAATAAGAACAAATAAAATTTCTTGTATAATTTTTGTTTCAGGAATAGGGTCGATATATACTTTTACCAAAAACACACTGTAGAGATGAGATAAGTATACTCAATAAATGTATAGTAAAAGGTTTTCAATTAGTAGACTTAATTGTACAACACTAGGTAACAAGAAAGATTGAGAGGCTTGCAGAATTTTCTTTCCAGTGCCAGACGACCAGATCTGCTGGTTTACAGACGGACCAAGAATGGCTGAAGGTACTGATGCGGGAGTATTTGGGTCCAGTACCAAATACTATGAACCCATGCCCAAATACACCAGTAACTTGCAGGCGGAAGTACAAGCAATT
This sequence comes from Abscondita cerata, assembly GCA_030710515.1. Classification (NCBI taxonomy): domain Eukaryota; kingdom Metazoa; phylum Arthropoda; class Insecta; order Coleoptera; family Lampyridae; genus Abscondita; species Abscondita cerata. Next base: position 188,108 of record JALBCR010000195.1, read on the forward strand.
TAACCCTGCGTGCAGGTTAACCTAGTTCTGGGGTATGTCGGCAATCCAATAGTCGAGCGGTCATCTCAGCGCTGAGCAGCTGGGCCATCAGTTCAATGATGGCAAGAACTTGCAAAAGAAAACTACACCCTATATTATTATAAAGCTTATGAAATTCTACGTTCAAGGGCACATAAAAAATTAAGTGGTGCCATTTGAAAAAATCAAGTTATCCATGAATTTATGGAGTTTAACTTAAACAATTGATTACTCAAAACTTAGCAAGGATGAAAAGGTGAACAACTACCTCTAGTTAGCACGTATAATGCATATTAAAGCTGCAAAATTGCAGTTGGAGAAATTCCAGGATCACAGAGTTGTGCAATTTTTTCGAAGCGTCAATTTTTTCGGAAAAAGTGAAATAACGCGAAAACCGTCGATTTTGGACACTATACACGGATCATTGATGGTCGATGGTAGGTTAGACGTTTATGGTAACGGGGCATAGGAGTAATCTGAAAATTTGGCTAGTGCCATAAATAGACACGATCTATCTTTCTAAAATATTTTTATTTTGGCGGTGTTACCGCTTCTACCCAAAAGTAGTAACAACTTGTTAATTTTAAATAAAACACCCTATATATTATTTAATTTTTAGAATTGCAATTTCTTACTAATATTTTTTTCTAAATAGTTTTCTATACCTATCTACACCGGTTTTTTGAGATAATAATTATTTTTTTAAAATATGATCCCACCAAATTTAAATTTAGCTGCTTTTAAACCCATATAAAGCTGAAATTTTAGATGCAGGTTGCTAAAGCCTTGTAGTTACCAGTAACTTAAATAAATTTATTTAATTTGTACAGGGCGGTTTAAAATTAATGATTTTGACGTGACATACAAAAAGGTCAAAATTTAATTTTTTTAAATGGAACATTCTGTATATTACTTAAAATTCAGATAGACAATTAAAATGCCTTCGAGTCGATATAGCATAATGGTATAGCTAACTCGTCAACTTTTTGAAATAATCGCAATAATGATTAAAAATCACATTGTTTCACATAATTTGCATTAGTTAGCCATGGAACGCCATGTGATTTGACAATTGCTCAATTATTCACTGTGTTTGACAGATGTCGAAGTTTTGAGATTGTGATTTACTACTTAATACTTATTCAAAAACAAATTACAATGAGGCGGAATAATTACTCGCATGAAGTTTTGATGAATCTATTTATTCTTCATGGAGAATGTGACAAAATTGTGGCAAGAACATGTAGGAAATTAAATAAAATGTATTCTGATTTGCAGCCAGTGAACAAAAGAAAATTTATGCTTTAAGCTAAGAACCATAATTGATAAAGTTCTCCTGTATTTGCATTAAACTTTCTTTCGTTCTTTGGCTGCAAATCAGTATACATTTCATTGAATTTCCTACATGTTCTTGCCACAATTTTGTCACATTCTCCATGAAGAATAAATAGATTCATCAAAACTTCATGCGAGTAATTATTTCGCTCTTTGTAATTTGTTTTTGAATACGTATTAAGTAGTAAATCACAATTTCAAAACTTCGACATCTGTCAAACACAGTGAATAATTGAGCAATTGTCAAATCACATGGCGTTCCATGGCTAACTAATGCAAATTATGTGAAGACAATGTGATTTTTAATCATTATTGCGATTATTTCAAAAAGTTGACAAGTTAGCTATACCATTATGCTATATCAACTCGAAGGTATTTTAATTGTCTATCTGAATTTTAAGTAATATACAGAGTGTTCCATTTAAAAAAATTAAATTTTGACCATTTTTGTATGTCACGTCAAAATCATTAATTTTACACCGCCCTGTACAAATTAAAATAAATTTATTTAAGTAGCTGTTAACTACAAGGCTTTAGCAACCTGCATCTAAAATTTCAGCTTTATATGGGTTTAAAAAGCAGCTAAATTTAAATTTTGGTGGTATCATATTTAAAAAAAAAAAATAATTATTATCTCAAAAACCGGTGTAGATAGGTATAGAAAACTATTTAGAAAAAAATATTAGTAAGAAATTGCAATTCTAAAAATTAAATAATATATAGGGTGTTTTATTTAAAATTAACAAGTTGTTACTACTTTTGGGTAGAAGCGGTAACACCGCCAAAATGAAAATATTTTAGAAAGATAGATCGTGTCTATTTATGGCCCTAGTCAAATTTTCAGATTACTCCTATGCCCCGTTTTCCATAAACGTCTAACCTACCATCGACCATCAATGACCCTGTATATGAAACATATAATCACGTTAGAATTGCCCAAGCAATCGAAATTTGCAATAAAAAATGGGTGGTTTTATTTAAAAACAAAACTTAGTTACGTCGCGCTTTTCTGGAACAACCTGCATAAACGAAAAAAAAAATTTAAATGTGCAGCTCATTCAAGTGGACAGCTTTCATTACAAAAGTTTTATTTTGAACGCTATATTTTCTGAGATATCGCCCGTGCACTGCACTAATGTATACAGAAGAACTTTTCAAATAGAAATAACTTTTGTTAATTATCTAGAATTTACATTTAAAAGCGAAGACAATATTCAAAATATACAGGGTATTGAGGGGGGGGGGGATGTGCCAAAGTTAAGGAATTGATTCTACGCAATATTTTAAGTAAAAATGATGTTTTATCGAATTTTGCACCGTTAACGAAAAATCGAGGCTAAAGTTATATTCATTTGAGAAGTTTAAGTTCTTCTTTGCTACTAGTTTCAATTTCTAATTATGGTTGTATATTAACTTCATACTCTTATACTTCGTAATAAGATATGATCATTGCTAATTTTTTTTGTTAAATATAGTTGTAAGTGCAACTATTCCTTTATTGAACACTTGGTTAACATTTTTTTTAAATTACTACCGGTTTCGACACCAAGATGTCATTACCTGGTCGACAGCAATACTATACTTGCAACTATATATAAAAGATAAAGTACAATAGTGTAGTTGTAGTTGTGGTATTGATGTGGACCTGATGATGACACATTGGTGTCGAAACCGGTTGCCATTTAAAAAAAATTTAGCTAAGGGTTCAATAAAAAAATAGATGCACATACAGCATTATTTAATAATTAATTCCTTTAGTAGTAAAAAAAAACTTTAAATACGTTACAATTTGTCCTCTCACTTGCACTTGGAAGATTTAATTGTATATTGCGATGATACCTGTGATTTTACCCTTGGGATTTAAGATATCATATGGCGCCCAACGTGGGAGAGGTCTTATAATGAAAAGAAGAAAAATACAAGTAAAACAATAAAAATGAATAAAATAGCAGAAACTACAATACACTGAGAAAAAAACTATAAAAAGAGTGGGAGATGAAATGGACAATATATAATAATAATAATAATAATAATGTTTATTTTGCTAGCAAAAAAAAAAGTCTGCTAAACAAAATCACAAGCTGCAGTTCAGTTAATACTGTTTTTCAACTGCACCTTGTTGCATATGAAAAAGAATGTATGCAATGTATACCTATAACTAGAAAACAAATAACCAAACATAAACAACAAACTAAAACTAAAAAAAATATGTTTTAATTACAGCAGTGCATATGTCTGTAGATAATATTAAGAAAAAACAGAAAAGGTAGTATTATGTAGCTAGAAGAAGATTTAAATAATGCTTATGAAATAATTGAACAGGCATAGACTTCAAATGTTGTGGTATGCTATTATAAATTTTACTAATATGATATTGAAACGATCTTTCAAACAAGGCTGTTGTATGTTGTGGTGGCGTAATCAAACCCCTATTTCTCAAATTTAAATTGTGCACATCAGTTCTGAATTTTATTTTATTGTATAAGTATGGTGGTGTTTTTTGTGTAATTATTTTATGGTACAAGGTGGCCGTGTGCAACAACCTTCTGTGTTCCATATTTAACCAATTTAATTCTTTTAATTTGTGAGAGATGTGATCATATTTACGAATGCCATATATAAATCTCAAACAACAATTTTGTACACGCTGTATTCTCTTCGAAGTGTCATAGTCAATACAAGAACCATATATTTCCGAACAGTATGTAAAGTGAGATAAAACAAGCATATCACATAACATTTTTTTTTGAAATTCATTTAAATAATTCCTATGTGGGTACAGAGTTTTCAAGGTAGAGTACGCTCTTTGTATATTTGTAATTATATGGTTCTTGTACCTAAAAGTGTTATCTAAAATAAGACCTAAATTTTTAGAATTTTCTTTCACAGGAATAATAACATTATTTAATTTAATTTCAAGACGATCCCTTAAATGGATGTATTGTGAATTGCGACCAAATAAAAGTAGGCATGATTTCGACGGGTTTAGTTTTAATGCGTGCTTAGTTGATATGTCATGTAATTTATGTATGTCATACGTCATTTTATCTACGGCTGAATCAAAATCTGAACAATGAAATGAGTAATAAATCTGCGTGTCGTCTGCGTACATATGTATATTACTGTACTTTATAAAATTACTAAAATTTGAAGTATATATAAGAAACAGGAGTGGTCCTAGAATTGAGCCTTGAGGAACGCCTTGTGTTATTTGGCGAAGTTCAGAAGTTTTGTTATCTAATTTTACACATTGCGATCTTTTATAAAGGTAATTTTTTAATAACTGCACCGCATTCTTAGAAAAACCTATATAATTAAGGATTACTAATAATAACTCGTGATTAATAGTATCAAAAGCTTTAGTGTAGTCTAGTAAGGCAAGGATTGTTAAATTTCTTTTATCAATACTTTGTAGAATGTCATCAGTTATGTTCAGTAATGCGGTGGTGCAGCTAAAGTGTTTTCTAAAACCAGATTGCATTTGGGGTATTAAATTATATGTGCTTAAATAACTTCTTATTTGGTTGTTTATCAACTTTTCCAATATTTTTGAAAAAAATGGGCAATATGCTAATTGGTCTAAGGTCAGAAAAATCATTTACATTGTTTATTTTAGGTAATGGTAAGATGACTGCTATTTTCCAGCTATCAGGAAATACATTTTCAGTTAAACAATAATTAATAATGTGCGTTAAATAATTCACCATAGTAGGACCACATAACTTAATCATCTTAATGTTTATGCCGTCGATTCCTACAGCATTTGTTTTTATATCATTAAGACAGCGACTTACAGCAGCCTGAGATACTGTTTCAAAAAAGAATTCAGAAGTGTGACCAGATTTGTTCGAGTAAAAATTAATAAGTTCTGGATCAATTGTTAATTTTGGAATATTGTCTATAAAATGGTTATTAATATCATCTGGATCGCGTAAGTGTTCAGGGATGTCAGGGCGAGATTTTTTTATGTGTAATAGATCGAAATGTTTCCATAGTTGTTTTGTATTACAATTTAGTGTTTTGTAAGTAAAATAAGCTTTTTTTTCTCTAGTTATACTGGAGTTTGTTAGGTTTCTCAGCGATTTATAATATTCCCAATGCGCCGCTTTTTGGTTCTTTTAAATTTAAATTTTGCCTTATCTCTGAGTTTCATCATTAATTTTATGTTATCAGTTAACCATGGAGCATGCGGTCTTCTTATGTTAACAGTTCTCCATGGAGCATGATTATCAAATAACATTGTAATATTACTATTCAATAAATAAAGTTTACGATTAATATTATTTTCATAATAGATTTGTTGCAAAGGCAATAATTGAAAATCGTTATCAAAATTTTCCTTATTAAAATTTCTGAAATCACGATATGTTATTGTTCGTCCAGGTTTATGATGTGAAAAGTTTATATTAAGAATACAGTAAATTAGGTCATGGTCAGACTCATTATTAATCTCAACACCAGAAGAAATGACCAGTGAAGGATTTGTAGAAATTATAACATCTAACAGTGATTCGACATCTTTCTCAGTTCTAGTAGGTTCAGAAATATGCTGATATAAATTCAGACATTCCATAAATTCCATGAAATACTTAGTAAAATAATGAAATACGTAGCTAAGCATGTTCGTGTTAAATATGATTGATAAAATTAAAAGTAACATGAAGAATTGGAAAATAATAAAGACACTAAAGTGCAAAAAAATGTTGACATTTTGGTTAACCTGTGACAAAACGCGTGATTATTACATGAGTTACAAAAAATTATTTCGTTACACGTACAAGATTTTTTCATTTCGAGAAAAGGTAGCATTAAAAAAGAATTATTTGGTACTTCGAGTTCAAGCTTTGGGTTGGATTTTTAGAAGAAATCCCAAAACAATATGATAAATCACGAAAAACTTTATTGTTCTTCTTAATTGGTTACGAAAAATGAACCATGAACAATAAACACATAGTTTCATTATGAAAAAAGTCACTTTGTCAACAATTTTTTTTTAAATTTCATGAGGTAATTGTTACATTACAATTTATTTCAAAAACAAATTAATTTTGTAGTCATCTTTTTCAAAATTTAGAATCAGAATGTAATACAGAATAAAAATATGCGGTAGCTTGTGAATGAAAGAAAACAGCATCTAAGGATACCTACCTCTGAAGACATTGTTAAGGGAGGCGAAGAATGCCTTTGTCGGTAAACATTATGCCAACAAAGGCAATCTGTTATAAAATCGCTATCCTGCCATGCCGTTTGAATGTCCGATTCATCCAAAACCATACTTACAGGTTTATTGATAAGAATCTGAAAAATAAAACCAAAATTACTTTTTATTCTCAAAAAAAAAAAATGTTTTTAAATTCAATTTTATTTCATTAGAGTCCAAGGTCATATTTAATAGTATTCATATAAATTCACGATATCAGATAGAAGAGAATTTCCATCTGCTTAGAAAATCACGCATAATTCAAATGAGAGGAAATGTCGCGTGCTGAAGGTATTCATTTGCATAACCTGATAAAGATTGTTTTAACTATTAAGATATAGATACAGAAATTACGTTAAAACCCTTAGAAAGACTTTGTAGAGACCTTCAACTTTACAACAAACTATAAATTGTTTACTAGTAAAATAAACGTTTTTTACTAATACTGCAACATTTATTATGTATTAGTATGATTAACACATACGAGTATTTTAGTTTCTATACGTCTTCAGATAAAACTTTTCCTTACGGAACTGAAGTAGTTAACCTTTTGCATTCAAACTCTTTGCAAGTTAAGTTCTAGCGTTAATGAAAAGCTCGTTTTAACTTTAGACGTTTAGAAAAGACATTTAAACTTTTCTAAGAAAGACTTTTTATACTTTGTAGACATAATTAAAATTACAATAACGATCTACCTTATCTTTACCGTCCACTGAATCGGAAATGCTTCAACGAAAGCAATAAAAATTTTAAGTTCACGTCTTAATTAAAGAGCAATCTAAAATGACGTTAACGAAGGAATGTTCCGCATTTAAACAAAATGTATCTGATAATTTATTTAGTTTAAGTAAATTTAGGTAATCATTCTCAAGATATAATTACAGTGATAAATATAACATTGACAATTTCCGTTCATGGTAACAGTACACGCTTTTTATTTATGAGCGTTTAAAACGTATGGTGCATAATTCGAGTTGCAAACTTTTCTCAAATTCGTGTGATTTTTTGTAGCGGTATTGCACAAATCTCACTCTCACGATAAATATAGTTTACAACTTTCTATTTAATATATATAGTATTTTCTTGTAGCTTTGGGTTAAGTGATTAAGGATTTCCACTTGCAAACTGTATGCTTCAATATTTGTAAAAGTCAGTGGTAAAAAAATTTCTAAATAAGTATTCGTCATTAAAATTGCAATTGGCTAGAATGTAACAATTATAAAAATAAATGGTTTAGAACCTGACTTCTTATTTAAAAGTTTACATTTGAACAAAAGGAGCTCATTATTCCATTGTCACAAACAATGGTACTCCTGTTTATTGCTCGAGGCGATTAGACATGCCCAATATTTTGGAGTAGGTATAATATAATGTTGTTAGAAGAGGACAACACTATAAGAGTATGTGATTTCTGAAATTAAGCGCTAATCACTTAACCGCAAAGCAACAGCAAATACTATAATATACAAAATAAATTGCAGCTTCTGAAATGAAACACATTTATTTTTATTTGAAAGGACTTCATCGAAAATTGTTATGTGACTAAAGTAGCCATTTTTTTAGTCAAAAATTCTAACTTTACACTCATCGCTTATTGAATAAATTGATTAAGTCATTTGAAACCGTTGCATAAAAATAATTTATAAATTTATTTCAACCACACTAACGTTTTGCACTATAATGTGGGTACTTTTTCTAGGCCAATGACCTAACTAAGAGGTCACGTTAGGATTGTGACCGTAGTATTTACGAACAAACAAAAATTTGCAAATTAAAAATTGATTTGTGAATCAAAATCTATTTAGTATAAACCTAAGTAAAAACATCCCGTAAAACAAGGAAATAAGTTTTCACCTCCTGTTCGTGTGTGACTGACTATACTTCGGTTCGAACACCGAAAGCTTCCTATGTACACTCAATAAAAGAAAAATGAGACAGTTGGGTCGGCAAAATTAAATGAGCATATCTACTTTAAGGATTAGTTTTACCTGACCATATCCATATTGTTTACAATTCAACAACGAACATTTGTCATATGAACGTTTATTCTTTGCTGATTCATTCACATATCCTAAAGGCTTGTTTGCAATGTCAATAAATTTAGATAATACGATTTTTAGAATTGTTTTGTTTAAATTGCCGTCGTATGACATTTATAAATCCGTTACTCTTATTACTAAACAATTTGTTAATGTTTATTCATTTAATGACAATTAATGATTAATTTCTACTAAATCCCATCAATATGCCAGGTGGTTAACTGAATACCAAATATAAATAATTAACATTGAATATATTTTTTTAAATTCCTGCTTCTTATCGCATTAAAAAGAGTGAAAGACAGAAATTGTATTATAAGTAACATTTACTTGTTTTCTCTTGAAGTTATTCTAAGCCGTTGTAATAAATACAGCGTTCATTACTTGCCCCAAAATTATATATAAATAGTAAATAGTAATGTAAAATTAAGAACTGCATTAATGGTTGCAATTTTGGCGGATGTTTTAGTTATTATAATTAATAGTCGTTAAAAGGTTAATCCTATGTTTTCTAGTTTTGGTAGACAATACAATTTTTGGAATTGTTTTATTTAAATTGCCGTCGTAAATGACATTTATAACTCCGTTACTCTTATTACTAAACTATTTTTTCTATTATTATTAATTTATATTTATGCGATAAAGAAAGTGAAAAACGTAATAAGGGGTATGACTTTGTTTCTGATTATACTCTTCACGTAATTGTCCCCAGGCATTCAAGCATTGCAGAGTATTGTTCAATTTTTGGAACAGTGGTAAAAATAAAAACAGCAGTTTTTTAAATACCTACTAAAAAATTCATGTCAATGCAAATATTTTATGATCTGCAAAGAATATCGAACAGTTTGAATGCCCAATTTTCATAAGAACGAATTAAAACAACATTTTTTTATTCGACAGGACGTTCTGAAACGCTAAAGTCGTTTAGAATCCTTAAAATTAGTTTGACGTTTTGTTTGACATTTTATTGAATACTAAAATATCCTGTTGACACAGGAGAAAAATTTTAAATTGTGACGTGTAGAGAACTACAAACAAAATTTATACATAATAATATGATCTTCAAAAATATTTTATACAAATATCAGATAAAGACTTTTGAAAGAAAGAAAAATTATAGGAGACTTTTTAGAACTTTAATGGCCGGTTGCATCGACACAAATTAAATTGAACCTAAGTTAAAAACTTGGATACAATTGTTAAAACCATAGCAACGATTGTTTTTAATCTGGATTAAATTTAACTTGTGTCGGTTAATCGGTCAAAAGTTCTACAATAGTGTTTAAATAATTTCAAACTACTGAACAATGTTACTTTGATGTTTCAATAAAGAAAACAATCAACTTTATTTTTAAGCATAGTCTTTACAATTATATATAGTATCCAGTTTCGAACAATGACGGCTGTGAATAGACATTATCCTAGAAAGTGCATTAATGGTTGCAATTTTGGCGGATGTTTAGTATTATAATAATATCAATTAAAAGTTAATCTTATGTTTCCTTATTTTGGTAACTTTTGTAAATACAATACAATGGATGTATTAGTCGATATAATTAGTTAAGTATGTTGTCACCAATACATATAGTATTTTCTGTAGTTTGCGGTTAATGATTAAGGATTTCCCTTGCAAACTGATGCTTCAATATTTGTAAAAGTCAGTGGTACTTAAAATTTCTACATAGGTATTCGTCATTAAAATTGCAATTAGTAGAAATGTAATTTATTATAAAAATAAATGGTTTAGAACCCTGACTTCTTATTTAAAAGTTTACATTTGAACAAAAAGCTCATTATTCCATTGTCACCAAACAATACTTAATGGTGTCTGTTTACTGTTATTGTTGAGAGCGATTAGAATGCCCAATATTTTAGGTAGGTATAATATAAAATGTTAGAAAGAAACTTTAAAGTTTATTGTTATTTCTGTAATTACGCTAATCACTTAACCGCAAGTTACAGTCGAAAATACATACTTAATAACATTTCTTATTTCGAGGTATTAACAATTGTGAGCAATTAGTAGCTCCTTAGAAAAGGGAGTAAAATATAATAAATACAGACAGTAAACGTTAATTTTGTTCATTTTATTTTGATCGTTTTAAAAATGCCAGCACATTTACCAACCGACTTAAAAGTTCGAATTGTAGCAGAGTTGGGCAACGGCCTTAGTGTGCGTCAAGTAGCTCGTATGTTAAACGTCTCACATGCTACTGTGGACGTGTGCGTATAAAGTGGGAACGAGAGCACACAGTACAGAGAGCAATTGGCAGTGGCAGAAGAAGAATTTCTACGCCGGCCCAAGATGAAGCGTTGATTGCGTATGTCGCCGAAAATCCATTTTCAACCTGTAGGAATGCTATACGAGAAACAGAATTTCCTGGATCCCTAGTTACTGCTGCAGCAAGGTTGAAAGAAAATGGGATAAAGAAATTACAGCTGCTTCCAAAGAAGCCCTAGGGGCAAACAAGAGAAACCGCGATCGCCAGACAATATGTGAACCAACCACGTTGAACATCTGTAAAAACTTTAAAATTTAAAATGTTCCATTGAAAGGGTACCAAACCCAAAAAAAACGTTTTTAGGTTAATTAAACCAAACCAAAAACTTAACGGTTTTTTTTTTTTTATTTTTTGGGGTTGGTTAAGTTTTAGGGGCCTAGAGGAATTTTCGTTTTTTTTTGTTCTTTTTATTGTTAAAAAAATTTTGAAATTTTTTTAAAAATTTTTGTTGTTTTTGTTTTAAAATCTCTATCCAGAGGAAGATTACATTTTTCAACATGTAAGTATTCTTATGTATAGAAAGGTTTGTTTACTGTTTATGTTTATTAACTTTTACCAAATAGGTTTTTTTAAATAGTTATTAAGTATATTTTGATTTTTGTTTGAATATATTATTAAACTCGTTTTTCTTGATTTAAAATTATTATTTTGATTGATAAGTTTTTTATTGTTTCTAGGATAATGCTCCTATTCACACAGCCGCCATTGTTCGAAACTGGGTACGGGAGAGCAATTTACGTGTGTTGCCCTGGCCAGCTAAAAGTCCAGATTTCAACATAATAGAAAATGTTTGGGGACGAATGGTGAATACAATTCAAGAACAGCAAGGAATAAACTTTATCCCACAAAATAGAAACGAATTAACAGCAGCGATTGAAAATGCCTGGGGACAATTGATGTGGATTATTTAAACCGTCTTGTAACATCAATACCCACTCGTTTGCAAGAATGTATCCAAAACCAAGGAGGCCACACCCATTATTAGTTTATCTCCTTCTTCATCTTCTCTACTTTTCTTA